>JAJOZX010000406.1:687500-1287500 GCA_023014485.1 Bathynomus jamesi
TACAAATACAGAAGAAGGGAGACAACGATACAGACAGTTGGATAAAGTGAGAAGAGAAACTGATAAAGCATGAGAGATGTGGCTTGGAGAGTAGTACAGGGAATTGGAGGAATTAGAAAGGAAAAGAAGAACTAATTTAATGTACCAAAAAGTTAAGGACATAAATAGATGGAAAAGAAGTAGCTTGGGAGTGCGAGAAATAGAGGAGAGAAATGGAGAAAAACTGAAAAGACCAGAAGATATAAGGAAGAGATGGATTGAGTATATTGAAGAACTGTATGATAAAGAGAACAAACCTAAAAACATCGAAATGGAGGAAGCAGATGAGGTGGAAGTAGATTGTATGGGACCGGACATATTGGAAAGAGAAGTAGAGATGTCTGTAAAAGACCTAAGAAATGGCAAGACCACAGGACCAGATGATGTAACAGCAGAACTTCTGAAGAGTCTTGAAGGTGATGCTAGAGAGGATGTGTGTCTTGTGCAGAAATATGTATGAAAGTGGAGAATGGCCTGCTGACTTTATGAGAGTCGTCGCTATGATTACTATCCCCAAGAAACCGAGAGCCACCAAGTGTTCAGAATTTCGAAACATAAACTTGGTGAGCCATGCATCAAAAATAATGCTGAGGATACGAACCAGAAGACTAACGAAGAGAGCTGAGCAGTACATTGGAGAGGATCAGTTTAGATTTAGGTAAAAATGCGGAACAAGAGAAGCTTTTGGTATTATGAGAATGATGGGAGAGAGAGTGCTGGAACATGATCAGGAAATGTTTGTTTGTTTAACTGACTTTGAAAGAGCTTTTGACAGAGTCCAGTGGAGGAAACTAATGGAAATATTGAAGAATATTAATGTTGACTGGTGGGACCGTAGGCTGATAAAAAATCTATATCTTGGGCAGACTGTGAATGTTAGAGTTGCAGGAGGAGAATCGGAGCCTGGATTGGTTGGGAGAGGGGTTGTTGTTGTTGTTTAGCTGATCAGCCCACCCTGATCGAGAAAGCCGGTGGCAAGCAGGTAACCGATCGCCCTCTCCAGAGCGGACCAAAGGTTCAGCGCACTAGTGATGTTGTGTTGTGTTCTATGTTGTGCTAGAGCGGCACAGTCTGTCATAATTTGTTCAATTGTTTGTGGTGTGTCCTGACACAGGTGGTAGGTGTCGTCTATTGTTCAGAAAGGTTTGAAGAATAATCGGAAGGCAAATTATATTAGGTTCAACTCAAAATAACATTTTATTATATAGCTAACTTAAAATTGAGATATGATAAATATTAAAAAAATTAAGGAACTTCTTTATAGCTACTGTATTCAAATCTAAAATTTGATACCGATATTTTAAATGATAAGATACTATGTTGAAACTTAATCAAAATAGGTACGGTACTATGGTCTAAATTTTGCAGATATCCAATGCAAAGGTACTGCTGACTCTTCCAGTTGTTGCAGAATGGTCCTCTACTCCATAGGGAGGTAGAGGGATGCAGCCCACTCTGCCTCTCCTAACCTTCTTCCCAAGGAGATTCCTCTGAAATTGTTAGTCTTAGTTTACCTTGGGACTAATTTTGATTTAATATGAGTAGGTAGCTAGGCCTATGAGTGATTGTAAGATTTAATATAATAGAACCATAAGTAGATTCTAAAAGCTGATTTTCAGCTCTAATATTTCATTATGTTCAATTTTGAAAATATCTTTAAATTAATAAACTGGCCAGATAAAAATTTGCAATATTAAATTTAATGGCAAAAGTTGCCTGTGATAGTTCAATATGATAGTAGTTCAATATGAGTATATTGAACTAAATATGTAATATGAAAATACATTTGGCCGAAATTTGATTTTACTCGAAATCCTTAATAAGAATCTGCATAAATTTAATAACCCTACCTAGCTCAAAAATCCAAGAATGTGGAAAATTTCTGCTTTTGTTGCCCTTATTTGAAGGGAAGACCGTTCGGAAACCTGCGGGTCGTATTATAGATTTTATAAAATGGATTAAGTTTAGTTAGGGCCTACCCAAACTGATTAAGTTTTAAATTTAAGTAACCTGACCAAATCAGGTCGGTTATGGTAATGTAAATTTATAAATATTCATCCATATACTAAATTTGAAATAGATCATAGCCTAACAAGGCTTGTTTTTGTCTGGGCGAATTGGCCCTAAACAGCAAAGGTCTGAGTTAATTACGAATCATTGAAATGACTACGGTAGTAATGAAGTATCGAGGAATCTCCAGTTTATTTTTACGGTCATGAGTCATGACTGCTGGAATTAATGATAAAGATTTATCATTAATGGGAAGTATTGTTTTAGTCTAATGCATCAAGTTTGGCTTAACAATCCTTACCTTCACCATTTAATTCCTTCTTGTTTCAGTGACTGCTCCTGTTTGGAAATCTTATGGTCGGGACTAAGTTAGTCACGACCATGGGCCCCGTATCTCCTTTCCGTCGTCGTTGTGGTCAAATTCTTTGTTTTACCCCTCCATGATCCCGTAGTCTTGCGTGGGAAAAAATTTGTAACTGCAGTGGCGGTTGCTTGCAAGGCAAAATTCTAAAATTCCAGCATGAACGGTGAATGCGTGAGCGCCGAGAACGAAATTGTTGTTGGTAGGTCCGAGAATCGCGGAGAGAGCGATTTTTCGAGGTGTCTTCTAAATTTCAATTTTGCCCCTTCTGCGCAGGTCGTTGCGCATTTTCTGGAAAGGGAAAAAATTCTCTCCGACAGTATTTGCTCTTAATTTTTATGGCTCCTATTTTTCTTGTAGGTGTTATGATGATTTTAAATTTCAGGTTAGGATGTTAAAGCCACTATGATGTTATGCGTACCGTACACGAGATTTGTATATAAAACAAGCCTTATTAAGAATACAATTAATTTTTTAATTTGATCTGAGGTTTGTTTTGTTTTTACGGTACAGTACCGTACTTTTTAAGGTAGAAAAACTTGAGCCATTTTAAGAATTATACAACAAAAATTTGCTTAGGCAAAGTTTTCAATATCTATGGAGTTGTCTAGTCTGTGTTTATATGACTGTAAGTTGGGGTGATGTCATCAGAATCGTGCTACGTTAACTCGATCCGATCTGCTCAGGCTGTTCTCTGACCTGTCAATGGGTGGCGGCTTCGCACCTAGGACCACATTCTGACTGAGTCGTGTCAGTGCTTTGTGGGCTAATTAGGTGTGTGCGTATGTGTTTTCTGTACTGTGTGATGTCTGTGGGGCGTGGTATGGAATGGAGTATTTGGTTATAATGTCTCTCTGGTGTTACCTTAATGGTGCGAGGTGTTGGTGCATGATTGTACATGTAGTGGCAAGGGTGTTGTGGGTTAGTTGTCGCTTCTGCCATGAATTGTGTTCCCCTCATGTCTAAATGTTCCCTAACTTTCAGTATTTTGGTTTCTGTGTGCAGGTGTTCTATTGGTGTTGGTTGAGTACATCCTGTAATGATACGAAGTGCGTTGTTTTGTATTGTCTGTAAGGTGTTTATGTGTGTGTTTGAAATAATGGGTGCCCAGCATGGGCTAGCATAGTCCATAACTGAGTGAATATATTGTTTGTATATAAGTGATGTTGTTTCCTGCTGGTGTCGAAAGTTTGTGCCTGTTAGTACCCTAAGCGTGTTAAGTCTTGACGTACATTTGTTTTTAATGTCCTGAATGTGGTTTGAAAAAGATTATGATGTGTTGTATGTGACCCCAAGTATTTTGGTCCTGTGAGTGTGTGGAATGTTGGTGTTGTTAGTGTAAGATGTGGAGTTATCTAGTGATGGTTGATTTTGTGTGCGCTACTTTGAGTCTATTGTGTATGAGCCAGTCTTGTATACTCTTTATGTATGTTTGTAGGTTATTTGAAGCGGTGTCGATGTTGTTGTGGGTGGATGTTAGAGTGATATCATCTGCATATGATGATAAGGTAAGCTTGTTATCTATGGGTGTTGGAATGTCATGCATGTATAAGTTCAACAGTGTTGGTGAGAGAACAGAGCCTTCAGGATCCCCGTTCGGAAAAAGCTTGTTTTTGGATGACTTGCCATTAAATGTGACATGTGAGTATCTTCCTGGAAGACAGTTGCTCAGCCATCTTTTAGTGTTATTGTGCATGTTTGTGTTGAATATTTTGTTTATGAGAGGGAAGCGTAGGATAGCATCAAATGCTTTACAAATGTCTTTTATTGCTAATAGTGTACGTTGAGCTGGTCGTCTGGAGTTGATGCCATCTATGATGTGCTGCGTGAGATTATTAAGTAATGTCGTGGTTGAGTGGTGAGGTCTGAATCCATGTTGAGTAGGCGATAGTGGTATGTGTGGGTTGGTGATTTGTAAGATTAGTCTTTCTGTTACATTGGAAGGTGTGCATAGTAAAGTAATGGGTCTGTAGGAGCTGGTTCTGTGGGATTTTTGTTTGGTTTGAGTCGTGTAATAATTTTACCTTGTTTCCATATGTTCGGAATAATCCAGTGTTGCTATGCATATGTGCTGATGTTTGTGAGAGCTAGGATTCCCTGTGGGCCCAAGTGTTTAAGGTGCATGTTAGATATGTTGTCTGGTCCAGTAGCCTTCGAATTCTTAATGTTTTTGATGATCTCGGTAGTCTGGTCTGTATTGAAGGGTGTAATGGTCGTGTCGAGTCTCTAGGTTTTCTTGTGTCTAGCTGTTTGTCTGTCTGCGTGTTTCTGGTGGTTTTCTCTGTTTAGGTGACTTATCTTTGCGTAGTGATTAACTAGAATGTTAGCTTGTTGTGTATATGTTTGGATATTATTTTGGCTGCGACAGATAGCCGCGTGTGAGGTGTGAATGCCGCTGTTAGAGTGGGTAATGCTGTTTATAGTCTTGTATAGCCTGGATGTATCTGTAGAGTGGTTTAGTGTTGTTATGAATTCCCTAAATGTTTCTGTTTGTTTTTAAGTTTGTTGTTTATTTATGTGTTGAGCTGTTGTATCGGCTGTTTTATGGCTTCTGTGTGTGGTGTTTGTGTGTTATGTTTGAGGTTATTACGTTGCCTTATGAAGTGGGCTATTTATCTTGTGTAATTTGGGTGGTATTCCCTAATGTTACCCTTCGGTATGTATTTGTTTGCATTATTGATGATCTGATTAAATGTCTTCAGTGTTGTATTGATGTTTATGATGGGTGTGCTCTTTAGTGTGGTGAACTGTCCCTCAGTCTGTATTTTGAACTGTTCCCAATCAGTTTTCTTGTAATTTCTGTAAGTGTGCCTAAGGCTGTTGGGGCAGAGTGTAGAACGTGTTGTAATGATGATGGGTAGGTGGTCTGATGACAGTTGTTTTTCTGTTCTCCATTGTGTATGTGTTGCTAGTGAGGGGGAACAGAACGTTATGTCTGGGGAGGAGTTTGAGTATCCTGCTTGATGTGGTATGTGTGTATGTTCTTCTGTATTGTTAAGAATGAAGAGGCTGTTTAGTTGTGTGGCTATGTTGGCGCCTCTGGTGTTGCTTTGGTTGTGCAGGTACCAACTAGTGTCTTTGGCGTTGAAGTCTCCTCCTAAGATGACATTAGTGAGAGAGGCCAGATTGTGTAACTGTGGATTGTAATTGGCTGACACCTGAGGTGAACTATCTGGTGGGATGTAAATGTTGATTAGTGTGGTGTGTTTCGCGCGTGTTTTAATGTTAACTGCCTGTATTTCTATCGTGTTGTCTGCTTGCATTGTGTTTGTAATGTTTTGGGTGGCATCAGTGTAGCTAATGCCTTTACGTATGCAAGTGATGAGTCCACCTTCGTGACCCCCAGTACGATCTTGACGGATCGCAGTGAAGTCAGGGATGGTGGGTGTTTTGTGTGTGCGTTTTAGTTTTGTTTCTTGTATAAGTGCTATGTGAATGTTTTGTTTGTGTACGAATTCCCTAAGCCGCATGATTTTGTTTGTGAGGCCATCTACGTTGTACTGTAATATGTTAATATTATGCTTCTGTATGTGTCTCATGGTCCTATTGTGTCTGTCTTTGTGTATGGTGACATGTGTAAGTTGTAGTGGGGCCTGGATTAGTCTTCACGTCGCCGGAGAGTAAGAGTAGTCCGGGGAGCACATCCGGAACGCAATTGCTCCCTGTAAATGAAAAATTAGCACGCTGGTATAGGTCCGACCCCGGAAGCCGATCAGCACTCTGTCAGTGCCACGCAACAGGCCGTCGACTGCCAGTCTAGCCAACCGAAGACTGCCAGCTGCACGGAGTTTTGAGGAGGTTTGGCCACCAGCGCGTTGATGTCATCGGTTTGACGTCGCCTCTTCTTCGCGTTTTTTCGTTGACGTTGACGCGCTGACATGTCCCGCGCTGGAGGATACAGCCACTTCTAGAAGCTTCCTCGTCAGCTGCTAACTTTTGGTTTTAATACTGTGCGTAGATTCAGTTATTACTGTGAATTTACTAAAAGAACATTCTCTGTTATTTTGTGCTTATCGTTCGTCTGCAATTTTGTGTTGCTCTCTTTGTTGGAGTTCTGAAAATGTATTGCCCGCCTGTCTGCTAAATTGCTCTAATATGGACTCTGTTTCTTCTCTTTCTTCCTTTAATTTTCACTAGAAATATGTCTAAAATCCAGTACAGAAATCTTCTTGGGAAGAATTTAGCACCACAAAGTTAAGACTGTGAAGCACAAAATGTAAAGTTTCAACAACATAATCAGGTACTTTCCTTATGCCAACTTTCTTCAGAGTTTCTTCATATACTGTGAATATTACAAGCTATCTTTGCTCCAGGAAAGGTTGCGACCATTTTCAGTTCTTTCTAATAAGTTGTTTGCTTCACCTTCTCAATAACGTGGGAGAGGGGTCAGGCAAGGATGCTCCCTGTCCCCCGTTTTATTTAACATCTATGCGGAAGCAATGATAATTAATAGAAGCACGCTCAGATCTGGAAGAGGGAATCAGAGTGGGAGGTAAAATTGGTTAAATCTGTAAGGTTTGCAGATGATAAGGCATTTGTTTGTAGTACTCATGAAGAACTGCAAAGAATGGTCAATAGCTTGTCAACAACGGCGGAAGAATTCGGAATGAGAATTAATGAGACCAAGACAAAGGTAATGAAAATTGCAAGAAGGAAAGGAGCACAAATGAGCCTAACGATAGGAAATCGGACTTTAGAAGAAGCTGAGCAGTTTAAATATCTGGGAAGTTTATTAACTAACAATGGAGATTGTAATAAGGAAGTAAGATTTAGAATTGTTATGAGTAAGGTAGCTTTAGAGAGACAGAAAAAACTACTTACAGGTAAACTTAACTTGAAGTTGAAGAAAAGGTTAGTAAAAAGCTCGATATGGAGTGTGGTACTGTATGGAGCAGAAACATGGACACTGAAAACAACTGAAAAGAAATTCCTGGAATGTTTTGAAATGTGGATTTGGAGAAGAATGTTAAAGATAAGCTGGAGGGAACACCAAAGTAATGAGGAAGTACTGCAACAGGTGAGGGAGGAAAGAAGACTCATTAAGATGATAAGAGAAAGACAGAAGAAATTGATCGGACATGTGTTGAGAGGAGAAGGATTATTGAAGGCGGTGATAGAGGGTAGATATGAAGGTAAAAGACCGAGGAGAAGGAAAAGGAAAGCAATGCTGGATGATTTGAAGGCAGGCAGGAGCTACCATGAGATGAAAAGGATAGCTCAGGATAGAACACTTTGGCGGGACACATGAGTTGGACCTGCCTGATAGGCAGAACACGATGGATGGATGGATATATATATATATATATAGAGAGAGAGAGAGAGAGGATGGGTGGGTCCTAGTTAACAGGCGTTCTTCACGGAGGGTTCCTCAACCTGTCTTCGCGGCAAGGCCACCGATGAGGAATCTCACCCTCTTTATGTCGCGAATTCAACCCTCAGACGAGGAAAGCGATATTCAACAAATGAAGGAAGAAGTCTGGAGTGAACACAATATATTATTAGTTAAAAACTAAAGACAAAATCTCCATATTATAACTCATTTAAAGTAATAACTGAAGGTGTAAATTCGCATTTCAACCCGTACAATATGAGTCAGTGGCTAGACGGTATTATTGTTAAGGAGTTTATTCACTTTTCCAGGAGATTTGATAACAGGCAAAATAATAATAATAATAATAATAATAATAATAGGCTCCCTAACGGTAATGCCTGAAATTTGTGCTGTGTATAAAAATAATCACTAATAATAATTTTCTATCAGTCATGGCGGATAACTTATTGAAAATAGTTTCATATAACGTAAGGTCAGTGAGGCATTCAATTGTAGATGTTCATAAAATCTCTGACAGTGCAGATTTGATACTCCTGCAAGAGCGCTGGCTACCTAAACAAGAGCTAAAATTCCTCTCTACCATCCATGATTACTTTATGCACCATGTGTTATCAGCAGTAGACTTGTCAGATGAATTAATGTAAGGTAGGCCTTTTGGTGGTGTTGCTTTATTAATAAGGAATAATTTGTCAAAACATATAAAAATTTTACAAACGATAATGTAAGGTTGTTAGGCATTGAATTACAAGTGAACAATGATTGCATATTAATTGTAAACTGCTATTTACCATACAACAACGGCAGTAATCTAGATGAATACATTGATTTGCTCTACAAAATTAAGTTATTATCAGATAACCCCAAATATTCTCACTGTATAATAATGGGGGACTTAACGCGCATGAAAACCCGGAATTCTTTGTACAATTGGGTAACATGTGCGAGTCGGCCAAATTAAGTATAAGTGATGTAGATGTATTAGGGATAACCAGTGGTGATTTCACATACGTTAGTGATATGAGTGGTACCACCAGGTGGATTGATCATTGTTTCACTAGTAATAATCTAAAGGATCGAATTGTTAGAGTTCATATTCTGCATGATTTCCTTCTTTCTGATGATAGACCATTAGAACTGTTAATTAATTTTACCAATTTATGCGCAACACGACTTAACAAGAACTCAATAGGTAAGAATAATCGCGTCGATTGGTCTAATGTTAATATGCAACAGAGAATAGAATAGAAAGACAGAACAGTTCACCTCTTTAATAATTTAGAAATTTTGTATCTTGCCTGGAGTAATCCTTGCTCAAATGATTCTCACTGTAAACTCATAGATAGGTATTATAGTAAGATAGGTAGTATCCCTGTTAAGAGAAGCAGGAAGCCTCCTGATTAAATCTTAAAACTATCATACTAAGATTATTCCTGGATGGAATGATTTTATTGCCTCCCTGAAGAGGGAATCGAAAGATGCCTACAATTTGTGGTGCTTTCATGGTAGACCCAGATTATGACCAGTATACATTAATATGTGTAGAAGTAGGATAACAAATTTTGGAAATTTGTTAAGAATCAAACGGGTGTCAAAAGTGTCCTCCCTCCGACAATCGATGAGGTGTCGGGGGAGGATGAAACTGCAAAGCTGTGGAAAAACCACTACTCTAACATTCTTAACTGTGTGAGCAGGGATAATCTTAAGATAGATTGCAGCGAAACGCCTGTCGGAGGGACAAGGGCAAAGGTAAGGTAAAGAGGTTAATTAAAGCGTTAAAGACTGGTTCTGCGTCAGGGGTAGATGACCTATCGAATGAACACTTAAAATATGCCAATGACGTAGTATGTCTGCATATATCATTGCTCTTATCAGCCATGCTTGCTCATAGCTATATTCCTGCAGAGTTCATGAGGGTATATATCTTACCCCTGGTCAAAAATAAGTATGGAGACATTCTGTCCAGCAATAATTACAGGCCTATTGCTGTCGCTTCCTGCTTCTCGAAACTACTAGAAAAACCTTGTTTGGTTTAAAAAGGTCCCACTCAACTGACCTGTGTATCTATGTACTTAATTGCTTCACTTAATGAGGCAGCAGTGGGATAGATAACACAAGCATAAATAACTTAGTTTATGCCGATGGTATGGTGTAAATAAGTCACTATTAAAGGTCTGGATCGGCTACTAAAAGTCTGCGAAGTGTATTCGCAGAAACATGATATTCTTTTTAATGTTACACAAACTAAGGTTATCCAGTTTCATCCTAAAAGCTGTAATCAGCCAGCTGATATTAGGTTTAAAATGAAAGGTGAAATAATTGAGGAAGTACAAGAGTTTAAGTATTTGGGTCAAACTATTACCAGATCCTTGAGTGATGACTCAGATATAAGAAAACAATCTCGAAGTCTTTGTGCTAAAGCGAATATGACTATAAGGAACTTTCGGTTCTGTACAAATGAAGCTAAAGACACTCTCTTTCGTAGTTTCTGCAGTAATATATACGGACAGCAACTCTGGGTGAATTACACTGGGTAACAAAATTTGAAAAATTTTCTGTTTATTGTGATTTTTCTGTCGTTTCTTAATGATTTCGGGGCGCTGATTCCAAAAATGATATTGGTTTTGCTCTATCATCAACCGTTTCAAAAATATAGGTTATCACACTTTTCATATGGCAAAGTATATAAAGAAGGCTAACGTAAATATTTTCTGAAAATAAAAACACTATTGGAAATTAATATTTATTGAGCCAAAATTGTTTGACAAACCCAAAATGGTGCAAAGGATATAATATATATCATGAGGAGAACCGATAAGAGAATAACAAGCCTCGTTATGCAGTGTGCGTTCCTTAAAAATGCACTGAAGAACACGACTTCCGCGTATGAACATTCTTATCCTTTCTGATCAGCGACCATACGTAGTCACCCATCATGGAAACATCCCAATGGCCCTGGTACCTTTTCTCCATCGTTTGAATATCTTGATGGAATCTTTCGCCATGTTCTTCACTCACATCGCCCAGGTTATCACAAAAAAGTCGAGATGTGAATGCAGATAGTGTAATTTTAAAGACATACGGCATCCCATTTTGCCATGGCACTTAATCAAGTTTGACACTAACTCCTTATAGTTTGGTGCTGTATGGTTGCCTAAAAACCCACGAACCACATCACGGAAAGCACACCAAGCCTCTTTTTCGATCGGAGTCATCTTGGCTTCAAGGTTCTTTGAATTCAACAGCGCCTTGACTTGTGGTCCTACAAAGATGCCAGCCTTGACTTTGGCCTCAGAGAGTTTAGGGAACACGACCCGAATCTGTTGGAAAACTTCCCCTCCAAAATCTAACGCAGTTACAAACTGCTTAATTAGACCCAACTTAATATGGAGAGGTGGTAGCAGAACTATGTCAGGCTTCACAAGAGGTTCCCTGAGTACATTGTACTTTCCTGGTTGCAGTCCTTCACATGGAGACCACTGAACTGTTTTATAATGCTCAGTTGAAGCCCTGCTATCCCATCCCACAGGCAAAGAAAACATGAATATTTAGTAAACCCTCCTTGTAAATCTAACAGGAAACCAATCATTTTGAAATCACCACACACGTCCCAGTTATATCGTTCATACCTGATTTGAGTGAGCAGTTGTTTGACATTTTCATAGTCCTCTTTCATTTGAACAGAATATACAACTGGTAGAGATGAATATTTGTTCCCATTGTGGAGTAGAACAGCTTTTAAACTCCGAGTTAAACTGTCAATAAACAGGCGCCACTCTGAGGGTATATGTGTTAACCGAATAGCTGTGAATATACCATTTACCTCGCTGCAATAACAGAGAGAGCCATTGACATCGTAGAACCTTGCAAACTCTTCATGCCGCTTTCGGTATACAGTGCTCTTGCAGTCTTCTCCAAGCAAATTCCACTCTTTGAGTCTGGAGGTCAGAAGCTCAGACCCTGATTTCGTCAGACCCAAATCTCTAATTAAGTCGTCCAATTCCCTCTGATTTGGAAAGTGAGGGTTTGTACTGAAAGTTACTGTATATTCTTCATCATGACTGTCCTCACCAGCCGACATCTCAGATGAGCTAGCTGCATCCTCATTTTCAACCTGAAAAGCAAAGAAACAAAATATAGGCATAGCTATATATGTAGAAGAGCATCAGCACTAAGAAAAATCGACACATAATGACCCACAGTCTGTAAATACAGAAGGTAAAGTAATGGATAGATACCTGTTCTGGTGGACGTGGTATTGGAAGACCTTCGGGTACAGGAGCTATGGACGACGCTATGCTTGGATACTGAAGAGTCTGCCTTCCTTTAACTTTCCTGTACTTAAAAACATCTACCATGCAGTAGTAGCAATCGCCGTGGTGGCTCTTTAGTTCTCTCCATATTCTGGGTACCGCAAAGGGCATTGCCTTGCGTACTCCCCGCAGCCACCCTTCAAGTGTGGAGCGGCAGCTTCCATAGATCACATGGGGTGCCCAGGGCTTATCTTGGTCACCCATAGGCATACCAAAATAGAGCCGATACGCGATCCAGAACTTGGTGCCTTTCACAATCTTGTGCGATACATGCTTGGGGCCTATGTAATACCCACAAACGTAGCAGAATATATCCGGCGAGTGTTTACAAGCTGTAGTTGCCATTCTCTTTACCAAACTGTACTAAATTAATCATAACCTGCAGATATAGAGAGAAGAGTTATTAAATCTGCAACAGATTACAGATTCCAGAAAAAAGATGCATTCACAACACTGAAATAATGTTCGCAATAAAAAAGGATCGATAACACTCAAATCGTCAGCACAGAGAAGCACAGAAACACAGTACCTCAGTGCTGGTAACCATCAGACAAACAACCTGCTTTCTTTTTCTTTGTGTGCTCACACTTATTGACTTCTCAGACTCTGCGCTCTTCTTTATATAGCACAGTGGAAGTTTCGGGCAATTTCTAGAGCAAGAAACTGTCATCGAACATCCGGATTGTTCTCAACAATTCCTGATTATTCTGATATTGCTGCGCCCATAATAACATTATACTGGTAAAACATGAAAAATGGATTATCTCTGAAACCATTGATGATACACACAAACGAAGGCCAGATTTGGACTCAGCGCCCACAAATGCATATAAAAACATAAAAAATTCTCTATAAACAGAAACAGTGTTACACAGTGTTATAAAAAATGTTCTGGCAAAACCCTAAATTTGCTGTACAATAGGTCTTTTAGACGCTTACATAAATTACCCACGAGATGCTCAACTTCGCAAATGTTTGCTACCCGCAATGTCCCGAGCTTCCGGGAGGTAACAAGACGTGTTCAACACAGTCTAATGCAAACAATTAAAAAATCAACCAACCCGATTATCCAAGCTATCCATGAGTCCTGCCGTTTATCCTTTAAGCTGTGGAATTCTTGGTACGAAAACGTCTGTCTGTAGCTCCACTTAACTGCGACATTACTGTATTATTTCTAATCAACTGTATAGCCTTATTATCCTTAGTATGTGAACTGTCATTGTATTAGTAATATTTATCATATAGACTATAGTCTGCAATAAACCTTTTCATTTTCATTTTCATATATACAAAACACATGGACTGTGAGTTGCCAGTGAGGTCATTAAACCGATATTGTTTCTCTAAACGTATTTCGCCTTTTATCTCAGCAATAAAGAAGAATTATCTGGAACAACCCCATATATGAGGGCCACTCAATATATTTTGTCCCACCTTTTTTTCTTTCCAAGTTTCCTTGTAAGTTCTAGAAATGTTGTAATTTTGTACACAAGTAGTTACATACCTTTTTTACAAGTTTTTATTTTTCACATAGTTTCCATCCTTTTCTACGGCTTTCCTCCACCATGAAACAAGGGCCTTTATTCCTTGCTGGTAAAAGTCCGAAGGGTTCCGCTGGAGCCACCTCTTAACCTCCTCAACAAGCTCATAGTCACTCTGAAACTTTCTTCCACGAATAGCATCCTTCATTGGCCTAAACAAGTGGAACTCTGAAGGTTCCAGATCTGGGCTGTATGGAGGGTAGGGTAACACAGTCAAGCGCATTTTTGTGATGGCCTCTCTTGTTTGCAAACCGTTGTGTGGTCTTGCGTTATCGTGCAAAAGAAGGACGTCTTCCAGTTTTCTCTCCGGTCGAACTCACTTTATACGTCCCTGGAGTCTGTGTAGGGTTGATTGTTTGTCTTTTCTTCATAATGTCTACCAGAATCATCCCTTCCATGTTCCAGAAGATAGTGGCCTTAACCCTCCTCTAGAGGGAGCCATTTTGAACTTTTTCTTGAGTGGGGAGTCTGCGTGATGCTCCTCCATGGATTGGCGTTTTGTTTCATGTTCAAAGTGGTGTACCCAAGTCTCATCCCCAGTCACAATTCGTGAAAGAAAGTCATCCCCTTCTGTCTCATATCGAACCAACGACTCAGAAGCAATTTCTTTTCTTTTGGCTGTGTGATCTTCAGTCAGTTCGCGAGGAACAAACCGTGAACACACTTTTGAGTATCCCAGTTGTTCAATTATCTTATTCACACATTTGATCGAATGATGCTGTTAGCACGTTGCACAGTGTGATATGTCACAGCCGATGCCGGGCGACCGCTGTGTGGCTCATCATCGAGGCTGGCTCTCCCTCTCTCCGATAATCTCACAAGTTTAGACCAGCGTCCAACTGTGCTTCGATCAACAGTGGCATCTCCGTAAACGTTTTGTAGACGTTTGTTAATATTTCCCATTGTTTCCTTCTCTGCGGTTAAGAACTCGATAACAGCTCTCTGTTTACGACGCACATCACTGTCAGACGCCATTTTCGAAACTGCGTTAACCATCGGTTTTATACAAGGGCGTTTAAAAGCGGTTTTATACAAGGAGGGGAGGTTAAAACTGGAAAAATCCGATTATGTGAAGCGCAGAAAGTTCAAACTTACGGCCCAAAAGATATTTCAGCCCCATGGCCTATTATTTAGCTTGGAAAAAAGGGTGGGGCAAAATATGTTGAGTGCCCCTAGTATATATATATATATATATATATATATATATATATATATGCATGCACACACACACACACACACAAATATTACTTCTATAGATACATCTTATTATTTTATGTTTTAATTAAGCAGCTGGTCCTTTCGCCCTATAATCCAGCTGGGAACTCTGTCCCACATTCCTGACGCTTGATAGAAAAACTCTTGTTACTTAAAGAAATAATATGTAATTACACTGATAGTAATTCAACTATTTATATCTGTTTCCTAGATCCTCCCCACCTATCTATCTATCTATCTAAATAGGAGTGACATGGGGAATAGCCTGTGAATTTTTAGTTTTTTGAGTTTTACATTTTGTATTTTATAGTTGTTATTCATTGTTCGTTTTTAATGTCACTTTCATTGTTTTAAAGCTTGTTAATTGTTCGCTTTTGTTTTATAATAGTCATTATGGTTTTTAATTGTAACTTTCTAGAATTTTTAGTGAGACTTTGTTTTTAATACTTGTGGATTTTTTCCCTATTTTATTTATATATTATATATATATATATATATATATATATATATATATATATATATATATAATACGCCTCTTCCCGAGTTCGGGCAAAGTCAGGATGTTACTCGAGAGAGGGTATTACTTAAGCACTCCTGGATGCAGAAATATTTCACTTTTCGTATTCCTACAATCGCGGAGTACTGTGTGGGCTCGTGATTTTCTTTTTCCCAGTTATCAAAGTCCAAAGAGGAGAAAATAAACAGAACGGTTTATACGATTTTTAATTTGAATATAAGCAAGATAAAGTTTAATCAGTTAAAAAGAATCAAATGTTTCTTTTACACAGAACAGAGAGTTAATAATAATAATAATAATAATAATAATAATAATAATAATAAAGTTTCGTAAATATAATATTAGTTACTTCATTGTAAAATATTAAATAAGCCAGAGACCCCTCTAAGACACCCTTGTCCGTTCTGAGTCTCCAAGCTTGTATGAGTCAATTGCTAAGCTACTGCCTTTTTCCCTATACAGCCTGACTCCAATTGAAAAACCATTAATCTTCCAACTCCAAAAGCAATTCCCTGACGAGGTGGGATGCACCTCCCCACCCCGGAGACAGGTTCCTCCGAATCTGCCTTAAGGCCGCTGATCCCCTTCTTATATAGTCAAAGGAACGGAACCTGGCAACGCCACCACGCAAGCGGTTGACATCACCTGAGAACGTTGAAGAGCCGAGCGTCTCACAATCCATTGTTTCCCAAGTGAAATCAAAGAAACCGTCTACGTCACTGGCGTGTGAATTTCGTTCGGAAGGAAATGAGTCATACATTGCATGGGAATTATTGAATGAATGAAATTACATAAAATAATTGTCATCAGGGCATGTATAACAGTTTTTTTTTCTGAGCAGAACTTTTTAATCGATTTTCGTTTACTTTAGTTCGACATTCAGCTCATTCAATTAAACCTTAGTTTATAATCATTGTACTGTACAGGTCTCCTTGAAAGTTATACTTGCCAAAATTCCTTAAATTTGTCGGTAGCGAAAATAAAAGCCCACTAAGCCGATAAAAAGGTAAAATGAACAGGAATGAAATCTATACATATCACTTCTATATTCTAAACATGATTTACCAAATGGCTGAGATTCTGACTCCTGACGGAGGAAGCTCACTGGGCTTTCTCATTGCATTGCCCAAACGTGACCACAGAGCGCGCCGAAAATGAATTTCGTTTAAGAGTCCCATAAAATTTCCCAACCCGTTTTTTCGCAAAGTCAAGAGTGGATTAAAGAAGTCACTGGCTGAGGTTAATCAGTGATTAACCTCAGCCAGTGACTTTAATCAATTTTAGGCAAGCGAATTACAATCAGGAATTTCTTCACGGAACACGATTAGCTTATAATAAGAATATTTCTTCTACACAAGATTATAAGATTTAGAATGAGTTAATGCTTAATTCTAGAATTGACATTTAATGTTACGTTAAATTAAATAATGTTTGAGTCTACTAGCATTTCCTTCAGTCAGATCCTCAAACCCGATATTCCAATACCAAGCAATTTCCCTACGGGGGTGAATTACGCTCTTCACCCGGGAAAGATCCTCTTCTAAGGCACTCACCGGCCCGTTCTAGGATCTCAAGCACAAAGCAATTTTCTCTACGGGGTGACTCGCGCCCATCACCTGCAGAGATCTGTTCAAGAATCTAATTCTCAAACGCTGGACCCCTCCTTATATACTGTACGGTGCAAACATTTTCTACAGTTGAATGGGTAAGATAGTTTTACCCCATACATATTTATGTAAATGTATATGTATATGTATTCTACTTTATTTTTCTTACGAGAAAATTTCTCCGTTAATATAGTAGAAGTTTATGCCTTTGGGAGAAGCCAAAGGTACGACGATTCGTTCGTCGTTTGATTCGTTGTTTGCATTCCATACTGATAACTTCTTAAATAGCTTCTTGATTTAGTTATTGATTAGAATTATCGTATTTGTTTGTTACTTTAAATATGAGTTGAATTAAATGTAATTTTTAGATTGATTTGAGATTCGTTCATCTTTAATATCCATTTGAGTTGACATTTAATAGTTTAAATTGGTGTAGAGACGCTTTTTGTATATATTTGCCCCCTTTGATTTATGCTGGCCCTATAACGCTGTTATAGGGCGGGATTAACTTATAGAGGTATATTATTTATATACCCTTGTTTATTGTTGTGTATATATTGTATATATATGCACCCTTTTGATTGGTGTATTGTACTCTATATATTTTTTTGCTTATATTGGTGGGGGGTGTAAGTTAAGATTATAGTTGAAAGGTTAAATGATAACCTTCAAATTAGTCTACGCCTACGATCCTTAGATTTTGTCTGCCTATGGTAGTCAATTTTTGTGAATCGCTGCTGTGATTAATTCAAGAGATTGGTTACTATACAGCCCCTCCTAATAATACTCCCTCCTAGCTAGATAAATTATTTATAGATTTCATTTTGGGCTAATTACTGGACACGAACCAATCAGTATCAACATTAGTTTTTCTATAAATATTAAGGGGTAAAATAACCGAAAATAATCGCGCCCATTACCTGCGGAGATCTGTTCAAGAATCTAATTCTCAAACGCTGGACCCCTCATATACAAAGGAATCCATTCTCACATGAGTCAGCTAGTCGTTGGACAGTGAGACGCAAGAGAGCGCGAAGTTCTCAGAGTCAAAGCACTTTGTATCCAAGCTGGTTGTATCCAAACTGGTTGTATCCAAGCTGGTTGAAAGGCAAACACGTGAGCAGTGAGTGAATGATATCTCGCAGTTCGGATCGTGTTTCGCATGAGGGGCTTTGTACTGATGGGCGACTGTTCATGTACAACATATATATATATATACAGGGTGGGCCGTAAGTTTCCATACATAGGAAAAATTAAACGTTTGTTTTTATGTTTCAGATACCCTAAGAATATGCGTTTGACGAAAGAGCAACGAATTGAAATCATACTGATGGCTGGGTCGGGAAGCAGTCGCATGGTTGCAATGAACTTTAACAGACAACATGGAACGAACATCACACACGACACTGTGGCAAAACTTATTAACAAGTTTCAGAAAACTGGAAATGTTGCAGATCAACCGCGAAGTGGTCCAAGACGTACAGCCACCGATGAAGACACAACAGCTACGATACTTACAGCGCTTACACGGAGTCCCAGAAAAAGTACACGACGGTTGTCTGCAGAAAGTGGTGTCAGCAGATCGAGTATCAGGCGCATTTTGAAAGCAAACAAATGGCATCCATACAAATTGCATATGGCACAGCATTTGAGTGAAGACGACCCGGATAGACGGATGGAATTCTGTGAATGGGCATTAACCAAAGTGAACGAGGATGCAAACTTTTCAACTAAGATCTTGTTTACTGATGAAGCAAATTTTTACGTCAATGGAGAGGTTAATCGGCAAAACATACGTTACTGGAGTAATGCTAACCCTAACTGGCTGAGTCCGACGAAGATGCAAGGTGCCGGTAAAGTGATGGTGTGGGCCGGGATATGGGGTGACAGAATTATTGGACCAATTTTTGTCAGTGGAAATCTTAATGCCGAAAGGTATCTTAACATGTTGCAAGAAGAGATTTTCCCATCCCTGCTAAACGAGGAAGGTAACTTCCCAGTTTACTTCCAGCAAGATGGAGCTCCACCTCATTATGGTCTTCACGTGCGTCGGTATTTGGATCAGCAGTTTCCGGATGCTTGGATTGGTCGGCGTGGTCCTGTGGAGTGGCCTCCCAGATCCCCAGATCTCACCCCCCTTGATTTCTATCTTTGGGGGCACTTGAAGGCCATGGTGTATCAGGAAAAGATACGAGACATAAATCATCTAAAGGAACGTATCACCAACGCCATTACAAGCATAACGTCAACTGTGCTAATGCGTGTTCATCAACAGTGGGGAACACGTATTGAAATGTGTTTTCAAAACAATGGCAACCATGTAGAGCATATTATATAAATAAAAATGGTTGTCCATAAAAAAATGTTTATTTTTCCTATGTATGGAAACTTACGGCCCACCCTGTATATATATATAAACACACATTCTTTAGTCATTGTTAGCACGAATGTCTGAACAGAGCAAAATATAGGCAATCTTTTCCCCATGCAACTGTCTCATCCAGCTAACGCAAAAGTTGGCAGTACCCATTTATAATTCAATAAATGGCATTAATAATAATAAATACGATAATAAAAAATAAGAGAGAGAGAGAGAGAGAGAGTTATAAGGAGTTACAAGGAAAAGAAGTACATCAAAACGCCTTGCGGCCCATACCGAGGAGGTACCAATGGCAACGGGTGCCACGGAAAATTATCTACACCCTCAAATAGTGTGCAAGATTTGGTCTAAACTTTTCTTCAACTGATCCACAGAGGAACTGTTCACAACTTCTGAAGGTAACCTGTTCCACGTGTCACAGATCTTATACGTAAAGTAATTCCCACGCACACTAGTCCTAAACCTTTTCAAATCCAACTTCCAACCATTGTTGCGAGTTGGGTTATCATTTAAACCAGGGGTCACTAACCAACCTTTTTTGTTCACCGCCCACTTTTACGATGTTTTGAAAATAAAAAAAGTTTATCGCCCACCTTAGATCAAAGAGAATAAATCAACATAATGGCTAAAATAAATAATGAAATAAATGTTTAATTACGTTTAATGTGAACCCACTAGTGGGCGCTACCGCCCAGGTTGGTGGCCCCTGATTTAAACTAAACATACTTCTAAAATCGACATCGGTGAACCCGCGTAAGAGCTTGAAAACCTTGATGAGTTGACCGCGCAGCCTCCAAGTTTCCAGCGAAAACAAGTTCAGGGCGCGTAAGCGTCGATTGTAGCCCATATGCCTAACGGAAGGGATTAACTTTGTGGCCCTCGCCTGCACTCTCTCCAGCCTCTCAATATCTTTTCTGACGGTGGGCGACCAGAACTGCACAGCATACTCTAGGTGCGGCCGAACCAGGGAATTTTACAGAAAGAGCACAATCTCCTTGTTCCGAAACTGAAATTGCCTCCTGATATAACCCAACAGCTTTTGGGCTTTCTTTTCCACCTCTACGCACTGTTTGGTAAACTTAAGGTCGCTGGTAATTAGCACACCCAATTCCTTTTCCAAATCAGAGCAAGAGAGAGAGAAATTTCTACGATAGTCGAATCTTCGCATGCGCAGGACGGGCAGAGAGAGAGAGAGAACGCGTTGGGATGCGGGTGTAGAAGTGAAGAGTGGAGTCATTGTCATAGGAGTGAATAGGACAGGAAGTGCGAATTAAAAGTTCATTAGTAAATAACAGGAAAAGAGTGGGAGACAGGACACACCCTGAGGAACCACTGTTAATAGCTTTAGAATTTGCGTACGAGATATTTGGCCTACCCACATGGTATTTCGACTACCCACATGAATGCGTCTCATTGCGCTAACTCCTAGAATATTATTTACCAGAATCAGCGGGAGTCGAACCCCTGACTACAAAGTCTTCATGTGAAAACGGTGTTACCCAGTGAGCTACGAATGCTGGCTTTGAGTATGTATATTGGGCTTTCCTTTCCCTAGGATAAGCCGGTTGGCATAATCTTTTCCTATGATAAACCGGTTGGCATACTCTTCTATCATAAGACGGTTGGCATAATCTTTTTCCTATCAGGTGAAATACATTAAAAATGAAGTAACCACTTTACTCTTGGTTACATTGCGGCCACGTCGGAACACCTCTTCTCGTTCGATTAGCTAGGCTAAGCGACGTTGAGCCTGCTTAGTAGTTGGATGGGTGGCCTTTAACTGATGCGTTCAGATGATGTAGCGAACCTTAGATCGCTACCAAGGACGTTGAACAACCCTAAACATTGTTATTATCTATCTCTCTATCTATCCATCTACCTCTATTATAATAATAATAATAATAATAATAATAATACCTGGTCAATTATACACATTATAGCTTCCACTTTTGCCTTCCTACTTAAGTCGTCTTCAGGACTTCCTCATTAATCTGTATTAAAAAACTCGTTATCCATTACACCACGATGTGCAAAGCCTTGAGAATTTGCGCGCGCAGCCACTGGAACGACTTCTTTATTATCCTACGCATGCGCAAGTCCGTCTGGTTATTTGTTGAAGAGTTTTATACATGATTTTGTTTTATTTCTTTGTTCTTTTTAATTTCTTTTATTTCCATTTTTTCTTGCATTCAGGGTGAAGGACTGAATTCCTTCTTGTGCGCATGAGTCCCGCACGTAGTTACGCCCATGGACGTCCACATACAGTTGTGCTCTATGACGTCATAATGTTGCTTTAAGGTTTTATTTAATCTCTAAACGTATTTCGCCATTTATCTCAGCATTAAAGAAGAATTATCTGAAACAACCCCATATACTGTGTGTGTGTGTATATATATATATATATATATATATATATATATAAACACACACACATACAAATATTACTTCTATAGGCACATCTTATATGATACTAATTAGCTCTTCAGTTAAAAGTCTGGATCATTTTATAAAACTGCGAATTTTAATGTTACAAAAACCCGCATAATGGGCAAAATTACATATATAACCTTTCGTTAGCTTCCGCCCGAATTGTTCATTGTGACGAAGGTCAAGCTTTTTACTCCACCTTAGACCTACAGTTTAACGTGGAATCCGAACCACGCCCCATCAACAGCAGAGCGTCTTAACCACTAGGCCACCTATGGTACCCATTTATCTACCAGCCACTTTCTTTATTGTGTGGAAGGATGAACAGCTGGGTTTTGCTGCGCCCCGGCTGCCGTCGGGTCTCGAACCCGGGTCCGATCGATTCGTAGTCATCGACGCTAACCACTACACCACCGAGGCGCATATATATATATATATATATATTAGTACAGAATAAAAAAGGTTAATATTTGAACTGGTTTGTAGAAAGGTGTTCTATTTATCAAGGCAGAAATTATTATTTTTGAAATGAAATGTGAACCAATAAAGCAAGTACAATAATTTAAGTATCTGAATCAAATTATCATGATACTATCCGAATCATGGAGTGAGTGTTGAGAGGGACGCTTTGGGGTGCGGGTGGAGAAGTGAAGAGTGGGGTGCGGGTGGAGAAGTGAAGAGTGGCGTCATTGTCATAGTAGTGAATAGGGCAGAAAGTGCGAATTAAAAGTTCATTAGTAAATAAACGGAAAAGAGTGGGTGACAGGACACAACCCTGAGGAACACCACTGTTAATAGCTTTAGGAGAAGAACAGTAGCTATCCACAAGTGCTATGTCGCTTAATGTAATGTGTATATTGACGGATTAACTGCTTCACTTAATTAGACAAGAGTGGGATGTTCTATAGATAACACAAGGATAAATAACTTAGTTTATGCCGATGATATGGTGTTAATAAGTCCCTCTTTTAAAAGAAAGCAAATTTTTTAAAGTTAAATTATCCGAATGAGGCGGGGCGATGCAGTGGGCCAAAGGCAGGTAGGTATTCATCAGCTCGAGAACAAATGCAATCGTTTCCCAGAAAAAAAATCCTTAGTCATAGACAGGAGAAAGATGGATTGAGGAAGAATGTTCCAGAGCTGACTCTTAGAATAGATGAAGGATGTAGTGTCTATTATAACAACGATAGTAAAGAGTGATTTAACACTGCGGTAAAGAGAGAGGGAATGGAGACAATCAGTACGAGACAGGACACAATTCGGTTGTTTACAAATTCTGATTAATCAGTAAAGCTGAAGAATAGGTCAACAAAGAGGCTATCCCTAATAGTGTCTAATAGTTGCCAGATTTGCCTGGGAAAAGATTGCGGGAGCAAAGGACATTTTGTTTTAATAATAGGGAATCTATCAGCATATATATATATATATATATATATATATACACACCTTACCTTACCTTACAACCTTACAAAGGTTCCGCGCGATGATTTCTCATTTCGCGAAGGTCAAGCTTGTCGCCCCTCCTCTCGAGTTGGCCTGGTGAAGTAGTGAGTTGGATTCTTGCGCTCTCCACCTCACATAACCAGGTACGCCCGGCTCATCGAGGATTGTTCTGAGCCAGGCGTCTAGTCTTCTTTTGAAGATTTCCACTGCAACTCCCTTCGTGTTTCTTAGGTCTTTGGGCAACTGATTAAACAGTTTTGGTCCTCTCACTACAAAACTATTTTCTTTCAGGGTTAAGGATGTTCCCTGTCTCGCCTTCAATTTGGGAATACGACAGAGTCTACCGCTTCTACTTTCCATCATTGTTTGGGGAGTTATGGGATTCAGAGTAAGATTAGGGACTAGTTTCTCCATTATTTTCCAAGTGTAAATAATGGTGTATCTCTCTCTTCTCCTTTCCAGTGAATATAGGTCTAGTTCTCGTAACCTTTCCCAGCAATTTAGTTCTTTGCACCCATTGATCTTGGCTATGAAGCTTCTTTGGATCCCCTCCAGCTGTCTAATATCTTCTTTTTTATATGGGGATGTTAGGACCGAGCAGTATTCCAGTTTGGGTATTATCACGGTTTTCAGTAGAGGAATCATTACATTCCTATCCCTTCGTTTAAAAGTTCTCAATATCTGACCCGTTATTCTCTTTGCTCTGTTTACTGCTATCTTATTTTGTGTTTCAAATTTCGCATCATCTGTCATTACAACCCCTAAATCTTTTGCTCTGGAATTTCTCTGAATTTCCTGTCCATTTGGGGTATAATATTCCATGGATTTTAGGTCTTCTTTTTTTCCGTACCGTAATAACTGAAATTTCTCGGTGTTAAACTTCATATTGTTGTCTTCCGTCCACTTGTAGATTTTGTTTATGTCGGTTTGTAGAGATCCTATGTCTTCTGGGTTTCTTATTTTTCTACTGATCTTTGTGTCATCCGCAAAGGATGTTACTCTGCTGTCTCTGGTAACGTCCTCATCTATGTCAGTTAGCATGATTATGAAGAGTAGTGGAGCTAATACTGTTCCTTATGGTACCGAGCTGAGGACCTCTGATTCTGATGAAGATACTCCTTGTACTGTAACGACTTGCCTCCGCTCACTAAGGAAATTATACATCCATTTCCCTACTTTTCCTGTTATTCCCATATATTTCAGTTTATGTATTATGATTCCGTGGTCACACTTGTCGAACGCTTTAGCAAAGTCTGTGTATAGTACATCATAGTTTTCATTACTTTCAACTGAATCAATAATGTTGTTGTAGTGTTCCATTAGTGGTGATAGGCATGATCTGCCTGACCGAAACCCGTGTTGGTTATCATTGAATTTTTTCTGAGTTTCCAAAAAGTCATAGATTTTCTGTCTAACTATTCTTTCAAATATTTTAGTGAGATGAGATGTAAGCGACACTGGCCTATAGTTTTTGGCCTCGGATCGATCTCCTCCTTTATATATTGGGACTATGTTCGCGCTCTTCAGGATGCCCGGTATATTCGGTGTATTTCAGCTCATCGTTTAATTCCGTCTTTTGTAAAATCTGGCTTTTGTAAAATCATATTAAAACCATTTATTGAATTGTGAAAGGTGGAAAATATCTGAGTTATGCCATAAATTCCATTTTTTACAAATGTGCATATAAAATGTCATTTGCTGGGTATGCCCTACTAAAACTTAAAATCTAGTTTTAATATAAAGTTATATTAATATTTTTTATATTATAATTTAAAAAGTAAATTTTTATATTAAGGTGAAAATTTGAATGGAATAATTCCATGTAAAGAAAGTTGCTTGAAATGTAGAAATCATTTGGAATACAAATTAAATAAATAATGCAATCTGGTAACTATTCTTATGGAATGCATCGGTTTTATTATATATATATTATATATATATATATATATATATATATATACGGCCTTCTAAACATTACTGAGGAAAATATGAAATTTTAACGATATATGCTATGTTAAATTATTATTTTTTGATATGATTAAAAGATAAATTTGTATATTAATGCGAAAATTTGTTTTAAATAACACGCTGATTGCATAATTCCTTAATTGACGAGAAATGAAATAGTTATCCCAAATTTAAATTCTATTTTGTTTTAAAATTATATTAATGTTTTTAGTTTATAGTTTAAAGATAAATTTGTATATTAAGGTGAAGATTTTTTTTTTATTAAATTTGGTTTATCATATTCGATTTTTTATTTAAAAGATCGCCTCCCAAACATCACATTGGTCTCGTGGTGGTTTTCTGCTACGAGGGGCTCAGTAGGATAAACTATTGACGTTGACTTTTTAGAGACCTTGGCGGTCTACCCTGGCCCCATAAATGTATTTGTTTATGCTTAATAGTTTTGTTTATTAACTGGGTCGTTTTTAGAGATCTTGTCGGCAGTGTTGCCATTTCTACAGATTTATCTGTGTATCTACAGATTTTATGCTTTGTTTCAGATTTTCAGATTTTTCCCCCAAAATGGGCGAAATCTACAGATTTCTAAAATTTATGATTTTTTTTATGCTTCTTCTCAGATTTTCCTTCAAAATGGGCAAAATTTGCCGATTTCTAAGTTTGAGGTTTTTTTTTACTAACCACTACGGACTACACTGGATATTACAGTAATATTACCGAGTTTCTCCATGAGAACCAACAAATTATTTTCGTGCGCCACCTGTCAGTAGAGAGTGGCAACATAACATAAACACGCCACACTCAGCTGACTGTGCGTCGGTTCTTACTAAGTCATCAACAAAACACACTGCTAAAGAAAGCAAAGGGTGGAATCTACAGTACAGATAAATAGCCCTGTTGTTGTTAATGATAATGTTCATTCCATAATTCCAGTACAGCACAAAATTATGTATTTTATTGAATTCCTTTTTCCATTTTGTATATATGCATCTTTATTTTGTTGCTGTATACTTGTTCTTTCTATTTGCTGCTTTTTGTCTAGATCATTCTTAAACTGGCCTATAGACGTAGCTTGAATAGTAGGGCGGAGTGAAAAACTCATTTTTCGAATTTTCAAATTGGCTAGTGTGGAAAATGTGTGGAGTAGTGAGGACATAAGCTGGTATAAATTTAAAATCATAACATTAATATCTTCAGGTGCCACAATGACCTTCAATATTGAAAAAAATTGAAAAAAGCAGATTTTAACCAATAATTACAGAAGAGTCCACGATGCACAATAGACAAGAATTTATTCACACTTGTATAAAAATAGCTCAGTCAACCTTTAAAAAAAGTTTCTATTCTCTAAAAACAGTTTTCTATAGTCAGCTCACTCAGCTGTCACGTGAGTACCTCGGTTCAGTGTAGCTGTCGCTCTCGTAGCAGGTGGGTGTTCTGTTGTTGGCGTTACTCAGATAGTCTAAACTATATTTCTTATATATTTTGCATTTCTGTATTGTGTTGCCCTAAGTTTGTCATGTACTATTAACTGAAATTAACGTATAATTGATATTAGCTCTTTCTTTTTCAGATTTGTATACTTTCAAAATGTCTCGAGTTTGTGCAAAATCAACCAGGGCCTCAACTGAGTGCCCCATGTTTGGTATGGGGGAAGATTTGTGGCACAGGAATCTTCCTACATACGAAGGAGTTTTTAAATATTACTTGTTTGTAAGAAACGATTTGAAACAGAATACTAATAAAGATCCTTCAATATCTCAAATATTAGAACAAGTTGTTGATAAATTGAAAACAATTTGGGAAAGTGCTTCCGTCCCAATTCTGTCAGACAGGCGAATTGAAACAATGTTCAGAAGCTACCACGAAAAGTATCGTGTCATTATGAAGCCATACCAAAGCAGAAAAAATTCTGAAGCTTACAAAGCAAAGATTGATATGTTCAAAAAAGAAGCACACACGAAACTTTTTGACATTGCAGCGTGCAAGTGCAAAGTACTAACACAATGTTCTTGTCCCAAAGAAAAAACGGTTCCAAAGGAAGAAGTGACGTTCCTCTTAGATCAAAGGAGTGAAAGAAAACTGTTTATTGATAGAGTAGATATTACACTCTCAAAGAAAAAAGCATCTACGTTGCTAAGAAAGCAAAAAGAAGCTGTGAGGCTCACCAAAGAATCTTCACAGGAGAAATTGCAGGATAAAAATGTTGAATTATCATCATCGACATCAAACAGTGAAAGTGAATCTGGCGAAATATCAGACGATACATTTCCAGAGCCAGTTAGCTCGAAGAGAAAGCTCGAACAACCTGAAGAACAATTATTCAAAAGGAAAACTACAAATCTACCTTCAGTGGCTACTGCTTGTGACAGGACTGCAGTTTCAGATCGAGCTGCAGCATTCATTGTTAGTGCAGTATTGCAAGATATTGGAGAAGTTTCTATTGACAATACATCTGAAGTAGTGGATAGGAGTAAAATCAGAAGAGAAAGACAAAAGAAGAGATCAGAAATTATGAAAGATCAAAATCACGTCCCAATCAGAGGAATCTATTTTGATGGTCGAAAAGATTCTACACTCTTCCAAGAAAAAAAAGAGTCCAAAGTATATCAGAAGAAGGTAACAGAAGAACATATCACTTTAGTGAGAGAACCTGGTTCAGATTATTTGGGCCATTATTCTGTGAATTCTGGATCAGCTGAAGAAATATCTACAGATCTACAGAAGCTAAGGCTAACAAAGACCCTAAGATCCACTCTAAGGCTAGCCCGAGAGAAAGGAGAGAGTAGGGGGTTAAGAGAAGAGAGGAGAATAAGGGGTTAAGTAAGGAGCAACACCTATCATTCGTGGGTTAACATTCATTCAGAAAAAGAGGGAAAAAGTCTCACCATCATCATCCGCCGGCCACTGCCGACAAGTCAGAAAAATAGTCGGAGAATATAGGAGAGGGGTGAAAGATGAAAAGAAGTAAAATAAGAACGCTTACAAACCATGCAAACACAGTCTTAACTCACTGTCATACCATGCAAACTACAAACATGCAAGAAAGAGTTAGAGACATGCAAAGTAAGGAGGATAAGAAAAAAAAAAAAAGTAGGTAAAGTTAAACAAAAAGTGGGTTAGTTTACGCTATGAGCTACATCTACATTCGTGTTAGTCTAATTTTTTTTTTTTTTTTGCTGGCATCACACGCTGGCATGTCACAAGCTGGCATTCATCGTCAACAGACTCATCCTCGAGCACCACCACCAGAGCTCCTGTTGTTAACTTTCTTTTTTAATTTTAAACAACGTTAATATTTTTAAAATGTCTGTCAAGACGGTTCTTAAACACATTAACGCTGGTAGAATGAACGACTGACGCGGGAAGATTATTCCATTTATCAATTACTTTAAACGTAAAGAAGTTTTTAGCGATATTAGTAATGAAACGTCTGCCACGCAACTTGAATCCGTTATTGCGAGTATTACTATTATCGAAAGTGAACAATTTGTCAAAATTTACGTTATCGATGTTATTAACGATTTTGAAAACTTCAATAAGCTCCCCCCTTAATCTCCTAGTTTCGAGTGAATACAAGTCTAACACTTTAATCCTATCTTCATAAGGCTTATTGCGCAATGCCGGAATAAGTTTCGTGGCACGACGCTGAACCCTTTCTAACCTATCAATATCCTCACGCAAGTACGGGCACCAAAATTGAACGGCATATTCCAAATGAGGCCTGACTAGGGACTTGTAAAGGGGCAATATAATATCCTTCGATTTAAATTCGAAATTACGCGCTATGAAGCCTAACATCCTATTAGCTTTTGCGCAAGACTCCAGGCACTGGTTCCTAACCTTTAAATCTTTAGTTACGCGTACGCCTAAATCTACTTCCTCGTCAACGCTCGCTAAATCCCTATCATCCATCGTGTACACGTAATTATTGTTGCGAGAACCTATATGCAAAACTTTACATTTATCTACGTTAAATTGCATCTGCCACTTATCCGTCCACTCCATAATCCTATCTACATCGTCTTGGATCCTATTTCTATCGTCCTCGTTAACAACCTTACCGCCTATTTTAGTATCGTCCGCGAATTTTGACACGTTACTAATCAATCCTACATCTATGTCGTTAATGTAAATTACGAATAACAATGGGCCTAACACTGAACCCTGTGGGACACCACTACCTACCTCTAACCACCCCGATTCACTACCATTAACTACGACCCTCTGCCTCCTAGCACGAAGCCATTCTTCTAACCAGTTAGCTACCTGACCGCGGATACCGTGCGCTTTAACCTTCGCAATTAGTCTCCTATGCGGAACTGTATCGAACGCCTTTTTAAAATCTAAATAAATAACGTCAGCTGCCCTATGCCTATCGTATTCGCGCACTATTTCGTTATAAAATTCTAACAAATTTGTTAAACAAGACCTATGGCGTCGAAACCCGTGCTGACTACTATTAATCAAACCCCTACTTTCTAAGTGATCGATAATACGATCCCTAACTACGGATTCCAAAAGTTTACCGACAATTGACGTTAAGCTAATGGGCCTATAATTGCTAGCTACCGCGCGGTCGCCTTTTTTAAAAATAGGCGTGACGTTAGCTAATTTGAAGTCTTCAGGAATAATCCCCGTTTCGAGTGACTGATTAAAAATCTTCGCTAAGGGGCCTACGATAACGTCTTTCAAATCTTTCAAATGTCTAGGATAAAAAGCGTCAGGGCCTGGAGCCTTGCTAACTTTTAGCCTATCGATATAATGCGCAATCTCAGCCTCGTAAACAGTTATTTCATCTAAAATAGTCTCGCTACTAAATGGAACGATATCGTCAACGTCGGGGACATTATTTACGTCCTCTACGGTAAAAACTGTCGCAAAAAAGTTATTGAAAATACCCGCCATCGCCTGAGCGTCAGAAGCCAAAGCGCCATTTACATCCAATAGAGGGCCTATGTTATCCTTTACCGGCTTACGATTATTTACGTATTCAAAAAACTTTTTTGGATTATGTTTACTATCCGCAGCTATAACTATCTCTAAATTACGCTTGGCATTCCTAACTGATCTTTTAACCTGACGTCTAAGCTCGATATATCTATTAAAGTTAGCTACCTGGCCATTGCGCTTGTTAAGTCTATACGCTCTATTACGCTCGTTTATGAACTCGCCTACTTCCCTAGTCCACCACTTCGGCCTACCACGATTTCTAACGCGCTTGGGCCATTATTCTGTGAATTCTGGATCAGCTGAAGAAATATGTAAAGGAATGTTTGAGTATATTGGAAATAATGACATGAACCTGGAAAACCTTGTTGCCATTGGATGCGATGGTGCAGCAGTCAACACTGGGGAAAAGGGAGGCGTTATAAGGCTTATAGAATTGAAGCTGAAGAAGCCAGTTCAACATTTAGTGTGCCAGCTCCATGCCAATGAATTGCCATTACGCCATTTAGTTGCAAAGCTGGATGGAAAAACATCTGGCCCCCGCGGATTCACCGGTCCTATTGGCAGGGAATTAGAGAACTGTGAGAGTCTTCCTATTGTCGAGTTTGAAAGTATTGATGCTGAGGAACCAACTGTAGACTGTGAAGATCTTAGCACCGACCAAAAATATCTAATTGATATTCATCAGGCCATAACAAAGGGATATTGCTCTCCAGATCTTGCTCATCGTAGTCCAGGCAAAATGGCACATTCACGATGGCTGACTACAGCAAATCGTTTGCTTCGTCTATACGTTTCAACTGTAAGTCCATCTGAGAACCTCATGAACATTGCTTCTTTTATAATGAAGGTCTACATCCCAATGTGGTTTTCTATTAAGCAAAGTACGTCTTTTGTCAATGGCTCAAAACATGTTTTCAAAACTATTGAACTAACAAGAACACTGAATGACGAAGTAAAGGATATTGTAAACCCTGTCATACAAAGAAATGCAGTTTTTGCAAATCCAGAAAATATTCTAGCATCAATGATTCATGATGACCGCAGCGCCATAAGAGAATTAGCGTGGCGGCGAATAAAGAAAACAAGGCAAACAAACAAGGAAAAAGTTGTGAGGCGTTTCACAGTACCTGTTATTCAATTTGAAGCTACTGATTATACTGATTTAATTAATTGGCAAAAATGCATTGTCACTGAACCACCTGTGACAAGACACCTGACAGAAAATGAGATTGAAGAATTCATAGAAAACAAGAGTACCCCTCCATTCTAGAAATTCCCTTGTCATACACAAGTAGTAGAAAGAATGGTAAAATTAGTGACTGAAGCATCATCAAAAGTATTTGGATTGAACGCGCGAGATGGCTTCATAAGATCAACACTTCAGTCACGTAAAAAAATGCCATCATTCGAAAATAAAGCTGAATATAAAGTTTAAATAAAACGTTAATAGAAAAAAACATGCGCAAGAATGGGTGGTTGGGAGGGCATGGGTGGAGCTCGACACGCAGCCACCTCCTCGTGGTGAGTTCTGGATTATTTAGATCATTAATCAAAAGAACATTGATCTAAATAAACTAAGAGCTGCGTAATTCAGTAACTATTTTGGTAATTGGAACACTTAATATATAATAATAACAAGTAAGTTTCAGTTATTGTACTAATGCAGAATATAAGAAAATCATTATATTTCACTTTTTTCGACGGCTTTGTGGCACCTGAAGATATAATTTCGCAGGACTAATATTTATGCACAGTCATTATCTATAGCACCCACATATTTTCCGCACTAGCCATATTTGAATTTCGAAAAAAGTTTAAAAACCTCATTTTCGATCTGCCCTATTGAATAGTATTCTGGTTTAGAATATTCAGTTTATCTACCTTTCATTCACTAAATTTTGTGTTCAATTGACATTTTTGTATTTCTGTTTGGAATTATGAAAATTATTGTATGTGTTACTTACAAAAATAAACTTTAAAATCAAATGGTAGTTTACAGATTTTGTCTAGATATTTTTATTGAAACTACAGATTTCTACAGATATTTTGACACCAATCTTCAGATTTTCATTATGTTTGGATGGCAACGCTGCTTGTCGGTCTATCAACAGCTGGTAAATAAAAGCCGTAGGTAAGTCAGCTTTGGTCAATCAGGTGTTGGTAAGTAAAGCCGTAGGTAAGTCGGCTATGTAATACTGTTACTGCTGAGTGGTCTTAAGGTCTGATGGGTGGGCTCCTAATGTCTATACTGGAGGTCAAGGTCTATACCTAGACGATTGGTGTAGCCCTCATCTCGACCACGTGTTGTTGATGAGATGAGCTCCTAAAAGTCTATACTTAGACGATTGGTGTAGCCTTCATCTCGGCCACGTGATGTTGATGGGATGAGCTCCTAAAAGTCTTTATTTATTCCGTGTTACGGACAAATGTATATGCATACACGCCTCACATGCATATATACTTTATATAACCAACATCTAAACTCTGGCGACATTCTAAGGCATCTGGCGGATTAAGCCTTCTAAACCTGTTGGCTGCGATGCTGAAGACCTCATTATGCGTTGCTCCATGGCTACGAACGGTTAGAACTTCTCTCTCTCTCTCTTAGGTAACATCTACTCTCTCTCCATTAAAATATATGTATACACTACGCCAAATGGCTGGTTATGCCTTCTAAGTCAGATTAAGCCTTCTAAGCCAATTACTCCTTCTAAGCCAGATTAAGTCAACTGCTGAGGTCAAGAGCGTCAGTTTCCGATGAGATATGCGAGCAAGAGCATCTCCTCTCTCCTCTCCTCCTCTCTCTCTCTCTCTTAGGCTACCTTCCAAGGTCATGGAACCCCTTTTGTGGGGTCATTCTCCCGGACCAACCCCCTCTCCCCTTCATGCAGCTTGGGAGCTAAACACCCTCCCCCCTTGCTTGCATACCCCCTCCCCCATGGGTGCCAACCCCCCGGGTCTCCTCCCCCCATGGTGCCAACCCCCTCCCCCTTTACAACACTTGATCAACATTGCTATTGATTTACATTCTACCATTTTGCGGTCATACTACTGACGTCAAATTCAAACTTTTAGAAATTACTGAATTCTTTTTCTACAGAATATTCTAAGCATACAAATTTTTTCTTTGGATAAATTTTATAATTCATTTTTTACAGCAGAATCAGCATCAATAATAAAATAACTTTTTAAAATGTAACTTGTAAATTATGAGGAAAATAAAAATCGATACTAAGATCGATTTTATCCCGATTCATGCGATATACTTATTTATAATGTTAATTTCACGAAATTGGGTGTTTCTGCGCATTCACCGCCCTCTGAAAAACTCGAACGGATAAAGAAGCCTTTCTATTATAGGATTTAAATCGAACTTGATCTGTGGGCTATATTTCTGAGAACAATTGGATTAATGTCATTGTTGCATGCATACAAAAATAATTTTAAAATTCGGAGTAAAGGACGTGTCCATACAGATGGGACTAAGGAGATTTTTTCTTGCAAATGCGCGATCAGAATGTAAACCTAGAAGGAAAACGTTTGTCGAGCCTCGCTACGCTCGGTTTGACCGAATACCTTTGGTCTCGAACGAAGCGAGCGGGCTTAGTTATTATTATTAATATTATTATTATTATTATTAGTAGTAGTAGTAGTAGTAGCAGTAGTAGTAGTTTACGTAGTACATTTACTACTTAAAATGAAATTTTAATGAAGAAACAAGGCATGTAAACAGATAACACAATAACAAACACGAGAGAAAATGGGATGGTAGGAAAACTATTGCAAGTGTACGAGTATATTGGAATGGGAAAATAAGTCTAAGAAAAGTCTGAGTCTAAGAATTTAAAAGCATTTGAAACCTGTATCACTATACGGTCATCGTCACGGTATCAATATAGTCACTGAAATGTTACAATATAATCCAGAGAACCAGTTAATAGCACTTAATATCTAAAGAAAAAATCACAAAGTTCAAGAAGTGAAGAGCCTCGCAGGAATAAAATTAGCACATGAAACGTACTGGAACATAATGGGCACTTATCTACGTTTGAGGTATGTTCTCATTCAACCAATTACAAGCATTTGTTATGTGTAATTTGTAACATGGTGGAACACCATCATGCTGGAAGTAGAAGTTCATTCGTTTCATCAAGCTTAAATTATTAAGGTATGGATCGATTGTGTCCTGTAGCCGAGTCAAATACAGTAAGTGTTTCCAGTTACATTCACATCGATGAATGTTGGTCTTATGACTTTGAAATCATGAGTACCACACCAGACGTTTAGTTTAGCATTCTTTTGAAAATGTCCTTCAATTGCATGATGTAGATTTTCATCTGCCTAATACACACTGCTATGTCTATTGACGTGTCCATTAAGGTGGAACGAAGCCTCATCACTGAAGAAAATGGATTGTGGTAAGGGAGGCTTTGTGGCAAATGTGTTTTGAAACCATTCACAGAATTCGAGTCTTCTGTCGCAATCGTCTCCGTGCAGTTCCTGCACAAAGGTGACTTTGTATGGGTGGAACTTGTTCCTTTTAAGTATTCTAAGAACACCTTGATGCGAAATGTTCCGTTCTTGCGCAACTTTCCTACTTGAACGTTTTGGACTCGCTATTACTCTTGTTAGTAAACTTTCCGACATTTCCCCACTTGTGCTTGATCGCGGCCTATCACCACTTCCATTTCTGTCTTCTACGCTTCGTGTGTGTTTTAGTTTTTAAAGAGACGTCTGACAGTTCTCTGATCAGGTTGTTTTTTCTGGATGTCTATTGTGAAATTCTGCAGCCGCCATCCTCTGACTAAAACCCTCAACATCTAGGAGAACTAATTCCATCTTTTCTTGGTTGTATGTTGCTGTTCTGCCATTTGTAAATTTTAAGGTCTTGACACTGTAAACAAAACAGAAAACCTGGAGTTAAGTTAATACTACAGAGAATATATTCTAGCAATATCCCCCATGAGACAGAACTTTTGGACCACCCTTCTCCCTCCACATCAAGCGCTGCCTCCCCCGCTCCCGCATCTCCGGGAGTCTTTGTGAGGGAACAGGAGAGAGGAATGCCTTCTCGCTCCTCAACAAGCGTTGCCCCTCCAGAGAGATCCCTTTCCCTCAACGGATTGTTGAGTTTCAAGCAAGAAAAAAAAGGGAATATCATGCTTTTAACTGTAATAGTGATAATAAACAATTGGCGTTGTACATGGAATCCTATTTATCCTTTATCTTAAACTGTCTCACAGAGAAGGATGAGAGAATAAACAAACTAGAAAAAGAAAACAAAGAACTAAAGCAGTGTGTAGACGCTCTTATCGAGAGAATATCTACCATAGAAGACCGACTACACACCCAAATACAAGAAAATGAGAGGTTAAGCAGCGACCTCGAACAGCAAAACCACAAGGATTTATACTTTATCGGCGGACCAGGAGTCCCTCAAGGCTCGCCAAACGAAAATCCCACTCAAACTGTTAGAAACACCATCAGAGACAAACTCCGTATAAACATTCCTGAAAATGTCATTACGGAAGCTCACCGAGTGGGAAAAAATAATAATGAAGCAGAGAAAAGAACCATAAAATTCAAATTGAGTGACAGATTGTGGAAATTTGAAATAAGTGCAGTTATAAATATTAAACTTAATATATACAGCAATACCTCGCTATTCGCAACCCCGCTTATTCGCAATTGATATTTAAACACCCACATTCGATATTCGCCAAGCATTCCCCACTTATTCGCAAAGTGACTTCATCGAGTTGGAGCAGCATCTAGCAGTGGACGAAGAAGAGCAGGCCGAGAGTCCTCCTCTCATAACCCTCACCGTTCCAGTTCTGAGGAAGCTTCTTTCTTCATTCGAGACGGCACTGAACATGGCGTTGGACGTTGACTCGAATGTGGAGAGGAGCACCACTGTTATCCGCAACGTCAAGAACGACATTCGAGCCTACTATGAGCTTCTGGAGAAGAGAAAGATGGCTCGCCAACCGACACTTCATGCATTTTTCCAACCCAAATCCTCGCCTTCTCCTGAGGTAGCTGCCGCTCCAACTTCTTCATCCTCCAAGTCCGCGTTCCATAGGCTTTTTAGTCCTCGTTCCTACAGCAACAGTGTCAATGCCGTCTCGAGTGAGGAGGCCGATGATCCTGGCCCCTCTTCACCCCAGTAACTCCTCACCCTCTCCTTCTCTTTATGCCAGCTCCTGTACGCCATTGACACTCACAGCAAAGGTAAATGCTAGTTTAACTGTTTTACACTTATTGTAGTTATATTGTAGTATGTAGGGGAACGCATCCCCCCTAATTACATTGATTCTTATTGGGAAAATTGCCCCGATATTCGCAAATTCGTTATTCGCAATGACTTTTAAGAACGCATCCTTTGCGATAACCGGGGTATTGCTGTATATTAATGAATCACTCTGTGAATACAGAAAATAAACTTTTAACAAACCATTAAAGCTTAAAAAATAAAAAATAGTTTATTCTTGTTATATACGTGATGGCGGAATATATGCCCATAAGCACTGAAAATGACTTCCGCAGCGTCCAGCAACACATACAGGGTGTTCGAGAAGTCCCGTCATCGCCTACAAAATGTACATATTGTAATACCAATTTTATTTTTTTGTGATTAATTGTATTTATACGTGGTAGGTGTAATTTAAGAAACAAGTCACTAGCAACAATTACTTTAATTACAGTATATACAGTTACTAATCAAGAATATCTGTGTGCTCACCATCATTTTCGTAACAAAGGATTGTGCGCCTCCATGTGCGCTGTGAGAATCGACGCAGCATTGCTGGAGTGATTGCACCAAATGCATCTCGAACAGCGTGTTTCAGTTCCCCTGTTGTGCGGTAATGCACCCGGGATACGTTCTGCTTGACGAAATCCCATAACTTATTGTCAAATGAAGACAGATCTGGATTTCGGAGCGGCCACTGAAGAGGGGCAGGTAAATGTTGCGAGCCACGGCCGAACCATTTGTCTCTGAACACTTCGTTGACGAATTTCCTCACATTAATGGCAAAATGAGCCGGAGCCCCGTCATGTTCACCACACCCGACCAAACAGCCCTAACCGTTCGAGCTCAGGCACAAACCAATCCCGTAACATGTTGAGGTGGACAGTTTGGTTGACATGACTCTCAAAAACATGTGCACCAAACAAGTTCCTGGCATACACTGCAGCCCATATCATCACGTGCGGTGGATGGTGCTCCAGTTCTTCAAAGAAGTGTGGATTTTCCTTGCTCCAGAAGTAAACAATTTTCATTTTGGTGCTACTGTAAATTGCACACTTGTCAGAAAAAATCACTGTTCCACGTGCAGGTATTTTTGAAAAAACGGTCAAAAACCGTTCACAGGCTTCAATCGTTTCTGCATGTCTGTATCGCTCAGTTCATTAACAAATGACGGGTGGTATGGTTTCATACCAAGATCTTTTGTCATGTGATCTCTCATTGTGGACTGCAAGTTCTTGTGATCGTTTCCGGAGTGATTTTTTCGGTGAATAAGCCACCGATGCAATCACACCTTCACACTGTTCTGCTGTCGTTGTTGGTCCGACCGTGGTCTGCCCTTAATGAAGCCAGTTTCAAACAGCTTTTTCTCCCAGCGTAATACCGTCTTGTTTGGTGGTGCAGCCTTATTGAATCTTGTGTTGAAATCATTCTGGATATCAAGCATCTTTTTGCCAGTATGTGACCTTTCATGAGCTCATGTGCTCATCACTATCCTTTCATCCAGAGTGTTAGTGGACTGGTCTCCCATTGTTCACACAACTCTAACACCTGGAAAAGAAAAAAATGTCAGTTAATCACATATAAATTCAATTAATCACACAAAAGTAAAATTGGTATTACAATATGTACATTTTGTAGAGATGACGGGACTTTTTGAATATCCTGTACAATCTCTCCGTGGTTACGTATATAACATCAGGTTCTTCTTTCTTGCTTTAATTACAACCGTTATTTTTTTTTATTTTATCTTATTTTATAATTTTTTTTTCTATTAGGTAGGGAATGGCTGCGAAATTAACAATAGACGAGAGGGTGAGCTTGGTTTTAATGTATGGAATGCCAGGTACTACAAATCGATGAATCGGTACAGAATTTAAATTCTGTACCGATTCATCGATTTGTTGTACTTGGTATTCCATACATTAAAACCAAGCTCACCCTCTCGCCTATTGTTAATTTTGCTGCCATCCCCTACCTAAAAGAATAAAAGTAATATATTATACTCAACACTGAAAATTCCTATGATGCGCGACTTTTGCGCCACCCTATATATATATATGTGTGTGTGTGTGTGTGTTTTATGTGTTTGTATATACTGTATATATATGTTAAGTTTACGGGTACATATGTATGTTTGTACTATATATATATATATATATATATATATATATATATATATACACACGCACACACACGAGGGTAATTCAATAAGTATCCGCACTTTTTATTTTCACAATTTTATTTTCACATCTGATAGCTTATAAACACCTCACTTCTTAACATAGTCTCCCTGTTTCTCAATACACTTAGTCCAGCGATCTACAAGCTTCCTAATGCCATCACAAAAGAATGTTTTTGGCTGTGTGCGTAGCCAGTCATGCACCGCCTCCTTCAGGTCATCATCGCCTGGGAATCGCTGACCTCTCAAAGCGTCTTTTAGTTGTCCAAACAAGTAAAAATCCGAAGGTGCCAGTCTGGACTGTAGGTTGAATGGTCGAGAACTTCAAATTTAAGTTCTTGAAGGCATTTTCTAGTCTATGTAGCAGTATGAGGGCGCGCATTGTCGTGTAACAGAATAACACCTTCCGACAATCTCCCTCTCCGTTTTGTATGAATTGCTTCGTTTAACTCATTCCGAAGCATGTCAGAATACGATGCACTTGTTACTGTAGTTCCACGCTCAGATAATGTTCAAGGATAGGGCCTCGTGTATCCCAAAACAGTGTTAGCATAAGTTTGCTTGCTGACGGCTGTGTTTTGAACTTCCTTGCAACGGGAGATGTTGGATGCTTCCATTGCATGCTCTGTCGTTTGCTTTCTGGTTCATAGTGATGGATCCAGGTTTCATCTCCAGTGATAATGCGCTCCAAAAAGTTTTCACCTTCATTATGGTACCGAGCCAAAATACGAGAGCAGACGTCCATACGATTACGTTTGTGCTCTTCTGTCAACTGTTTGGGCACCCATCTTGCACAAACCTTGTGAAAGCCAAGAATGTCATGAACTATCGAATAGGCTAACCCTTGACTGATGTCTAATGAAGATGCAATTTCTTTTTTTGTTAATCTTCTGTCATCGAAAATCATGGCTCTGGCTTCTTCCTGCTTGTCACCACTGGTTGATGTTGACGGTCGTCCTGAGCGCTGAGCATCTATCTGTCACACATGTCCTTCCTTGAAAATTTGAATCCACTCATACACACTTCGCCATGGTAACGCATCATTTTCATACTGAGACACATAAACTCGTGTGAATTTCAGCTCCTTTCACACCTTCTGCCCACTGAAAACGAACCACGGATCTCTGTTCTTCCAGAGTACAAATTGAAAGCGGCACAGCCATGCTCACTACTCGTACGATATATGACAGCTACGGGTAGCCTAACTAAGCCCATACTGTTGCTAGCCTAATAAACCTATACTGTTGCTAGCCTAAATAAGCCTATACTGTTGCTAGCCTAAATAAGCCTATACTGTTGCTAGCCTAAATAAGCCTATACTGTTGCTAGCCTAAATAAGCCTATAGATCTCAGTTTGGCTCCTTATCACGAGTATATATTATATATACTATATTATCACTAAAATAAAAAGTGCGGATACTTATTGAAGTACCCTCGTGTGTGTGTATATATATATAATATATATATATATATACATTCAACTGCAAAGAACACGCAGTATAAATAACGTAAAGAACGACGCTTGTATAGGAGATATTCCGCGCAAGACGGAATATCTCCTATACAAGCGTCGTTCTTTACGTTATTTATACTGCGTGTTCTTTGCAGTTGAATGTATATAATGTTACGGCATGCGGGAGGTGCCCCCTTGGGGCATTGGTTTCTGCGAGTATGTAGAGGAATTACGGCATTTGGAAGAGTGAAGTCCATGGTGTAGTGGTTATCGCGTCTGACCGGCAATCGGAAGATCCCGGGTTCGTTTCCCAGGTGGTACTTCATTTTTTTCATTTGTTGTTTTCTCTTTCTCGTCTTGCGCGGAATATCTCCTATACAAGCGTCGTTCTTTACGATATATATATATATATATCTGTATTTGTGCGATATATTCTTAGGTTTTATTTTTTATCACTTTCTTAACTCTATGATTAACACTTTACTTACTCTTAGATCTGTGACTCAAATCAGTGAGTCTCGAAATACAATAAATAGCAATTATGTGTCAGTGGATACCTTCTTAAACGAGCGACACAGTAACGGAGACATATCTATTTTGAACTTAACTATCACAATCCTTCCAAATCACTTTGATGAGTTGACGGCCAATCTAAAATTGTTACAATATAAATTCACATGTATCATATTGACCGAGACCTGGTTAAATGATAATAATAAGTCATTTTTTTAATATACCGGGCTGCACGAGCCACTACATATGTAGAAATAATAACAGAGGAGGCGGAGTAAGCATTTATATAGATACTGATCATAATAGTAAGAATTATTGAGCAATTGACAGGCATAAATGATCATTCTGAAACCCTTGCAGTTGAACGGTATATAAATAATATTTCCTATTCAATATTAGGCATCTACCGACCACTGAATGGTACGTGCCATCGTTTACTGCGAGCATAGATAACACTTTGACTTCTAATCACATTAACAATAATTGCATCATTGCAGGAGATCTAAACATCGATCTCGCTAAAATAAACTCTAACAATAATGCAAACTTCTACAATCTCGTTACCGCAAATGGCTTTAATTTAACTATAACTAAGCCAACAAGACTACATAATACCATAGAAAACTCCACTTTATTAGGCCAAATCTGGGTGCGATCTCCCCTTGACTGTAAGTCAGGCAGGCATGGGGACGAGACCTGGCCTCAGGCCTCGAGGCCGAGGACATACATTTTTCAAAGGCCTTGAGGCCGAGGCCGAGGCCTTAAGATTGTTAGGCTGAAGGTATTTGCACCCAGAGGTGTGATATTCGGATGCAAATAACGAATGCGGTGTGTGTTTACACTTGCCGGGTCACACAGTCAGACACATTTGTCAGAACAAGATTTCCTGGGCACCATACATTAGCTCAATAACTTTTTATTTCTCAGCATTTCATGCAGTTCTTATTTGTCATTTTAATATACCCGCAATATTTCAAGTATTTATGATAATATGGAAAGTTATGATGTGAAGATGATCTAGCAAAATATTTCAAGATTGTACGAACTCAATGAGTGTTGATCGTATAATTTCTGAATGGCTACAATTATTAGCGACTCTAGCGACCATTGCAAACAGAGCTATATTTGGAGATGCCTTATTTTTTTTAAGTTTTGCATTTTTATCTATCTTGACAATAAGAAATTGTGGTCTTAAAGTCTACCAAAGATCATTGATGTAATTGTAGCTTGTACTGTATGTGAAAGATGTTTCTGATGTACAGTAGGGCTATAGGTATGAAGTTTATATCATGCCATCCGTTGGTCACCTAACTGAATAGTATTTATCAAAGACTGCCGCCTGACTAGTCACCTGTCTGAATAACATTTATCAAAGGATGCCGCCACATACGGTCGCCGGTCAGGTCATGGTCCTCACCTGAAGAATATCCACCCCGAGTGCGCCCACCTCAAGAATCTCCACCCGAACGCTAACGGGGGTTGAAAATTACAAACCAAAACAAATCAGGATTCCCTAAGACCTCACGAAAGTCACGAGGCCTTTCCACTCTTCAGCTGGCCTCAAGGCCAAGGCCACTTTTGAGGTCCGAAGACGAGGCCGAGGCCTGCAAAATATGCCCGAGGTCAGGCGTCAGCCCCATGTCTGACGTCAGGTATATTCCTATTATACATTACGGACCATCTCCCCAAATAGCTTCCATCATTTTCTACTGCTTTCCTCCACCTCAAAACAAGGGCCTTTTGTTCCTTGCTGGTAAAAGTCCGCTGGGTTTCACTGGAACAACCTCTTAACCTCCTGAAACTTCTTTCCACGAATAGCATCCTTCATTCACCCAAACAAATGGAAGTCTGAAGGTGCCAGATCATGGCTGTATGGAGGGTGGGGTAACACAATCAAGCGCATTTTCGCGATGGCCTCTATTGTTTGCAAACTGTTGTATGGTCTTGCGCTACCGTGCAAAAGAAAGACGTCTTCCAGTTTTCTCTCCGGTCGACCTTGCTTTATACGTCTCTGTCTCTGAAGTCTCTGTAGGCTAGCAATATCGAATCCGGAAGATTTACCGACAACAATTCACCGACAGCAATTAACCGACAGCAATTTACCGACAACAATTCACCGAGATATACAATTTAACGACAACAATTTACCGAATTTACCGACAACAATTCACCGAGGAAAATAAAACTACAAAATTAAAACAAATTTTATTTTATTAACACTGTAAAAGTTAAGAGTACAAAATTGAAGTTATGAATGTAAATTTAACAAAGTAACCTAAAACCTAAAAAGCAAGGTTAAATAATGGTCAAAAGTAAAAGTCTAAACTTGACATCAACACGAAAGGTTTTAAAAAATAAATTTAACTAAAAACGTTATAAGACTTAAAATTTAAGTTTCGGGTGTAAGTTTATTTAATGTTAAAAAGCAAGGTTATGAGCTATCGCGCGCAAATAATCAATGATATTTTCATAAGAATGGAAGCTTTCTACAATTTTTTGATGCGTTCAGCTGAGTCGCGGTATATTTTCTTTTGAGGATGCGTTGTCCTTCCAGTCAAGTATTGATCGATGCGAACTTCATTACATTTTTGTTCTTTCTTAAGACATTCTATAAACTTCCATATATTTGGGTGGTGTGCGGCAACTTGCGTTTCAAACGCTCTGTGCCATCCTTCGACTGAATTGCTTGTTTTCGGTAAACAATCCAAAACTGTTTGATAAACGTTCCACATCGCGTGCGCAAATTTCGGAGGTCGGCGACGATTTCTTCTGTCGGGACGCCCTATCCAAGTATCTTCGAAGTAATCGATTACGACTTGTGATTCAAGGGGGAAGATATTATTATCGCACAATAATTCGAATGCAGTTACAACCGTGTCAACAGGTACAAATGCTAAAGCAGGCAAATAACGGAGAAGTAAAGCGAAATTTGCATCCATTTCATATCTTCGTTTGAGTCCAGTAGTTTGTATCACACGAAAAATACACTGCGCGAAATGGAAAAAGCACCCTCTTAGTATTGCACTAGGGAATTCTTTTTTGCATGCTTTAATCATTGCCGGTTCGAAATCAATAGTTATTGATAATGGGATAGACAAGGGTGCACTAATTTTCATCTGCTCTAAGAGTGTACTATAGGTTGCTTCCGATTTATCTGGTAATAAAGCGTAAATTAGTGGAATTGAAATGTTTTCCTTTAATCCATGTAATCATTGTAATGTATATAGCTGGTGGAACAATAGTGGAACTGTTTTAAACGTTCCATTAGCATACCAATGGTCACTATTTGCCAATAACTGAGCGTTCCGTTGGGTATCAAAAATTAATATGCGCTTCTCAATAGGCCCGGAATCATATAGTAAAAAGTTATCACCTCTGTAAGATTTAATATATTCGTTAGTGAAAGTCAATTCACTACGACACAGTGGGAGGGAAGGGAAAGAATTATTTTGCACCCGAATATTTCTTATTGTTCTTTTAATACTTTGCGTTTTCGGAAGTTTAGAAGCTGCCGCTTCACTACACTCTGTAAGCTCGTTCAATATTAATGCATGAGGTGCGTCGGTGGTAGATTTAGCACTTTTGCGTATCTTTTCAATGATCTTCTTTGCTTCATTATAAGCGGCGTCACAGACATGATTATGTTCGTTCAGAGTTTTAACAATTTCATCGTCAAATGTAGTTATCCGCGCTTTGCACTTTGTTGTATGATATTTATCGCACTTCCAATATATTTTATTATCACTTTGCCTGTCTTTATAAAAGAAATAGCCATTGCTAATCAGCTTCTTCTTTCTCTTTTTCGATTCTATAAATTGGAGAGGCATGATGGGTTAAAACTTCGAAGTACACTTGATGACTAGTGGCTGAACATTAAATTTTAAACTGCCGAAGCACTACCACGATGCTGGCGTGAGTTGCCAATTAGTCTTTTCGTTTTTTTTTTCATTCTCGATAAATTGTATATCTCGATAAATTGTATATCTCGGTGAATTGTTGTCGGTAAATTGCTGTCGGTGAATTGTTGTCGGTAAATCTTCCGCAATCCTAGCAATATATGCCGATGAGTTGATTGTTTGGCCTTTCTTTATAACGTCCACCAAAATTACCCCTTTCATGTCCCAGAAGATGATGGCCATAACCTTTCCTGCAGAGGGAGCCATTTTGAACTTTTTCTTGCGTGGGGAGTCTGCGTGATGCTACTCCATGGATTGGCGTTTTGTTTCATGTTCAAAGTGGTGTACTCAAGTCTCATCCCCAGTCACAATTCGTGAAAGGAAGTCATCCCTTTCTGTCTCGTATCGAACCAACGACTCAGAAGCAATTTCTTTTCTTTCGGCTTTGTGATCTTCAGTCATTTCGCGAGGAACAAACCGTGAACACACTTTTGAGTATCTCAGTTGCTGAATTATCGTATTCACACTTCCTTAACTAATTCCTAGCTCCAGTGATAGCTCCTTGTATGTGACGCGCCGATTTCATCGGATGATGCTGTTACCACGTTGCACAGTGTAAGATATCACAGCTGATGCCAGGCGACCGCTGCGTGGCTCATCATCGAGGCTGGCTCTCCCTCTCTCCGATGATCTCACACGTTTAGACCAGCGTCCAACTGTGCTTCGATCAACAACAGTATCTCCGTAAACGTTTTGTAGACGTTTGTGAATATTTCCAATTGTTTCCTTCTCTGCGGTTAAGAACTCGATAACAGCTCTCTGTTTACGACGCACATCACTGTCAGACGCCATTTTCGAGACTGTTTTAACCATCGGTTTTATACAAGGGCGTTTAAAAGCGGTTTTATACAAGGAGGGGAGGTTCAAACTGGAAAAATCCGGTTATGTGAAGCGCAGAAAGTTCAAACTTCCTGCCCAAAAGACGTTTCAGCCCCATGGCCTATTATTTAGCTTAGAAAAAAGGGTGTGGAAAAATATATTGAGTGCCCCTGTACAATGCTAATTAGCCATTTACAAATACAAAAGAGAATAAAAATTGACTATAGATCCTACACCTACAATAAAAATTTACAATTTATCAGAGAGATATGTTTTGATTGGTCGAGAAGAACTGAAAGTAACTGTAAAATAGAAACAAAATTTCAAACATTCTCAAACACACTAATGGATATATTTAATACTAATTTTTTCTATTAAGTCGAAATTCGTATAAAAAAAAACTATAACAAGCAGTGGATCACTTCAGCCCTCATTGTAAGCATAAACTGTAAACATTCTCTCTGGAAACAGAGGGTGGTCGGTGATGGAGTGGAATCTTCTTGGGCTAATGTAGCGAGCGGCGTTCCTCAGGGTTCTGTATTGGGCCTCTTGCTTTTTCTTATATATATTAACGAGTTACATCTTTGCCTAGTCAGTATAGTTTCAAAGTTTGCGGATGACACGAAGTTGGGTGGTAGGGCGATAAATGACGAAAATAGAGGTAAAATCCAGCAAGAGCTGAATAAAATCGTAGATTGGTCGGTCACATGGCAAATGAGATTTAACGTCAATAAGTGCAAAATTTGACATATCGGTTCGCGTAGCGGGAATTTTGCGTATAATACCGGGTGTCTCAAAATAGATGGAACCCATTGACATGATAATAATTTATTACTCAGAAAATAAACTCCAAAAAAGATTACATTTCCTGGAAGCTGATATGATAACAATTAAAAACTGAAGATTTGAGGTCTCTAGATCAAAGGATACATTTATTAGAGCACATGTTCCAAATGACCGCCGTTGCGCTGCAGACACACTTGAAGCCGACGAGCGAAGTTGTCAATCACCCTGACACCCTGCACAGAGTGCAAGGGCCTCTGAAGCACCTCGTCTGGGGCTTGTGTGCCCAAGAACACATTGTTCTTGCTATTGACATACCCACTGAGCAAGAAGTGTGCTTCGTCGCTGAACCAAACATCATCAAGAAAGTCAGGATCCTCTTCGATCTTGTTCTCGAACCACCGGCACATCACAACACGTTTTGCCATGTCAGCTGGTGTGAGTTTATGCTTGATCTGGATCCTGTATGGGTACAGCTGAAGATCCTTGATCAAGATTCTTTGCACTGACGCACGTGAAAGACCCAGATCTTGGCAACGTCTTCGGATTGACTTTTTCGGACTCCTTCCGACAGAATCTCTCACCGCATTCACATTGTCAGGAGATCTTGCAGTCACCTTCCTGCCAGATCTGGGTGTTTCTGCTTTCTTGTTGAGATTGTTTACTGATCCTGTGGCTTGAAATTGTGTGCCCAACGATAAATTTGGCTTTTCTGGGGATAATTGTTGAAGTTGAACTTCCTTCGAAATTTCGCTTGCACAGTTTTGAATGATTTCGTCTCCAAATAAGTAGTGACGCAAAATTTTTTTTCCTCCTTTGTCCAAGGCATTTTGATTGATAATTATTATTGTTATCGTCTCTTCTCTTCAAATCTGAAAAAATAGAACGAGAACATTAATATTGGCAGAATTATTAGCAGTGACATGGGTTGCATGTATATTGAGACACCCTGTATGTCAGGGAAGGAGTTGGCAAGCGTAAAACAGGAAAAAGATTTAGGAGTTATTGTCACTTGTGATTTAAAAGTGGCGAAACAAAGTACAGCAGCAGTCAATAAGGCGAACAAGGTGCTAGGTTTTATAGTTAGGAATTTTGCGTACAAATCGCGTGATATTATTGTTTCTCTTTATACATCATTAGTTAGACCCCATTTGGAGTACGCGATCCAATTTTGGAATCCGTATATGCACAAAGATATAGATAAAATCGAAAGAGTTCAAAGACGAGTTCTAAGATGATTCCGTCGCTTAAGTCAAATTCGTATGAGGATAGGCTTAAGGAGTTAAAATTGACTACACTCGAGACTAGGAGGCTAAGGGGTGTTCTAATCCAGGTCTTTAAAATTATGAATGGGTTCGATAACGTAAATAAAGATAGCTTTTTCGAAATAGCACAATATAGTAGAACTAGAAATAACGGGTGTAAGCTGACAAGTAGAAGGTTCGAGACAGCAGTTGTCAAAAACTTTTTTACGTATAGAATAGTAAATAGCTGGAATAGTTTGACTGTTGAAGTAATTAGTAGCACATCTCTAAACATGTTTGAAAATCGATTAGATGCATATGTTGATTAGGGTGTGTCACTTTTGGACGTTTTTGAAAAGTTATGGTGCCTACTCTTATATTGTGACAAATTGACCAAAAACCATGAATAAACTAAAAAAAAGACAATCGGGTAATATTTAGGGTCCCCGCCCCCATTTGAAAAATAAGCCCCCTATTCACACAAAAAATGGTGATTTTTGGAGATATTTTTGGTCATAGTTTCCTTGCTATTCATCGTATTTCAAAACTTTTTCTACCAAAATGTAGAGAATAACGGTATCCTCTTATTGTGAACGTTCTAAAACTATTTTAGTTGTATACGGTGCTGATATTTGAGTGGACCTTATGAAGTTTTTCCCTCTGTTTTCATTTCTATAACATTTATTTACAGTATTTCCAGGTTTTATCTACAAAAAGTATGCAAATATAACCAAATGTATGATAAATTTGTTTTTCTTTCAGAATTCTATTATAGATTTGCTTAATTTCATAGTTTATTAAAATTACTCAATAGTCATGGCTAACAGGAAGCCAATATTAAGAACAGACCTAAGAAAATATGATTCTTTATTGGGAAAGTTAGTGGAAGACATATGCGCAAGAGAAGGAAGCATGCTTCCAACGAATAGTGAAGTTCTCAGTCACGTTTTCTTCTTGAGAAGGGATCAAATGAAAAGTGACAATGTGTCAAAGGAAGAAAATATTTTGAGAGTATTAGATAAGTTAGAAAAGGTGTGGATTATGGCTGGCATACCATCAAAATCCGTTAGAAAGCAGAAAGGACCCCAAAAAATGTTGTGGGATTCGATAAAAGAGCATGAGAAGTTGGGTAAAAATATAAAGAAGAAATGTTATGAAACCCAAAAAACATCTTTTCTCTCTCGTTTAGATAACTTATTTGATATATCAACTGAAAATGTATGTAATGAGATTAAAAAATGATACATTGAGAACTATGCAACAGAAGAATGAGGATCTTCGCTCTTTAGAAGATCAGCGAGGTACTAGAATATATTCTCTGGGTCCGATCGATAAAGGTTATGTAGCCAAACTGATCAAAAAGACTGTTAGAATAGAAGGTGAAGAACGAAGAAAATTGAAAGAAAGAGAGCGAAAGGCACTAGAAGAAGAGAGACACAAACTTGAATCATCTGAAGGCGAGTTAGTGAACTCAAGTAATGGTGAAGATGATTTTACTCCGAGCCCAGGCCCATCAAAACGTCCTAAGTTACTACAGTCAACATTACTATCTAATACAGCTGATCGTTTAGGACTATCAGTCGGACAACGCTCGACATTTGCCTCTGTGGTAGCAGATGAATGTGGGCTAGATTTAAAAGAGATGTCATTACCGAAAAGTACTTCTGCGCGAGCTGCGAAGAAGTCGAGGAAAGCTACTGCTGACACTATTAAAGAGTCATTCAACCCACCTCAATATTGTGTAGTCCACTGGGACAGCAAAATGATACTGAATGTTTCAGGAGGAAAGGATCGATTGGCAATACTTATATCGGGAGAGAATGTTGAGAAACTTCTCTCGATACCCGATATCGGTGTCTCAACTGGATCGACACAAGCTTGTACTGTTTTTAGCACAATCCAAGAATGAAAATTACAGGATAAGGTTTACGGAATGGTATTCGATACTATTTCATCCAATACTGCTGGATAAAAGGGGCTTGTAAAGTACTGGAAGACCTCTTTGGAAAAAATTATTATGGCTCGCTTGTCGCCACCATATGGCAGAACGAGTTTTGTCAGCAGTGTATCTAAAGGTATTTGGAAAATCTACTTCACCCGAAAACGAATCTTTCAAGACCTTCAGAGATGTTATTTGGGAGAAGCTAGCTACTAAGCAACCCTTTAAACAGCTATCTATCAATGACAGACATCTCAAGGACCTGAAAGAATGCGTCATAGATTTTATGACAGATTTGCTCAAAGATAACCAGAGCCTTCCCAGGGATGATTACAAAGACGTAGCTGAAACAACTATGCTCGTTTTAGGAGAAATTCCTGCCAGAGGAATACACTGGATCAAGCCAGGAGCTCTCCATCACGCCAGATGGATGGCTGTCATATTGTATACGAATAAGATGTTAACATTTTCAGACGAAGCTGAATATGATAATGTTACAATAAAAAAGCTGGAAAGAGTATGCTTGTTTACATCGCTGATCTACTCCAAGTACTGGCGAACAGTCATCAACCCACTTGAGGCTCCTGAAAATGACCTCCTCCTATACAACGAATTAGTTCAGTACAAAAAGATTGACATGGAGGTAGCGTAAGCTGCCCTTAACACTCTAAAAGGTCATTACTGGTATTTATCTGAAGAACTTGTAACCCGTTCTCTCTTTGGAGATTTACCTCATCGTGAAAAGGACAAGGTGGTCAATAAACTTTCCTCTTTCAATTAACCACCAGAATTCAAACAGGGTAAGCCGATATTTCCCATCCTAAAAGAACGAATTAAAATTCAGCAATTAGTTCGTCCAAACACGGGAGATTGGATAAGGACTCCAGCTGTAACATGGGAGAGCAACAATGATTTTCAACGGATGAAGAGAATACTCTCTTCAACTAAGGTTGTTAATGACACTGCAGAAAGGGGTATCAAACTTTTGCAGGATTTTCATGGCTCATGTAGAAATGAAGGTGAATTTCAGGCATTGCTTCAAGTTGTAGAGGAGAACAGGCGTGTTTTCCCAAAGTTTTCCAAACAAGGTCTCTTGAATTTGTAATTTCTTTCCATTTATAATTTCATTTCATTTACAATTTTTCATTATAATTTCAAGAATAGCACTTTGTTTTTATTTGATTAAAATTGTTTTGTGTTTGTACTTCATAATAAAAAGTAAAAAAAACGATGGGGCTTTGCATATTTTTTTAGATTAATAAAAATTTAAGTTTACAGTTGTCATTTTTTTTTTTTGGTAAAATTTACTAGTTTTTATCTACTAAACATGAACAAAGTTGTCCCACCTTTGAATCTCTGAACCAAAAAAGTGTTGCTCATTTAAGCCCATCTGCTTTTTTTATTTATATTTTCAAAGCCCATCGCCGCAGAGCTGCATTGGGATGATGCTCTATGGATGGTGGTGACATCCAAAGTATATAAGATAATATTTTATTGCAGTTCAGATCTTCCAAAGATATAAAACAAGCATTTTTCTATTAGAAAATGCATCAAAATGACCAAAGAGATATAAAAAAATTAATAAATTTAACTCAAAGGTTAATAAAAACTATTCAGACTGAAGCGCATTATTATTCTCTACATTTTGGTAGCAAAACATTTGAAATACGATGATTAGTAAGGAAACTATGACCAAAAATACCTCCAAAAATCACCATTTTTTGTGTGAATAGGGGGTTTATTTTTCAAATGGGGGACGGGGACCCTAAATATTACCCGATTGTCTCTTTTTTGGTTTATTCATGGTTTTTGGTCAATTTGTCACAATATAAGAGTTAAGCACCAAAAGTTTTCAAAACAAAGTCCAAAATTGACACACTAATGTTCTGCAGAAGCTAAGACTAACAAAGCCCGTCAGATCCACTCTAAGGTTAGCCCGAGAGAAAGGAAAGAGGAGGTTAAAAGAGTAGAATAAGGGGTTAAGTAAGTAGCAAAACCTATCATTCGTGGGTTAACATTCATTCAGAAAAAGAGAAAAAAGACACCATCTTCATCCGCCGGCCACTACCGACAAGTCGGAAAAATAGTCGAAGAGAATAGGAGAGGGGTGAAAGATGAAAAGACGTAAAATAAGAACGCTTACAAACCATGCAAACAGAGTCTTAACTCACTGTCATACCATGCAAACTACAGACATGCAAGTGACGAGAGTTACAGACATGCAAGTAAGGAAAGGATAAGAAAAAAAAAAGTAGGTAAAGTTAAACAAAAAGCTAGATACCGTATATTACGCCTCATAAGACGCTACAAGTGGTAAGACGCACCCTATATTTAGCAAAGAATATTTGAGAAAAAAATATTTCGAAGATTAATCAGCCTGACAAAAAATATATTCCCATAACTTTATTAAAAGAACATTAAACAAAACAATAACATATGAGCCCTGAAGTGATTTTTGGAGACGTTTCAGAAAAAAAGTAGCCTCTTATGAGGCGTAAAATACAGTAGTTTACGCTAAAAGCTACATCTACGTTCGTATTAGTCAAATTTTTTTTTTTTAATAATAATTTTATTGCTGGCATCACACGCTGGCATGTCACAAGCTGGCATTAATCGTCAACAGACTCATCCTCGACCACCATCCCCAGAGCTCCTGTTACTAATTGTTTTTTTAAATTTTAAACAACGTTAATATTTTTAAAACGCCTATCTAGATTATCTAGATGGTTTTTAAACACATTAACGGTGGTAGAGTTCACGACGGGCGCGGGAAGATTATTCCATTTATCAATTACTTTAAACGTAAAGAAGTTTTTAGCGATATTAGTAATGAAACGTCTGCCAGGCAACTTAAATCCGTTATTACGTGTATTGCTATCATCGAACGTGAACAGTTTGTCAAAATGTACGTTATCGATGTTATTAACGATTTTCAAAACTTCAATAAGCTCCCCCCTTAATCTCCTAGTTTCGAGTGAATGCAAGTCTAACACTTTAATCCTATCTTCATCAGGCTTGTTGCGCAATGACGGAATTAGTTTCGTGGCACGACGCTGAACCCTTTCTAACCTATCAATATCCTCGCGCAAATACGGGCACCAAAACTGAACGGCATATTCTAAATGAGGCCTGACTAGGGACTTGTAAAGGGGCAATATAATACCCTTCGATTTAAATTCGAAATTACGCGCTATGAAGCCTAATATCATATTAGCTTTTGCGCAAGACTCCAGGGGCCCCAGGCACTGGTTCCTAACTTTCAAATCCTTAGATACGCGTACGCCTAAATCTACTTCCTCGTCAACGCTCTCTAACTCTCTATTATCCATCGTGTACATGTAATTATTGTTACGAGAACCTATATGCAAAACTTTACATTTGTCTACGTTAAATTGCATCTGCCACTTATCCGTCCACTCCATAATCCTATTTACATCGTCTTGGAGCCTATTTCTATCGTCCTCGTTAACAACCTTACCGCCTATTTTAATATCGTCCGCGAATTTTGACACGTTACTAGTCAATCCTACATCTATGTCGTTAATGTAAATTACGAATAGCCATGGGTGTAACACTGAACCCTGTGGGACACAGCTACCTACATCTAACCACCCCGATTCACTACCATTAACAACGACCCTCTGTCTCCGAGCACGAAGCCATTCCTCTAACCAGTTAGCTACCTGACCGCGTATAATCTTCTATGCGGAACTCTATCGAACGCCTTTTTAAAATCTAAATAAATAACGTCAGCCGCTCTATGCCTATCGTATTCGCGCACTATTGCATTATAAAATTCTAACAAATTAGTTAAACAAGATCTATGGCGTCGAAACCCATGCTGACTACTATTAATCAAATCTCTACTTTCTAAGTGATCGATGATACTCTCCCAAACGACGGATTCCAAACGTTTACCGACAATTGACGTTAAGCTAATGGGCCTATAATTGCTAGGTACCGTGCGGTCGCCTTTTTTAAAAATAGCCGTGACGTTAGCTAATTTTAAGTCTTCAGGAATAATCCCCGTTTCGAGTGACTGATTAAAAATCTTCGTTAAGGGGCCTACAATACCGTCTTTCAAATCTTTCAAATGTCTGGGATAAAAAGCGTCAGGGCCTGGAGCCTTGCTAACTTTTAGCCTATCGATATAATGCGCAATCTCACCCTCGTAAACAGTTATTTCATCCAAAATAGTCTCGCTACTAAATGGAACGATATCGTCCACGTAGGGGACATTATTTACGTCTTCTACGTAAAAACTGTCGCAAAAAAGTTATTGAAAATACCCGCCATCGCCTGAGCGTTAGAAGCCAAAGCGCCATTAACATCCACTAGAGGGCCTATGTTATCTTTTATCGGCTTACGATTATTGTCGTATTCAAAAAACTTTTTTGGATTATGTTTACTATTCGTTGCTCTAAGTATCTCTAAATTACGCTTAGCATTCCTAATTGATCTTTTAACTTGACGTCTAAGCTCAATATATCTATTAAAGTTAGCTGCCGTGCCATTGCACTTATTAAATCTATACACTCTGTTACGCTCGTTTATGAACTCGCCTATTTCCCTAGTCCACCACTTGGGCCTACCATGATTTCTAGCGCGCTTGGGCCTACGAGGAATAAACTCCCGGTAAATCTCTAGGAGCACTCCATTTTTCAATATTAAACATACACTCATAAAACATATACCATTTGAAAGCTCACATTTTTCTGAGTCTAAAAATGTAGTAATCCAAAAGTATCAATAGCAAATAAAAAGTAACTAGGTTTAAATATAAAACCCTATATCGATCAATTTGTGATGCGTGATCTTTAAGGGGGCTCTGCCCACGTACCCCCGAGACCTAAATTATACAAATGATAATGTAATAACATATTCGTGTTAGGTTAGGTTAGCGTAACAATTACCAAAAATACCATCTTATAACACAGACTGAAGATTTATAACTTAGCCAACCTTTATAATGTAGTTAATGACGTCACGCGTCAAACAATTAATTAAATCTAGTTACTTTTTATTTGCTATTGATACTTTTGGATTACTACATTTTTAGACTCAGAAAAATGTGAGCTTTCAAATGTTATATGTTTTATGAGTGTATGTTTAATATTGAAAAATGGAGCGCTCCTAAAGATTATCCAAACTCCCTTTCGATATTCACAAAACTTTCTTTAAACGCCTCCCAATGCAAATTTGTGTCATTACCCATAAATAAGTTATCCCAGTTCACTACTCTCATCCTATCCGCAAAACTATCAAAATTATCCCTACGAAAATCAGGGACTTCTATTACGTTACTATCCTTAGTGTTTTCTATCAGTAACTTAAACCTAAGAATTTGATGATCATTACATCCTAAACTCTCGCCTACTTCTAAACCTTCGACTATATTTTCGCTATTCATCACCAAATCTAAAATATTGTTACCGCGCGTTGGTTCAGTAACCATCTGTCGTAAAAAATTATCTACCATGAACTCAATCTCAAACCCTCCTCATTACCAGTAAAAGCCTCGTAATTAACATTAGGGCAGTTAAAGTCTCCGACAATTATGCTATTCCGATTGTCAATAAAGTTACCAAGAAGTGAGTAAAATCTAGTATCGGTATCGAGGGGTTGAACGGGAGGTCTATAAACAACAACAAAATTAAAACTAATACTACGCGCCCTAACTTCAACGCATATGGCATTAATTGTTGCCGGAAAATCTATCTTAACCTCGATAGCCCTAAGGGAATTACGAATGTACAGCAAAACGCCGCCACCAAACCTATGTAACCTATCATTAGTAAAGAGTTTAAAACCCGGTATATCAAGTTCCCCTAACAAGTCCCGAGTCATGGTATTTAACCACGTTTCAGTGATAGCAACTATATCGTAGTTGCCGGAATAAATTATCGCCTTAAATTCATTTAATTTATTTCTAATACTACGCGAGTAGTATGGTGTCAAAAGAGTAGACTGCAACAATTGCATAATAGTACGTAATGTTGCAATGTTGCAAGAGTGTCACCCCAACCCCCTTTGTTGCAAGAGTGGGATTGGAAGGGGCATGCAACTTGGAGGCGGAGTTTTCTCCCAAGCTATTCCCCCCAAACGGGCAGAAAGAAAGAGAGAGTGCCAACCTTTGTTGCCAACCCCAAAATGGGATTGCAAGGGGCATGCAACTTGGAGACGGAGTTCTCCCCCAAGCTATTCCCCCCAAAGGGGCATACCTAACCTAAGAGGCCTCTATGGGAGGGAAGGGGTTTCCTCACCACCCAAAGGGCCAGAAAGAGAAAGGACCAGAGATCCTTGCTCGGCTGGGAGCCGAGCTTGTATGACTCTGTCGTCCGCCTCTCGCTCTTTTATAGACCTCTAATCCGCCAGTTGGCTGAGTTGCCAGATAGCGCCATGTATTTAATTCATCAGCCAATAGAAGGCTGAGTTGCCAGTTTGTGCTATATATTCAATTAATTCATATATTAATCATCCAATAGAAGACCGAGTTGCCAGATAGTAATATCTATTAAATTAATTCATATATTATTGAGCCATTCGGTTGCTAAATACCACCATATATTTTAATTTATATGATGATAGTTGTCAGGTCCTGCCATTTATTTTAAATCGCTGCCAATACAGATGAATGTTCTCCTTAATTCCAACAATTTACTTTAAAAGAAATTCTGTTTATTAAATAAATAATTAGAATTTAAACACAACTAAAATAAATCAATTATTACATAATTCCTATTTTTATTATTATTATTAATATCGCAATTCACGTGAAATCACGAGTAACAGTGGGAAAGGATGCGCTTGTATATATATAATAAACGAATGAACAACTCGTGCACACACACACACACACATATATATATATATATATAAAATTTTATTTTCAGTTAACTAGAAATAATATTCTGTGAATTTTCAAGTTCATTTCAGTATATACGATTTTTGATGCAGTTAAAACTGTTCGATCAGTTTCAATGCGTGTACAAATTTTTTATTTTTATTTTTAAATTAAACATGTTTGAATCGAAGTTAATAGTAAAGATGTCGGATTTTTTTAAGGCGCTGAGTTTAATTGGGTAATAACTATTTATGTCAACGAAATAATTGCTTTCCATTTTAAAAGTAAAACCTCAATGCTGAGCTTACTGTCGCTATAAAAATGTATTCGAATTAACTGACGCATAGCACAACCACCACACAAAGAGGCATCACATCACCAACAATCGTCATACGCATACAACCACCAACATCACCACACAAACTGATGCACAAACTGATGAACAATTAAAATAAAAAAGTGGTATCTGACAACTCTCCATAATAATGTATACCTGAACAATTAAAATAAAAAGTGGTATCTGACAACTCAACCTGAACAAGCCATTTACGCATAAAAAAGTGACTCCTGCTACTACCTGGAGATATCTCTACGCCTGCGTACTCAGTTGAGCGGTGCAAGCCGTGGATTTCAGATGTGTATTCTCTAGCGTAGAAGAAAAATAGTGTGTCGGACACAATGTGTAAGGTGTACACTGCGTACACGAGATAAGTGTACGCATGGTGTGAATGAACTCTGAAGCTATTCTTTTTCATTACACTTTCACATCAATTTTGGAAAGAGCTTCTGTGTTGTCGGACACAGTGAGGGAGGTGTACACTGAGTACACGAGATAAGTGTACGCATGGTTTGAATGAACTCTGAAGCTGTTCTGTTTCATTACACATTCACAGCAATTTTGGAAAATTCGGGGTTTATTATTATTACTACATAGAAAAATTTGTCTTTGTGCATATCACCCTATATATATATATATTAGTGTATGTGTGTGTGTGTGTGCGCGTGTGCGTGATCCTCACTTTCTCTGACAAAAATCTGTGTGTGTGTGGCAAGGTTCGGGTTATCCATTTTCTTGAACTGATCCACAGAGCAGATGTTCACATCTTCTGAAGACTGCATGTTCCACGCGTCACAGATCTTATAGACAATGCAGGTCCTGTATATGAGCTTTAATTATCTCGATGAAATTATGATGTGAAATAGTGAGCATTCATTCCCTGACGAGATATGTTTCTGAATCCACGTTAAACTGTAGGTCTAATGAGGGGAACAAATCGGCGGAAAGAGTTATTATTAATACTACATACAAAAAATCTACATTGTGCATTGCCATGTTTTGCAGCAACACTATTCCCGGACCAATAATCACTAATGTAATCGAGAGGATTTTATAATAAAGAAATTATAAATATATCCATTCTTTTAATTATATTTTTTAAAAAAGAAAAGAGTATTCTGTTTCCACGTTAAACTGTGGGTCTAAGGCGGAGTGAAAAGCTTAACCATTGTTACAATTCGGCGAAGAGTTAGTTATTATTATTATTACTAAAGAGAAAAATCTACATTGTTTTTGTACTTATCACATTTTGCAGCCATACTATTCGCGGATCAATAATAAAATGACCCTGTTATTTTAAATCCGGATCAATAATCAAATGATCCTGTTATTTTAAATATTGAAATTATGATGTGAAAGAGTGAGCAATGATTCCCTGACGAGATGTATTTCTGATTCGGTGTTACAATTCGGCGAGGAGTTAGTTATTAATATTATTACTAAAGAGAAAAATCTACATTGTTTTTGTACATATCACATTTTGCAGCCATACTATCCCCGGATCAATCGTCAAATGATCCTGTTATTTTAATGTTGAAATTATGATGTGAAAGAGTGAGCAATGATTCCCTGACGAGATGTATTTCTGATTCGGTTTCCACATTAAACTGTAGGTCTAATGCGGGGTGAAAAGCTTAATCTTTTGCAATTCGGGGAAAAGGAGTTAATTATTATTATTACTACTGTAATTTGTACCACCCTATATATATATATACATTAACTGCAATGACCACGCAGTATATTAATGTATAGAAACGACGTAAGTATAGAGGAGTGTTCTGCACACGAGGAAGAGAAATAACGAACAAATGAAAAAATGAAAAATGAGGTAACCTCATTTTTCATTTGTTCGTTATTTCTCTTCCTCGTGTGCAGAACACTCCTCTATACTTACGTCGTTTCTATACATATATATATATATATAGTGTATGTGTGTGTGTGTGTGTGTGTGTGTGTTAATTTTGAAAAAACTTTGTTGATTTCTGATAATTATGATTCTGACAGTGTTTTAATTCAATAACAGAGATGCAAATTAGTGTAAATAACTAAGTTGATAAAATATAAAACATTTTTATTTACGAGGAAGACATTCGCTTCGAGAGTGAAGTGTGTATTTCAGTGGAGTAGTAATAAGCATAATATTTTTAACATATGGAGTGAAGCGAGGTTTTCTCGAGTTGAGTGGAAAAAAGGTAAGCTCGTGGTCATTTTGTGGTTAGCGTGAGACGCATCTCCTCAGATTTTTTTTCTTTTTTTTTTCCAGAGAAGCTGAAAGTAAATGAGATGGGTGAAATGATATGAGATTAGTGAAATGAAGTGAAATGACATGAAAATGAAATGATGTGAAAAGTGCGTAATATTTTTTCTTTTCTGTTTTTGAAACGCAAGAAAGGTTTGCCAAAAGAAATTAGACACAGTTAATGTGTTTATTTCTTTTGCTGTTTATTATTTAATATAATTGTGTGTGTGTGTGTGTGTGTGTGTGTGTGTGTGTGTGTGTGTGTGTGAAAAATGTATAATAATAATAATATATCTTTCCAATTCAATAACAGAGATGTTATCTAAGAAGATGATACCATAAAAATTTGTAAGTAAAGACATATAATCAGTGCATTTAATAAAATAGAATTTTATATACATTAGTAGCAAGGGACCAAATTGAAGGAGTCGAGCGAAGGATTTGCCGAGACAGATCGAATCCTTGAGAGAGAGAGCAAGTTGACCCAGATTCCTTTCAAAAAGGCCTCGGGGTAAACAGGTGTGATTCTTTCGGCGTTCGTGGTTCAATTTCCTACTCGCATGAACATAATGTTCTAAGAGTTAATATTTTGGATTCGTTTTAATAACTGAAAGAAGGTAAATAAAACGCCGTTTAAGTAATTAGTATCGTATATTGTTAATATTGGTTTTAATAATTGATTCTCTTAAAAGGAGAAAATTCATTTGCTTTAAATTAATATACTTTTGACAATTCACTTTAAGGTGAAAAGCCTTTTATATATATATATATATTATATATTAGGAATGACAAAATTAAATAAACAGTTGATATGATTCTTTCTATAAGGAATGACAAAATTAAATAGACACAGTTAATATGATTCTTTCTATATATATATAATATATATATATATATATATGAAAATTATTTCACGAAAGTAACACGTGAAAAATATTTATGATGAATAAAACCACGAAGGAAAGGAAACACAAAAAGGTGCTCAAGCGCTTTCGTCTAATGACATCCTCAGGAACACAGAAGTACATAAAAGGTTACGGCCTATATATAGGTTACAGAAAGAAAAAAAATAAATAAATAACATACATACACACAAACATACATATATATATATACATACATATCTACACACACTATATATATATATATATATATGCAATAAACGGAGAAGTAAAAATAAAAATTAAAGGATTAACAAAGAGGCAAACAGATTTGTAAGGAAAAATATCGATTTTTAGCACAAGATCAAATGAATTATAAAAATACAAATTTATACTGGAAATCTGCCCGGGTTTTAACACTTTGCCTTTTAGAGTCAAGTTTCGATATATATAAATAAAATGAAGATTAAAAGTTAATAAAGTAGCGTACAAGTTTACCAAAGATTTAGCGTCCTACCCTTTTTATCTAAATTTGTTTTGAAGGAATTCAAAACAACAGGATTGAGTTGAAAAAGACCTTTGCTTATGTTGAAGTTATTTGAAAGTTGGATAATGGCAGACTCAAGAATATTTCTATTGACAATGTTGCTAGAATTAAATAAAACTGAAGCATTATTCCAATCAATACCGTGGGATAACTCTGACAAATGGACAAAAAGAGCACTGGACAACTGTCCTGCTCTAACGGAATATTGATGCTGTTTTATACGTGTGTGCAAATCCTTTCCCGTCTGACCTATGTAAAAGGAATCACATTGTTTACACCCAATTTTATAGATAATGCCTGAATTATTGGTAGGGCTATTTTTTACTATGATATTTTTCACAATATTGTTATATGAAAATACTACATTAATATCCAAAAGTTTAAGTACATTAGCAATGCCTAAAAAGCCAGAGAAAAATGGAAGTACTAAAATATTTTTTGACAAAGTACGAGTGTTATTATTGACACGATAGAAAGTTCGTTTTGCCTTGTTGAGACAAGATTCCATAAACGCAGATGGGTAACACAGATCACTTCCAATACCGTTGATTTTTTCCAATTCGGGACATGACACCCCCACTAAGAAGGCCATTTTTTCATCAATGTTTCTCCGCGCCCTTAGGATCGCCAGTCCGGAATACATCGATGCCGAATTGGAAAAAATCAACGGTATTGGAAGTGATCTGTGTTACCCATCTGCGTTTATGGAATCTTGTCTCAACAAGGCAAAACGAACTTTCTATCGTGTCAATAATAACACTCGTACTTTGTCAAAAAATATTTTAGTACTTCCATTTTTCCCGGGCTTTTTAGGCATTGCTAATGTACTTAAACATTTGGATATTAATGTAGTATTTTCATATAACAATATTGTGAAAAATATCATAGTAAAAAATAGCCCTACCAATAATTCAGGCATTATCTATAAAATTGGGTGTAAACAATGTGATTCCTTTTACATAGGTCAGACGGGAAAGGATTTGCACACACGTATAAAACAGCATCAATATTCCGTTAGAACAGGACAGTTGTCCAGTGCTCTTTTTGTCCATTTGTCAGAGTTATCCCACGGTATTGATTGGAATAATGCTTCAGTTTTATTTAATTCTAGCAACATTGTCAGTAGAAATATTCTTGAGTCTGCCATTATCCAACTTTCAAATAACTTCAACATAAGCAAAGGTCTTTTTCAACTCGATCCTGTTGTTTTGAATTCCTTCAAAACAAATTTAGATAAAAAGGGTAGGACGCTAAATCTTTGGTAAACTTGTACGCTACTTTATTAACTTTTAATCTTCATTTTATTTTTATATATATCGAAACTTGACTCCAAAAGGCAAAGTGTTAAAACCCGGGCAGATTTCCAGTATAAATTTGTATTTTTATAATTCATTTGATCTTGTGCTAAAAATCGATATTTTTCCTTACAAATATGTTTGCCTCTTTGTTAATCCTCTAATTTTTAATTTTTAATTTTAATTTTTACTTCTCCGTTTATTGCATATATATATATATATATATATATATATATATATATATATATATATATATATATATATATATATATGTATGTGTGTAGATATGTATGAATATATATATAAGTATGTTTGTGTGTATGTATGTTATTTATTTATTTTTTTCTTTCTGTAACCTATATATAGGCCGTAACCTTTTATGTACTTCAGTGTTCCTGAGGATGTCATTAGACGAAAGCGCTTGAGCACCTTTTTGTGTTTCCTTTCCTTCGTGGTTTTATTCATCATATATATATATATATATAAGGTAAGGAGAAAGTTGTTCAATTGTGTGTGTATATTTCGTCTGAACTATTATTTTGGCGATTGTGCGTATTATATTATTTTTGTGCAGTAGAAGGCAAATTCTATTTATTTAATTAATAATCATTTTCTTTTTGTCAATTTCGAATTTGTCTGTTGCTTTGGTAACGAATTAAAATGGTATCTAGCAACTCACCCTAATAATGTATACCTGTACAATTAAAATAAAAAATGGTATCTGGCACCTCAACCATCATCTATATAAGACCCGCTTGGCTTCGGAGCTGGTAGTTTGATGCGAACTTCGGCCGAATAAAGAACTTTCTCCTTCCCTTCTTAGGTTAAGACTTAGCTTAGTTTCCCTTTGGGGGGTTAGGACCTCCCACCTTGTCCCCCCAAGGTCCTCCTCCGCCTATCCTTTCACTCTTAGGCTAAGGCAACCGCTTTGGGGGGAGGTCATCCTTCCTTCTCCCCTGAAGATCCATCCCCTCTCCCCCCTTCAGGTGTACCCCTCCCCCCTTGGCTCCTTCTAAGCCAACTGGCTGATTAGGAGTCTATAAGACAACGCCCACTCGGCTGAAGTCTTATTATGCACTTGGCTCCTGCCAGATGAACACCTCTCTTCCTTTCTCTCCTTCTCCTGTCTTTCTCTTGGGGGATAACGCCGCCTCCAAGTTTCATGACCCCTTGTTGCACCTGTAGCATCCCCCCACCCCCTTTGCAACATTGGGTTGTTGCACACCCCACCCCCTTTGCAACATTGAGTTGTTGCATACCCCACCCCCCTTGCAACCCCTACCATATTTGCAACATTGAATTGTTGCATACCCCCACTCATTTTGCAACATTGAGTTGTTGCATACCCTACCCTCTTTGCAACATTTGATCATTATCTCTTGCAACATTGCAACATTCCTGCACTCTCCCTTTTTGCGGCTATACTACTAGTTATAAAAATGATAATCATTATAAAGTCTATATACAGATAGATTGGTAGAAAGAGAAAGATAGATGCTGTAATCTATATATATATATATATATATATTATATATATATATATATATATATTACTATATTTAATATGTTCTCTCCAAATCCTTTTATTTTGTTAATCAGGGATGGCTGAAGGACAAGGGAGGACTAATGCCACAAATACCGAACGATAGTCGGTGGAACTCACAGGAAGCTTGTGTAGACACATTTATAAAATTTTTTCCATAAATACATGGAAATCAATACTGAGCAAGAAATTGATGGAAAAATTGCCACTGCCCTGAACAATGCAGGCTTATACAGAGACGCCCTTCACCTTCAGAAGCAGTTAAAGGATGTTGCTATTGCACTTGATAAGGTATACCTAGCTACCTATGAAAACTTGGTTACATTTTTAAGTATGGTACATCTGCTACTTAATTATTTTAATACCTACTCTAGTTGTATTTTAATTAATTAATTAATGCTTTGAGTAAAAATTTTATTCATACTTTATTCTGAGATTTAATATTATATTAGTGTAATAAAATTTTTGCAGTTTCAAAGTGATTCAGCAACTTTGTTAACTGCTGTTGAAACGTGGATACAGCTCTTGCAAAGTGAAAACCTCAAACCATACAGAACTCAAATTAAAAAACGAATGACTGATGCTGTGGAACCATTCTTTTATGTAGCATACTTCATGGACCCTCAATACATGGGTAAGTATCAATATTTACAATCTATTTATAATATATTCTTTTTGTTTTCATAGAAATAATATATATATATATAATGAATAAAACCACGAAGGAAAGGAAACACAAAATGGTGCTCAAGCGCTTTCGTCTAATGACATCCTCAGGAACACTGAAGTACATAAAAGGGTTACAGCCTATATATAGGTTACAGAAAGAAAAAAAAATAAATAAATAAAAAATAAATAAATAACATACATACATACATACATACATATATATATATATATATATATACATACATACATATCTACATATATATATATATATGTGTGTGTGTACATCCTGAGGATGTCATTAGACGAAAGCGCTTGAGCACCATTTTGTGTTTCCTTTCCTTCGTGGTTTTATTCATCATAAATATTTTTCACGTGTTACTTTCGTGAAATAATTTTCATATATATATATATATGTGTGTGTGCATAATATATGTATGCATTAACAGGAGCAGAACTTCATGAAGAGCAAGCAATGACAGCAGAACAGTGGATAATCAGCAACAAGCCTCAATATCTAGCATATGTTCTGGCTTTCAAAATAAACGATAAGAACCTTTTCTCAGTATCAATGTTTAATAATCAAGTTATTCAACTGTATAGAAAGTCTTCCTCTACTTGGTGGCAATTGATGAAAGTACAAACTGCAAAAAGAAATGCTATTGGTATGGAAGATATCTGCAACTTTTGTGAACATCTACTGAGTTGTACCCCAAGTTCGGCTGCCATTGAGAGAGTTTTCTGAACATTTGGACACATCTGGTCCAAGTTACGCAACAAGCTTGGGACAGAAAAAGCAGGAAAGCTGGTCAAAATATACAAATATTTGCGTAGTGGAAGTGAACTGAATGAAGATGAAGTTTGATTACTTTGAGATGTGCCAGTGCTTAATAAATAAATACTTAACTATGATTACTCTCTGAATTTAATTAGTTTATTACTTTTACAGGGAACTTCATTTAATAAAATGAAATATTTTGGAGTTCAGTTTTAATTAAAAATAAAGTTGAAGTTGAGTTGAGCTTTGTGCTTTTGTTATTTATTTAATAAGTCCTACATAACTGCAATGACTCTTAAATACATGGTATTGACTGTTATATTATTTTTATTAGCTTATTACAGTAATTCATTGTTTTAAAATATCTGAAAAACCCGCTTGACTGTGTTTTAATTGTTTTTTCGAGGTTGGCTTTTTCTAAAAAAAAACCACTGGCGACAACTGGGTCGGGTCCAATCAGACCAACCCTGCCTGTCTGTGACCTCCAGTCTTTCAAACGCACTGTCCAGGCATCTCGAAAACCTTGGACCTTGATTTTGGCTCTCTTCTTTTTCTCTGTGGGGTGGGGCGCTTTTGCGGGCATTCACCCTTGATCCCTCCTTCCTGTATCAAAAAATATCTTTAATATGTTTGGTGTAGGTGTTAATACCCAAGAAACATCAGTGTTTGGACAGGATTCATGTAATTAGAGATAAAAGCAAAAGAGGGATTTAAGAAACTCTCTAACAATGTACAAAATTTTAAAGATGAAGAAAAAATACAATAACATACTTAAGAGAGAGATCATTCATGTCAGATTGTCCTAAAAAAGCGGAAAAAGAAGAGTTATAGATGTAACACAAACGTTTTTCCTACACTGTGACGATCCACGAGTGATTTAATCCGAAACAACTTATTACTATTTTTAACACCCAGTTTTCGAAGTTAGAATTAATTAAATGGATCAGATTAATGAAATTTAAATAACAAGACCGCGACGAATTACGCGACAACATCCACTTGACTTCGTATTATCTTAATATTTTTATACTGTTTCTGCGAACAGAATATTCAAGCAATATGATCGACTCAAATAGTCCTGTCGTGAAACTCCGTGTCTCTTTCCGATAAATAATGGGAAGAAACATGGAGTTTCACGACAAGACTTTTTTAACCGACTGTACATCGACCTTCAAAGTAATTTCTACCTCTCATATTCTGTACTTTTTCTTACTCACGTCAATCCCTTTATGTTTCTTTGCTTGATTTCTTTTCCTTTTTCTTTTATATTTCTTCTTTTCTTTGGTTTAAGGTTTAACGGAAAAGAATTCTCTTTAATGGTAAATAATTGAGTAACTTTTTGAAATGCTGGACCCCGTGGAGCACTTTTCTGACTGGAATTACTTTTATTGCTAACTTTCTCAATTACTTCCCAATAGTGTTGAGGGTATAAAGCTCTTCAAAATTTACTAAAGCGTTTATAATACAATATATATATATATATATATATATATATATATATATATATATAATTTAGTGATGGATCGAGTGGTCGGTTTTTCACAACCGCGGTTGCGGTTGTGTTTGCGGTTGTCGAATTTTTTCCAACCGCGGTTGCGGTTGCGGTTATCATATACTAGGAAAAATGCGTAATTATAACTGGATTTAGCCACTATAGTGCGATTTAGCCACACTTGGTACATAATATATACTAAATAGTATTTATTTAGTAAATACCTTATGTTGAACACAAGTTTTGCAATACCACTACCGCTATTTGTGTGTTGCAAAACTTGTGTTCAACATAAGGTATTTACTAAATAAATACTATTTAAATGAAGTATATTCTAAACTTATATAGCTATTATCAGAGATGGGCAAGATCACCAACTTTGGTGATCTTGAAGATCAAGATCAGATCACCAGAAAAATGTGATCTTGAAGATCAAGATCAGATCACCAGAAAAATGTGATCTTGAAGATCCAGATCAAGATCGTGATCTTGAAGATCACTTTTCAAGATCACTTTTTAAGATCACTTTTATATGAATTGAAAAAAGTTGTACTCTTGTAGAGTAAACAAAAACAAATTATTTTGTTAATCACTCCTGAAAAGTATCACTCCTAATACTCCCCTGAGGGCTGAGGCAATACAAGCATCGCATCCTACCCATGTCACCTGATCTAAACCACGGGGATTGACGATTCCCCTTTCAGTTTTTCAGGTGGTAAACTTAAAACTTAGTATTATCATAACTTATCAGCAAAGAAAAAACTATTAAATGACCTACATATAGTTTTTAGTTCTATTTTTCTCAATTCTCATTTCACCAGGTCCATAACCCATATCAATGAATGGTCAGCATATATAAGTAAACATTTTTTACATAGAATTTAATTTTACAGTTTTACTGCAGTACGCAATTACTGACAATATAAGGGTAAAAACCGCAAGTTAAGAGTGTTAATTTAATGTTCAACCGCTGTAAACATTTGCTTTCAGCAAAACCAATTGTTCAAAGTTACCATCCGAGAGACGACTTCGTTTGGGGCTATGAACCATGCCAGCAAACGAAAACAACCGTTCCACTGGTGCAGAGGAAGGTAGCGTGGTGTTATACCTCTTGAAGATCTTCTTTATAGCAGGATACCTATCTAAAGAGTCGAGTGCCTTACTGGTGTCCTGCAAATAATTGAGGACTTCCAAGTCTTCCTTGTTGTTAGGAGCAGAGAATGAGCCGTCCATAGTTCTGAAGAAATCGTCTTCAGATGATGAGTCTGAGTTCACCGAACTATTACCACTGCTGTCAGAATTACAATTTCTTACAGCCATTTGCAGCTTGTCTTTTACTTGAGACTTGATTGCTTCATGATCGCCGAAATTAGGCCCTTGCAACAATGATATCCATCTAAGTTTGAAATACGGATGAGATACTGAGGCCAAAACGGCATCAGTTACCTCGGGGCTCAACGACAAAAAATGACCAAATCTGGCATTGAAGCCAGAGACGACTGCTGCCAGTAATGGCATGCAGTGTCTCAAGCGCAGGTCGTTTGGTTGGATAGGCTCCAATCTTGCGAGGGCATCTTGAGTCACTAGGACTGTTGGAAGAAGACAACCGTAGTAGCATTCTTTCTCTGCCTGTAATTTGTTGAGGGCTGCTGCAATTGGTTTTAGAAGAGACAAATATTCTGAAATAAATTCCAATTCATTGTCTTTGAGGATGGGTAGATTCACATCGTTCTTATGTTTATATATTTGGCTTAATGAGTCGTACATTGAGTTCCATCGGGTGACGCATGGGTACCTAAATTGGACGCCAGTTATTTCCTGTATTTTTTCTGCTGACTTGGGTTTACCAGCAGCATTCCACAGCGCCGAACATTTTCCCATTGCAGAATGCTTTATCTTCTTTAGTCCAGGTGAATTCAGTCCTTTATCTGCATCAGTTGTTGCTACCAAGTTCAATGTGTGGGAGGCACATCGAATATGGGATGATAGTTTCACTGACTCCTCTCCATGCTCTCCTGAATGTTCAGGAAAGTTGCTGATGATAACCTCTTCATCTGAATCTTTTTCATCATCATCTTCATCTGCATCATCTTCATCAATGTCGTCAGTACGATTCTGAACACGAACACCGAACTCTTTAAAGCATTTCACCATGTTCGATGCATTGTCGGTGACTGTAGATACAACTTTTCTATAAGATAAACCATGCTCCGAGTTGATCCTGTCCAATATTCCAGCAATTTTATCAAAGCTATGTGTTCCACGAAATCTTCGGCATGCCAGTGCAGCCGATCCTCGCGACAAGTCATCATTGATCTGTAATGTAAGAATATAAAATCAATGTTTGTATGAACATTTTTTTAAGCTTAATTTAATAATATTGGTTAGACACGCACCAGCTAAACTGCGCCACCAAACATTGAAGAGAAGAACTATGTGATATAAAGGAGGCAATTCAGCGATGAGTCGCCTACCATACCACCACATCAGTGACCCATCCCATAAGAGCAAAATGTGGAAGAGTCCATATTCACAGCCTGTGAATATGGACTCTTCCACATTTTGCTGTGAATCAGACACAATGACAGATGACAGAATCAGTGAATTAGTGTGAAATTACTGTGAATCACAGCAAAATGAAGACTCACCAAATGAATGAATGAGGAACACATGTCGAATAATTGAAAAGATTATACTATAAGTCTATCAGACTATCAGTCTATCACCAATGGTCAATTTATCAATTATATAAAAATAATACACTAAATCAATAGCATACCCATTGCGCAGTGACTCCCATGAAACTGCGGTGATTAGTTGACCATATGTCGCATGTAACACACACATGGTCAACTGCTGCCAGTTTTGCTTGTATGTCTTCCTTCATTGTACTGGTTGTTGTTGCAAGAGATCTAGCCAGGATGCGTCTAGATGGCACCTGAACAGCCGGGTTGACGTCTGAAAAAAATATTTAAAAATTAAAACAAATACAATAGATTAGCTATGGAAAAAATATCAAAATATTTAGCTAGGCTAGCGATAGTCTAATGTTCATACAAATAATATGATTAATTATTTTAATCAGATATTAGCTATGGAAAAAATAGCAAAATATTTGAGTTATACTAACATGAAAGAAGATCCTTAAATTCATGTAGTTCAACTAGGCTCAATGGTAGGAGCCCATTAGCCACAAGCGAGAGAATCTTCTTTTCAAGGATATCCTTGCATATTGGTGGTCCTGGTTTTTGCTTGGAAATGTGGAACATGCTTAGTGTTGACTGCTTGGCAATTTTGGCAGGGCCAGCATTGCTGCCGCTGGCATCTTCTTCTTTAGCTGGACGCTTGCGAGATTTCTTCTCCGATTCATATTCACTCAAAAGATCGGAATGTAGTTTCTGCACAAGAAAATAAATTATTATCATGCGGAGAGACTTCTTGAACACCCTGTATAATATTTATCAGAGTATCAAACTTCTAGTTGAAATTAATACTTAACAAGATTCTAAAATTTTGTTATCTTTAACTAAAATTATTTTCACCATGATCAGTGCATTTTTATCCTATGTTAAATTGAAAGCCAAATTTCGTCCTTCAGTAACTAAATAGGAGAAATTACAGACATGGATCAGACAGAGAGAAAGACAGATACACCTGGCGTTTTATTATAGTTGGATATCGGCAGTTTTTAATGTAGTTACTAGTCCATAATCTATTAATATCTGAAGTGCAAAATATATTCAAATGGACGTCTATGTAAATGTAGCATTAGTCTTGTATGGCACCAGTCACTTAAAATATGACTTGAACCATTATGTTAATGTTGCTACTTACTACTTAGTTATAGTTACTAAGTAGTACTAACCCTGAGGTGCCTCAGAAGATTGCTTGTTGAGTCGAGGCCAGCAGAGAGAATTGTAGTTTTCTTTGTACACTGCCTACAAATAACTTTGATACTGTTTCCAGTTTTTTCGACAATTTGAAAATATTTTCCGTTCAATAGCACAGATTGATCCTTATTACCAACATTGTTATCTAAATATATTGAATACTGTTCTGGTGACAACCTAGAATATTTGGTTCCCTTGGGAGCCTGTTGAAGTTGTAAAATTGCACTCATTATTAAAAAATTCAATCTTTAAATAAAATATGTTTAGAATTAATTTATTATGAATACGGACCTATAGGCTATATTTTATGCCTATATATAATAATATATTAATAGAACACTTTTAACATAATTGCACAGTAAATTACACTTTTTACGAGCCTAAATTTCAGCAACTACACCTTCCATGAGCCCACGCATGACGCAAGTCACCCAACTAACAGAAAACATAAACAGTCGGTGTTGAACAAAGTTGCCACCAGATGTCGCTTGGACAAAAAACAAATGACATTCGCATAGCGGCATATTTAAGAATCTGAAATTAAAAGTGATCTTGAAGTCTAAAGTGATCTTCAAGATCAAGATCACAAGAAATAAAGTGATCTTAGATCAAGATCACCATAATAAAAGTGATCTTCAAGATCAAGATCAGATCACGATCTTGATCTTCAAGATCACGATCTGATCTTGAAGATCAAGATCGTGCCCATCTCTGGCTATTATGAAAGAATAGGTCAAATTAATTAAAACCATATTTTGCACTAAGTGTGTTACCAGGATGAGGGACGAGGACCCATCGCACTGTTCATCCCACCTACCACTTTCCCCAGCCTCCACCCATTGGAAAGTTATGGATTATTATTCATTTGAAAAACTGATGTCAAACTTAATGACAGGCAGTGTGAATTTCAAGAATAATATTTTTGCTGCATTTTCACCTTTCAAGCGGCAACGCCTCTCATCGTACAACGTTCCCGCTCCACGCATAAGGAGACCCATCATTTTCTTTTCAAAAAAAGAAATATTTCTAATTAACCTAAAATTAAAATTAACTAAGCTTTTACAACCGCAACCGCACTTATGGAACGGCGGTTGCGGTTACGGTTGCGGTTGTGAATTTTTGTGCGGTTGTAGTGCGGTTGCGGTTGCGGTTATTCGATCCATCACTAATAAAATATATATATATATATATATATATATATATATATATAATTATATATGTTACAGTCGAAGTGTGTAACCAGCCATTTCGCGTAATGGCTGAAATTTTTAGTCATTTCGCGAAATGGCTGTTTCACTTTGTCATTTCGCGAAATGACTAAAATCTTCCACCTTAGTCATTTCGTGAAATGGCTAAAATGACTTTTGTCATGAATTCATAGAAATACCAAACATCACAATAAAATTGGAAACCTTTATTTAACTAACTAAATCTGTTAAAACATATATACATCCACAGGTCTGTTCAAATAAGCGAGAAACACTCTTCAAATACAAATCTGAATACATTGGAACATTTGAACACATTTGAATTTGAATTTCCAATATAGAAGTTTTCAAATACTAACCGGGCCTTCAATGCTATTCCGATGTCCGCCATTGAAGGCCCGGTTAGGTCAACTGTATGCCCTTGACAATTGGTTAGGTTAACGAAAATAACACAACTTAACCTAACCAATTGTCAAGGGCATACAGTTGACCTAACTGGGCAAATGATCTTGTACGAAATGACCAAGGTGGAATTTCAGCCATTTTGCGTAATGGCTGAAGATTTTAGTCATTTCGCGAAATGACCATGTGAAACAGCCATTTCGCGAAATGGCTGGTTACAAACTTTGACTGTAACTATACTATATATATATATATATATATATATATATATATATATAAAATGAAAATAACCACGCAGGAAAAAGAAAACACGAAATAGTGCCCAAGCGCTTTCGTCTAATGACATCCTCAGGAACACTGAAATTAATAAGATCGAAGCTATATAAAGGTCACAAAGAAAAAAATAATATGATTGATGCAAAAAAATATTGTAGGAGAAACATACAATTTCCGTGGAAAAGCTACCAGAATTTTTAGCCCCTTGCCTTTCTTGTCTAACTCTGTTCTGCACGAATTCAAAACAACAGGATCAAGCGAAAAAAAGCTCTGGCTAAGGTTCAAATTGTTTGTAAGTTGAATAATGGCAGAATTAAGAATATTTCTATTAACAATGTTGATTGAGTGAGACAAAATTGAAGTATTATTCGAGTCAATACATTGAGACAACTCTGACTAATGGACACAAAGGGCATTGGACGACTGTCCTGTTCTAACAAAATATTGTTGTTTTACATGCATGTTCAAAGTTTTTCCCGTCTGCCCAATGTAAAAGGAGTCACCGTGTTTACAACCAATTTTATAGATAATACCTGAATTATTGGGAGGACTATTCGTTACTATGATATTTTTCACAGTATTGTCCTATGAAAATAATACATTAATGTTCAAAAGTTTAAGTACATTAGCAGTGCCTAAAAAGCCTGGGAAAAGTGGAAGTACTAAAATATTCTTCGACGAAGTGCGAGGGTTATTATTCACACAATAGAAAGTTCGTTTTGCTTTGTTAAGACAAGATTCCAAAAAAGCAGGTGGGTAACACAAATCACTTCCAATATTGTTGATTTTTTCTAACTCAGCTTCCAAGTATTCCGGAGTGGCGATCGTAAGAGCTCGGAGAAATATTGAAGAAAATATGGCTTTCTTGACGGGGGTCATGTTCGGAGTAAAAGTGTAATAGGACAAATTGTTTGTTTTTTCCGATAGATACTAAACTTAAAACCTGAGCTTTCCCTATGTACACGCACATCAAAAAACGGGATTGAGTTGTTTTGTTCCACTTCCAAAGTAAGCAGATATAAAAAATTTTAAAAATAAAAGGTTAGGAAGAAGAGAAAAGTCAGGAACTAAGGCATACACATTCATTCATCCGGGATCCTGGTGGACCAGCAACCCTTCAGATAGTTAAATTCCACACCTGCGGCACTTCATACACCATGTGTGGTGGTGCTTCTAGGCTTTGGCAAAAATAAAAGAGGCAGAGTCTTGAACTTACATACCTTTAACAAACCTCCATTCCATCCTACTTGCAGCCAGTTCTCGTGCATCACCCACACCAAGTCCACGCTTCGTTACGAGATCATTCGCTATGTCCATCCATCTTCTTCTCGGCCTCCTTTTCCTCCTTCTACCTTCGCAAGCACTCTTATACACTCTTTTCACAACTCTGTCAGCTTCCATTCTTTCAACATGTCCAAACCACTTCAGCATATTTTCCTCATTTTTCACTCCCACTGACTTCCGCACACTACAGTGGTCCAGAACCACACGATTTCTCAATCTATCAATCCGGCGCACGCACACACACACTTCTCAAGTTATCCATTTCAACTGCTCTTACTCTTGACCTCTCCCTTTCATGCCATGTCACTGTTTCACACCCATACAAAAGTGTCGGTACTAACACACCTTCATATCAACATCTCGCAGCAGCTCTACCCAGTCTCCGCTTCTTCACAACCGCTTTCAGCGCACCTGCCACCTTTTTTCCTTGCTTCACTCTACTGTTAATTTCATCCCCACTCGTATCTCTTTTGTTCAATACACATCCCCAATACTTAAAAAACTCTACCACATCCAGTGTTTCATCATTCACCATCATATGACAGTCCGAATTTCCCTCTCTCTCTACAATCAGTAACTTATTTTTGCCTACATTCACTTCTTAACAGTCTTCTTTCACATACCGCCATAAACCTCTAAATAGCCTCTTGCATATCACACTCACTCTGAGCAAATAGCACAGCATCATCTACATACAACAGATTTGACAGGCCCCACCTATTCTCATCACAAACCAGATTCAATTCTCTTTCAAGCATTTGCATTTTCACCTCTCTCATCACTCCATCAATAAACAGATTGAACAGCCATGGAAACATCACAATCCCTGACGCACACAAACACTTATATTAAAGATTTCACTCAGTCCTTTATTTACTCTCACGCAGGCACTATTTCCATCATAGAAACTTTTCACCACACTCATGAGTCTACCACTAACCTCAAATATACGCAAGACCTGCCACAAGGCTTTTCTATTTACTGTATCATACCCTTTCTCAAGATTCTTGAAAGCCATGTACACCTTGCAATCCCTTCCGCATGTTTTCTCAATCAATTACCTCACTGCAAACACTTAATCCACACAGCCTCTTCCATCTCGGAACCCTCCTTGCTCATCGCTCACCAAACATTCTGTAATACCACGAACTTGTTCTACACCTATATACACCTTCCCCACTACACTAAACAGACTTATGTCACATATCCTCCTCACACCATCAAATCTTATTATATTTATATTTGCCCTCCTCTCATCTCTTCTACCCAACAAACCCTAGAAATATTCCTTCCATCTATAACAATGTGATGTCACAATATGAGCCATCCTTTTAATGTTAAAAGTTTTCAAAGTTTATAATACATATAAATATAATGTTTAAGGGCCAGCCCACAGCAGATGCAGCAAGATGACACATACACAGTGTCAAACAATAATAAAACAGAACCGAGACATAACACCAAATAATAATAACGAAGAGCCGCGACACACACACAGCACAGTGTCAAATAATAATAATAAAACAGAACCGCGACATACACACACTCACACACAAATATTACCAATTAATAATAATAAAATACTATATATATATATCAGTGGCGACTCCTGCACTTGGGCTTCTCGGGCTGAGCCCGAGAGGCAAGGGGCAAGGAGAAGCATGAGAGATAAAACGTGTATTTTATAGATTTAAGTTTTAAAAAAAAAAGTTTTAAATACAAATTGTAAAAATGGTTTTGGCTGGTAGTATGTTACTATTTTTTTGTCTAGCCTTCGTCAGGCAAGCAAATTTTGAGCGCATTTTAGATACCCTTACTACCATATAAAAAACTATATTGAACATTAAGTTTTCGTGTAATCTTTTCAAGATCCTTTACTCGGGCGCAAGACATTACGCCCGAGAAAGTATAAGTAATATCGTATATTTAAAGTTCTTTTAAGAATGAATAATTATTTGATTGCATACGGTTACATAATAGTCCTTCTTCTAATCTCATTAAATAAAATACGTTTTTTTCCTCCTATTAATTTTTTTTATAAAGAAAAACATTTCAACTCGGGCTCATATCCTTCGGCCTTGTAGAGGCACAGTTTTTAATTCTCGCAATATATGGTAACTTTTTACATTTCGATAAGCAAAAAGCAAAAAGGAATTACATGACCGAATATTAAAGAAATTTGCTTTAAAACCAAGACGCTTGGACTTTATGATCAAGTAAATAAAATTCAAATAGTTTTTTTACCGAGGTATGTATTTATTTATTTTATTGATAATCTTAAGTTATTGTCATGCATTTAAATGTCGGCTCATATGTAGACTTGAAAATTTAAAAAGAACCCGAGTAGTCTTGAAGAACTGGAGTCGCCACTGATATATATATATATATATATATATATATATATATATATATATATATATATAATACAAAGTTTAGGGGAACACCGAAGCATTGTCAAATAATAAAAAAATAATATAAAGTTAAGGATCCACCAGTTATGTCACTGTTAACAATTCTAAAAGTTTTATATGCATAATAATAATATCAAGTTCAGTTTTAATACTTCAAAATAAATTACCAACTACACCACAATTATTCATCTCAAAGACAGGTGTGTAAAATTCGAGAATTAAGTTTAGCACAACCTTCCTCGTTCAACTATCGAACCAAACACACCTAATCAGGCAGTAACCCGTTTAAATCGGCTGAAACAGCCACCCTAATCACCAATGGTTATCACTTCCAGCCATAGTTTGGAAACCTGCCCACCGGGCATCCAGAGGTAAACAATACATACACCTTTTTTCTCCCTAGGCTTCATATCACTGCTACATTTGGCCTTTATGACATTTTTACGACCTTTTATGACCCTCAATGCACTAAAGGTAAGACAAATAGTAACATCTAGCGTTACCCGAGGCTATAACCATACTCTCCCACCATTGAGCCCATCTTTAAAGACCTTTTACGACTTTTTATTACCTGACTGAACCACCAGGGCATATAAAACCAAGGTAAAAGTCAACAGCTGACGCAACCAGAGATTAAAAACAAGAACCAAAACAATATCCTCCAACGGAGTCCAATCATTCTTATCCCCAGAGAACCGCCAGCGAAATTTCCATGGTGTTTACATACTTTACTGAAAATACCTACTCGAAGATTAAGGGAAATGAATCGTATAGCCTAAAAGCGTAAAATAATGTATTAAAAGTACGCAAGTAAAATACTAGTTTATAAAATAAATACGTACAAGTAAATAAACAGTTGAAAACTTTATCAAGGAGCTACAAGGAAAAGAAGTACCTCAAAAGGCCTTGCGGCCCATACCAAGGAGGTACCAATGGCAACGGGTGCCAGGGAAAATTATCTACACCCTCAAATAGTGTGCAAGATTTGGTCTAAACTTTTCTTCAACTGATCCACAGAGGAACTGTTCACACCTTCTGAAGGTAACCTGTTCCACGTGTCACAGATCTTATACATAAAGTAATTCCCACACACACTAGTCCTAAGCCGTTTCAAATCCAACTTCCAACCATTGTTGCGAGTGGGGTTATCATTTAAACTAAACATTAAGGTAGGTTGATTTTGGAACTGTGATCTTGGACTAGTCTAGATAGAAAGGTAGTAATGAATAAAAAAATGTTGCACCAACTCATATTTGTAAAAATGATTGTGTTTTTTGAGGATTGTTAATTATTTTTAAGTTGTAAAATTGCCGAATTTTACGCGTAAAATCGTGCGCGCGGCATTTGCGCAATGTAACCAAACAAAATATCGGACCTTATTTCATCAAAATAATCAATTAAAATTCGGCTTTTTTAACAAAACGATGCTTGAAACTTATTGTAAATGCATTATAGACGTTTATTAGTGTATTATTTTGTATTTTTCAATGATATTTACCTATAAAATGTGTATTAAATTAAGTTATTTTATGATGCGTTCATTTAATTGTGTTTATTTTCAGATATTTCATAAAAATGGGTAAAAAACGGGTCTGCAGTGTTAACTCGAAGTGATAGTACCAAAAAATTCAGTGGCCAGCCTTCCCCTTTGGATAAAACAGAGCCTCCTACCCTCCGCCAAGTTATTCAGTACAGTTATTTCCTCCAAAACAGCCACCCGGACTTGAAAGACTATGATATTGCTAAAATGATAGCAAAGGATGTGATTGAGATCTGGAAGGCAGTGAATCCGCGGCTGCCCCTGTATGAGGAATATTATGTAGTGAAATTGGTGGATAAAGTGTGCTTCAAGAAAGCAAAAGAGATAAACAGGAAATCTCTTTCTACAGTCCAGAAGCAGAATCTGGAGGAAAAGCTGGATAAACTTTTTGACATTTCTGCTTGCACCTGTAAGCTACCTGTTCGTTCCTGTGATGACAATGCTGTGAAGTGCAAGAAAGAAAATTGTCAGACACAGCACATAATCTGCACTTGTCCTCCCAGTAAGAAGGTAATGCTATTATTTTTTAAACTTTTAACTGGCCTAACTTAGTGCGATTAGATGCCTTTTAAATGGAAGGAAATTCAATGCTTGTAATTGAAAAATATCCTGTAATCTTCCTTCCCCCCCCCCCCTGGCAATAGAAATTAATAATCAATTTTTTTTCAGGATTTTATCTCTTATTTTAGATCCGCTATTTAATATACTTTTATATTTCAGGTTCCAGTAGAGGAGAGGGAATACTTGAGAGATCAGAGGACCAAAATAGGACCCAAGGGCTCTTTCCAGCTGGGATCTGTGGATAAAGCTGCTGTGAAGAGAGACCAGAGGGCTGCAGCTGAAGCAGAAAGATTACAGAGCCAGATTCAACAGCAGCAGGAAGTGGATTTGGCCACTTTTGCCTCCACACCTTCACAAGATATTTCTTTTGAATCCAGCTCAGGAGAATCAGGAGAGGTAATATATTTTTTTTCTTATATCTTATCCCATTTTTACCCAAATTTATCCTTACTTTTTGTCCCCATTTCCCCCCTTTTTTCCCCCCATTTTCGCTTTAGTAATTTATTCTTTTTTTCGCCCATTTTCGCCGACTTTTTACCTGAATTTTTACCCATTTTCCCCCCCTATTTTCCCACTTTTTCCCCCATTTTCGTTTAAGTAATTTATTCTTATTTCCGCCCATTTTCGTCGATTTTTACCCATATCTTTCCCTACTTTTTCCCCTATTTTCCCCCATTTTCGCTTTAGTAATTTATTTTTTATTTTCATTTCAGCCATCTGGTGGTGAAGCTGAAGAGTTCAAGCCAAGGAGGCACCCAAGTGGAGGTTACAGCTTTTTGAAAACCCCCAGATATGCCATGGAACTGATCAGGGGTGATGTTTCTTCCAATCTTGGGGCAAGTCTTGCTAATGCCTTCCTCCTTGACTTACAAGCTATGGACCTGCTTAAGCCTGGCCTTGATGTGAAACAGATAATAGTTGATAAATCGAAAATGGACAGGGAAAAAGCTAGAATGAAAGTGAAAAGTGATGAAAAGCACAATGAGGGTCTGGAAAAGTTAGTCTGTGTTGGGGTTGATGGGAAAGTTGACAAGGACACTTTGCTGTACAGAGAAGTTAAGGATGAAAATGGGGAGACTAAGCTGAAGAAAGGAAAGGGACAAGAGCACCATTTGACTTTCACAAAGGAGCCGGGAACTGAAATTGGAACATATCTTACTCACAGAGTCATCCCAATTAAAGGTGCGACTGGAGTTCTTCTTGGTGAAGAAGTTGCTAGTGTCTTGGAGGAGTTTAATAGTGTTCATACCCTGAAAGCTGTCCTCCTTGACAACACAAATACAAACACTGGCTGGGAGGGAGGCCTTGTAACAGCTCTGGAAAATAAGATTGAGCGGAAATTGCACACCATTCACTCCATCAGAATGAGCTTCCTTTCAGAGCTGTTTTCAAGCATCTTGATGGCAGTACCAAAAGTCCCACTGCTTTCATTGGTCCGCTGGGAAAACTCTGGGAAATTGACTACCAAGATCTGCCACAAGTGGAATTCACCAAACTCAGTGGCCACCCTGGATGACATGGAATTTGCTGAGGAGACACTGAATGATCTCAGTAGCGACCAGAGGCTTCTTTTGGAGTATGTGCTTGGAATTTCCAGGGGCAAAGTCAACCCAAGATTTGCTGCCTGGAAAATTGGACCATTAAACCATGCAAGATGGTTGACTTTGGCAATTAGATTGATGTGTCTGTGGACCAGAGGTGCTTACCCTCCAGAACTACAGGATAAGCTTTACCAGGCCATCAAGTTCATTGTGGAAGTGTATGCAGTCAGTTGGTTTGAGATCAAAAGGGACAGCAAGTTCAACAATCAGCAGCTGTACATCTTCAACATGATCCAGAGGATCAAGCAGCAGTCTGAAGAAATCCAGGGTGTTGCTTTCAAGAACCTGAAGTACAATACTTTTGCCTTGCTGCCCGAGAATGTGCTGTACTCCATGATGAAGTCTGATGATTTGGAAGTGAGCGAAGCTGCTCTCAAGAAAATTCTGTCCATCAGGTAAGCATTTATTAATTTAAAAAAGTGTGAAAAAAAAATTTGATTATGGGGATTTATTTAATAAAAAAAAGGCCTGAGTTCTATAAATCCCCATAATCGAATTTTTGTCCACATTTTCTTATCCCAATTCCCCCCCTCCCCTGATAATGGAAATAATCTTACCTTCTTTCTGAAAAAAAAATCGATTATGGGGATTTATAGAACTCGGTTTTTTTTTTTTTTAATTTAAGTTAAATTAAATCAGCAATTCTGAGACTAATAGGGATTAAATCTTAAAATGGAATAAAAAATAAATTATTATTCTTTCAGAAGTGGGAAGCCAGCCAAGAAGAGGCTGAAGAAGATCACAGCCATCAACATTGAAGCTACCCACTGGTCAGAACTAATCAACCTTTCTCAAAGTGGCATCTGTAAACCTGCTCAACAGAAGACTTTTCTGACTAGGAGCTTCAAGAAGCATTGCTGAATGGCACCAAGCTGGAGCTGCCTGATCTGCCTTCACATTCTCAGAGTGTTGAAAGGGCCGTGAAGCTGACATCTGAAGCTTCCCATACTGTCTATGGACTCGAATCAAGGCACAAACACATTCTGGCCAAAGCCCTAAGCCGCCAGATGAGGCCTTCCTATGCTTCTAAGGGCTCTTACAGTGAAAATTATGATGATCTTGGGATCTAAATGTCTATTTGACTCTGTACATGTTTTTTTTTACTTTTTTTAATAAAATTTTAACTTTTTTCGTGATTTTTTAATGAAAATAGCATGATTTTTTCGGCAGAAAATTGCGAAAATGCGGTATTTTTCGGTACGATTTTTTTACGATTTTTGAAACGGTTTCCTCAAAAAACGGTTAAAGCTAGAGATCTGAAATGTTTTGTCAGTTATTATCATATTAAGCCCTGACTATCTCGACTAGTCCAAAGTCGATATCTAAAAAAATGCGGAAAATCAACCTACCTTACTAAACATGCTTCTAAAATCGACATCGTTGAACCCGCGTAAGAGCTTGAAAACCTCGATGAGTTGACCGCGCACCCTCTGAGTTTTCAGCGAAAACAAGTTCATGGCGCGTAAGCGTCGATTGTAGCCCATATGCCTAACGGAAGGGATTAACTTTGTGGCCCTCGCCTGCACTCGCTCCAATCTCTCAATATCTTTCCTGAGGTTGGGCGACCAGAACTGCACAGCATACTCTAGGTGCGGCCGAACCAGAGAATTTTACAGAGAGAGTACAATCTCCTTGTTCCGAAACTGAAATTGCCTCCTGATATAACCTAACAGCTTGTGGGCTTTCTTTTCCACCTCTACGCACTGTTTCGTAAACTTAAGGTCGCTGCTAATTAGCACACTCAAGTCCTTTTCCAAATCAGTCGCCTCGATATTACTACCCAACATCGAGTAGTCCGACTTGGGATTGGCGTAGCCAATGTGCATCACCTTGCATTTACCCAAGTTAAACGGCATTTGCCATTTTTCGGACCACTCTCCTATCCTACCTAGGTCCGCACGCAGTTCCTCGATCGCTTCGGGCGTCCCAACATTAGCCCCAAGCTTGGTTCATCAGCGAATTTGGCGATCCGACTGACGATGCCACCGTCGATATCATTTATGTAAATGATAAACAACAGTGGCCCCAAAACGGAACCCTGAGGAACCCCACTAGTGACCGAGGCCCAGCCTGAACTAACCCCTTTAATTACAACCATCTGCCGCCTATTCTCCAGCCAGTTTTCAATCCACCTACCTACTTTCCCACCGATACCCAGCGCGAGCACTTTCGCCATTAGCCGGCGGTGAGGTACCTTATCAAAGGCTTTCTGAAAGTCGAGATAAAGTATATCAATCACTCTACTCTTATCATACTCACTGAACATGACGTGGAAAAACTCGGGACACGACCTATGCCGTCTAAACCCATGTTGGGAGTCCCCAAGCAGCTTGTTTGAATCCAAATGGTCAACGATCCTATCCGCTATTATCCCTTCTAATAATTTACGTACAACTGAAGTGAGACTAATGGGACGATAGTTCCCTGGACTTTCGTGATCCCCTTTAGCTCAGTTTGTCTATTCTATCGGCAACGACTGTCGCGGCACATCGAACACTATCCAGTCCAGCACCTTCGTGCCTCACGCCTGGCTCAGGAATGACGCGGGTGTCCTCCCTGGTGAACACTTCCGCAAAGTACTCATTAAGCACATTAGCGATGTCCGCGTCGGAGGTCCGCAGAACGCCGCTTCGGTCCTTTATGCTTCTAATGGGCTTTCTACTATTAACATAACTGAAGAACTGCTTAGGGTTCCCCTTGCAGAGGCTTGCCACCCGTAGTTCTTCGTTACGTTTCGCTGGCCTAACCTTCGCCTTCACTTCCCAACACAGGCGGACATACGCTTCAGTGTTCTCATGGGAACGATTGGCCTTCGCCCTCCTATACGCTACCTTCCTATTTCGGATAGCCTAGTAGAATCGAAGAGCATGGTGTTGTAACTACCATAAATGGAATCGTTTCCGGTATGTACTACGGCAAACCTTAGTCCCCGTAAATTTCTTCACGCTTCCTAGTTTCTGCGCGCATTATTTGTGTGAAAAAACTTCTCCCTCAAACTACAGACCCACTGTATTTCCATCCTCTCAACCGTCAGTAAACTATACGAGGGAGTAATATACAGGGTGTCCCAGAATTAACTATCTATTTCAATGAAATCGGACAAATTTTTTAAAAACACACTTTTATTTATGTTTATCATGTTTAATATGTGTTAAAAATGTATAAATTTCTAAATTTTTTCATAATTTTATTTTCATAATTTTTTCATTATCTGGTCCAATGAAAGACCGTCTGAAGTCATAAAATGGCAAAGAGACTCTCCAAAAGTTAACGTGTGGCTTGGAATGACCAAATCCAAAATTTATGGCCCATTCTTCTTTGCGGAAGCAACTGTAACAGGTACCGTCTACCTTGATATGCTTCAGCAGTTTCTCGAACCACAGCTTCTTGATGATGGCATTCTTGATAATGTTGTGTTTCAACAAGAAGCATTGATCTTTTGGCGATAAACCTTTGTTTTTATGAAACCCCATGCAAAGAAATCCAGGGGTGTCAAATCCGGAGAACGCGCACGCCAAGGTCGAGGTCCTCCACGTCCAATCCACCGATTCGGAAGGCGTCTGTTGAGGTATTCTCGAACAATTAGAGCATAATGACATGGTGCTCCATCTTGTTGAAACACAACATTATCAAGAATCATTTAAAACAAAATATTAGCTTCCCAAACACAACACCGCTTTAACACCAGACAATCAGACACGTACATTAGTAAACTGAATTATACTCTACATTGTGTGACTAGATCCTTATCTTCAACTGGTCCAAACCTTTGGAATTCACTTGATCAAAAGATAAAACAATCGAGAACACCAAAAATCTTCCAAAGAAAACTGAAAGACAAATTCATCAACTCATATAAGCCATAACTCTGTGTCCCCTGTCTTATATCAATAACAAAATTAAACTACATACTCCTGCTTTCATATTTATTTCCGTATTTTTATAGAGCGAAGTACAGTAAAAATAATCACCAGTAAAATTAAAACAAATATGAGCAAGGTCAAGGCATCTAAGGTTGTTAAGATACTCAAAAAGCAAGGTAATTAATATTTCGAAATTTCAATTTTATATTATTTAATAATAATAATAACTAATTATATTTCAGCGTCTAATATTCAAATGAATACGAAGGTATCAAGGGCGGATCTAGGCTTTTCTGTAGGGAGCTTCCAAACAAAAAAGAGCACCCCCTAAAATAAAAAGGACACAGTACTAAAAAAATTTCCCTAAAACAGACCACCAATAAGCGAGTGTAAAATCAATTGTATTGTTTTATTAGATCAGTCTCATTCAAATATGATATAAAATAAAAGTCGAATTTGGGTACAATAGTAATCACAGAAAATTTTCCAAACAATTACAAATGTCTTGCCAATTAAAAGAACTATCAGAATAAGTTGATGATAAAAATAGTGATATGGCTGCACTAGTACTAAGGGCACCTATGAAAACCATTACAACTACAAATATGAAAATACAATGTATACGGATAAACACTCAAAATGGAATTTGACTAAAATAAAATAACCATGATCTATTTACAAAAACAAAATTTGTTTTCAGAGGCATACAAATCATTAAAATTGGGCACTTGCACTTGAAAAAAGGGCACTTACAAGAAATTGAGGGGGGGGTCCGGACGTCGCCGACACCCATTCTAGATCCGCCTTTGGATATAACCTTAGTTGAATACTTATATGTAATCATGTGTAGTTATGTGAATGTGTAATCTTAGCTGAATATCCAACTGTATATATTTATGAATATGTTTGTAGCTTACAACAGATAATGTTTTAATGTTATAATGTTTCAGACCAACAAAAACCCTAGGATCCACTCATGGCTGGTCTACCTAACTGTGTTCGTAATTGTGTATTGTGCATGTCCTCCGTGGTGCGGAGGGGGAACTACAATTTTACGTGGGTTCCGAACCACACAGCCTTAATTTTACTACCTTAAACTATACCCAATCTATCAACATATGCATCTAATCGATTTTTAAACATGTTTATAGACGTGCTACTAATTACTTCTACCGGAAAACTATTCCAGCTATTTAATATTCTATGCGTAAAAAAGTTTTTGGCAACTGCTGTCTCGAACCTTCTACTTGTCAACTTACACCCGTTATTTCTAGTCCTATTATATTGAGATATTTCGAAAAAGCTATTTCTATCTACGTTATCCAACCCATTCATAATTTTGAAAACCTGGATTAGATCACCCCTTAGCCTCCTAGTCTCGAGTGTTGTCAATTTTAACTCCTTAAGCCTATCCTCGTACGACTTTGACCAAAGCGACGGAACCATCTTAGTTGCTTGTCTTTGAACTCTTTCGATTTTGTCTATATCTTTTCGCATATGCGGATTCCAAAATTGGATCGCGTACTCCAAATGGGGTCTAACTAATGATTTATAAAGAGGAACTATAATATCGCGCGATTTGTACTCAAAATTCCGAGATATAAAACCTAACACTTTGTTCGCTTTATTGACCGCTGCTGTACTTTGTTTCGCTATTTTAAATCACCAGTGACTATAACTCCTAAATCTTTTTCCTGCTCTACGCTTGTTAACTCCTTCCCTGACATACTATACGCAAAATTACCGTTACGCGAACCTACATGTAAAATTTTGCACTTATCGACGTTGAATCTCATCTGCCATGTGAGTGACCAATCAACGATTTTATTCAGATCTTCCTGAATTTTACCTCTATCTTCGTCATTAATCGCCCTACCACCCATCTTCGTGTCATCCGCAAACTTTGAAACTGTACTGACTAGGCCGACATCTAAATCGTTAATATATATATAAAAAAAGCAAGGGACCCAATACAGAACCCTGAGGAACGCCACTCGCTACATTAGCCCAACACGACTCCGCTCCATCAACGACCACCCTCTGTTTCCTACCTCGCAACCGCTCTTCTATCCAATTTATTACTACACCCATGATTCCATGAGCCTTAGTTTTTGCAATGAGTTTTTTGTGCGGTAAGGTATTAAACGCTTTTTGAAAATCTAAATACACTACATCAACCGTCCGATGACTATCGTAAACGTCAACCACGCTTTGAAAAAATTCTAAAGATTAGTTAAGCAAGATTTGTTTCGCCTAAATCCGTGCTGCGTATTTCTAAGTTATGCAATTCTAAGTGTTCGACTATACGATCCCTAATTATTGATTCCAGTAGCTTACCTACAACAGACGATAAACTGATTAGCCTATAATTTCCCGCCGCACATTTATCGCCTTTCTTAAAGATAGGTGTTACGTTTGCCAATTTGAAATTATCTGGTACACACCCATCAGAAATAGTTGCATTAAAAATCGTTGTTAGCGGCACAATAATGCTATCTTTTAAATCTTTTAGTTGTATGGGATATATGGAATCCGGTCCCGGTGATTTACGCATTTTCATTTTATCAATATAACGCATTACCTCCCCCTCACTAACCACAATATTATCCAAAATATTACCTTTATCAAAAGGTATTATGTCTATGACTGTAGGGATGTTCGTTACATCTTCTATAGTAAAAACTGACGTAAAAAATTCGTTTCGCAAGGTAGCCATTTCCTTGTTTTCGGAAACTAGATCTCCATTAACATTTTTCAACGGCCCCAAGACACTTTTTACTGGATTACTATTGTTGACGTATTGAAAGAATCGCTTGGGGTTTTCTTTACCGTCACGAGCTATAGAGATTTCAAATTCGCGCTTGGACTTTTTTATTACACTTTTCTCTTCACGCCTTAGAGATATATAGTTGTTTCGTAACCACAAATTATCTTTATCGCACTTATGTAGCCTATAAGCCCTATCCCTACTCTTTATAATATCTCCTACTCTAGAAGTAAACCACAAGGGCTTGTTGTTTACTTTCGCACGCTTAATTTTGTACGGTACACATTCCTCATTTATAGTCCTAAATACTGTTTCAAACGATTCCGACGTTAGTTTTGCATTGGAGATCCCCATTACGTTTTCCCAATTGACGTGTGACAATTTATTTCGAAAATTACAAAAGTCTGCGTGCTGGAAGTTAGGAATTTTATTCGAGTTAGCTGGTTTCGAGTGACTTATTGAGAGGAGAAACTCTACCATATTGTGATAGGGCGGGTCGTACTCAGGTGACAACATGAATCTGAAGGAAATCCTACCATCAGGGGTGTCTAAATTATGTGTTTTTACATGGGGAATTCAAATATGACCTTATTGTTTGGATAGGATAACTCTAACCTACATCATTTTGTATTTCTAAATTGCCAATTTTACCCTTTTGAACCCCTTTATAATATATTAAAAGATATAAGGTAAATCATTTATATTGACAAGGCCAAATCAACTTTACATATATTTATTAATAGGTGAACTGCATGTATATCACTGGATATAATTACAAAGATCATTCTCCTGACATCTTGAACTTTGCCAGGTTGCACAAATTCTGCTTTGACTCAGACTTGGACATCAGCTTCCTGCTGGTCTCCTGAGCCCTGATCCCTCCATCCCTCTTTTCTTGTGAGAAGTACTTAGCAGAAGCCTCAGTCACCATTTTAACAACCCTCTCATTGCTTTGTGTGTGGCAAGGCCAGTTGCGCACCTCCATGGGGGTGTTGATGAAGTTTTTCACCTCTGAGGTGCTTAGAGAGCAGGTGAGAGGTGGCTCTGACACACCTTCTGACCAGCTGATCAAGTCACCGATGCTGGAAGCATCACAATTGATGTCAGGTGTCCTTCTGCTCCTAACAGAGGAGTCCCCCAGCTGAGTGTCCGGGTCCCCCTCTCCCCTGATGGCCAGGATTCTCTCCACCCCTTCAATCCTCTCCTTCTGATCCTCAGAGCAGAGTAGTGTTTGGAGGATGACTTCACTGTGGGCATACCAAGCAGATCTTCTCACAGTTGGCATCACAATATCCAGCACCTCCTTTCTCTGGGAGTTGAGGCAGTCCAGCTGAAAGAGGATGTGCCTAGGCCCTTCGATCCAGGAGTGCTTGACCTTCACGTTGAACCAACATGGGTAATACACTCCAATGATGAATTCCACAATGAATTGCAGAATCTTCAGGTTCTTTCCTTTAAGTCCGTGCTTTGACACCCAGAGCCTGAGAAGTCTGTTCGCTGTGGTGAGCCAGCGGCTGTGGTTTACTGGTCCTATCTCTAACAGAGCCAGCCCTGCAGGAAGTACTCCATCCCTGACTGCACAGACAATTTTATAGCCATAGTATTAATCAGTTGAGAGATCTTGAATGACCTTGTCAGGAAGCTTGATCAGTGGAGGGCCAACAGAGATTCGGGTGAAGTTTGGATTGATATCAAAGTCTGTAGCAGAATCAAGGAGCTTTCCTATTGGCCCGGATAATTTTTTGTCTGACAGAGTAGGGCCATCAAGGTCAACAATGAGATGGCGCAGGGGAAGTTCAACAGTGTGCAGGTTGCACACCAACCAGACCAGCTTTCTCCCCAGGTGCAGCTCCAGCTTCTGCATTACTCCAGCTTTCACACCAGTGTTGACATTTGTTGAGTCTCCTCCAATGGCCAACAAGGTATCATAACCCTCTCTTTCAACCAGGCAAACAGGACCTTAGCAATCTTCTCCGCATGTGACTCCTCTTTAGTTGCTTTCTCTGGGGTAAAGTGGAAGAGATAGTAGCTGCCAGGCTCACTAACAACACTATAGTGTTCTTCCTTGATCTTTGCGGGAAAAGATTGGTCACTGCCCTCAGCTTCCATCATCACATTGGTCTAAAATATAACAGAATAATACTCACATGTGAACAGTAACAAAAAAAATATCAGTAGATAATCACTAAATCTGTCCCCTCACTGCAAGCCGAGGTGGTAAAATAGCTTCATAAATCATGAGTCACTTCAAATATTTCACAAAACGTTTTAGAATGTTCTGAAACGTTACATTCTAGCCTCTGAGAAAGGTGGCTCAGAAAATGGCCTTATGCGCGCCAGAAAACCGTCAAAATATTTCATATACCAAACTGTATGATAATTACAATTAAGTGGAATGGCACACCTTTTTATTTGAGTATTTATATATTATTATTATTATTATATGAATTACATTATGTGTTTATATGAATTAGTTAGAACAATGCTCTATGAGAGATAACGTGAGCAGCCATGATAGAAAACGTGAGAAGACATATTCTGGGGTAACTACAATAGTAAAATAATCAACAATTTAATAATAATCAACTGCAAAATGATGTAGGTTAGGGTTATCAGAATTAAATATTTTCTTCAGAATTGTGTTCTATACACCAAATATGTCATTTGAACACCCCTCTCCATTGATTTAAAAAAAATGCATAGTATGACCCGCCCTAATATTGTGATCGCTATTGCTTAACGGTTCTATTACTTGAAGATCAGTGATTAGCCTATCATCCGTAGTTATTACTAAATCTAAAATACTGTCCAACCTCGTAGGTCCCCCAACCTTTTGAATAAGAAAGCTATCCTCGAGAAAATTAACTAAACGATTACCTTCCGCGTCTCCCTGCATTGTATCGTAATTCACGTTGGCGCAATTAAAGTCACCCATAACTAAAGCCTGCTCACTACCTATTATTCTCTTTAGTTCACGATATAACGCTTCGTCCGTATCAGCTGTTTGATTAGGGGGCCTATATATAACCGCAACAACAAGTTTGAAATCGTTCAATTTAAGTTCTGCTATAGTCGAATCTATCGGTTCTGGAATTGTGTGCTTTACTTCTATAACGTTCGCAATATTATCTTTGATATATAACATAACACCGCCTCCTCGCCTGCCTATTCTGTTTTTAACAAAAAGTCTATAACCTCTAATTTGATACTCCCCTACAAAGTCACGTGTTTCAGTGCTAAGCCACGATTCATTTATCGCAATTAAATCATAGTCATTATAAGCAATTAAAGAAAAAAATTCGTTTATTTTATTTCGTAGGCTACGAGCATTTAAGGAGAGAACGTTCAAATTGTTTGTAATTGCGACACCTTCGCGAGCGCAGGGGAAATTTGTGGAAATTACGCTGGGACCGTTCGAGTTACGGCAGCCTGAAAAGAAGTGACAGTATTATGAAATAGTCTTCCTAAGCGCGCAGCTCCAACGTCATTAGGATGAAGTCCATCTCCGAGGAACAAGTCCCTCCTGCCGTAGAAACTGTTCCAAAAATTCGCAAAATGCACTCTTCCTGTTGGCAAAGAGACTTTAGGTTATTGTTGATATAGGTCGGCTTTAGGTCGCCCTGCTGTAGAAATCGCTACGTTGGATAATTCGAGGAAGTATACCTGTTAAAACAATCTTATTAGTTTTTTCCTTTAGTAGCTCTAGTAAGTCTTTGTACCTAGCCAGCAGTTCTTCCGATCTAGAATTTAAAACGTTATTAGTATCGACATGAATAACATACGTTGTGTCTTCAGAGGTACCGTCTGTAAAATGGTCAACATTATTAGTTATATCCTCCACCCTTGCACCAGGGTAGCAGTAACGGCGCCTACGACGAGGGTTTCTCTCACAGAATTCCTCGAGCTGCCCTCGAACAATGGAATCGCCAACGAGTCGTATTTCCGGTTCATCAGCATCTTCGAAACCTAAAACAGAAAACTTATTGTTTGTTATTACTGGTAGACAAGTCTTAGGTTTCCTCAACGGGGCTCCATTACGCACTCGAACGAAGGGTTGGGAACTAGGGGAAGAGAGAGGGCTATTAATACTATTTATATTATTAGTAGAAAATGAGGCAGGAGGGGTCGTAACTGGAGTCTCAAGGGATTCTAATTTTGCCGTCAGGAGCATCACGCTTTCTTCAAGCCTCACTCTGGCCTCCCTCTCACGTTCTAACTCGTTCCTCAGGACTTCCATAGTTGAGCACCACCTGCAAACTAACTGTTCATTATTATTAGCCATTGTAAACGCGTAAGCGGCAAATTTCCCTTCACAGCGACTGCAAGTACTTGACGGGGGTGCCATGCTCTTAATTAGTTAAAAAACAAAAAACAAAAAACGAGCACTTGGAAATTAATAAATTACAACGTAGGTCCACCACGTGCTTATTGTGCCGTCACCTGCGCAAACCCGCAAAAATGTTTCTGAAACGCAGAAACAGGTTCTTGTAACACAAATTTATACTAAATGAATATATAATTAAGCTACCGACGAAAGCTCTGTAAATTAAAAAGTTTTACTAGAACTTATCTGTCCGCTATTCGACCGACTGTTTTCTTTCCGTTTTTCCTTTTTCCCACGGTGGGTGACCACACTCTACTTGATCCCCTGAAGGAAAGGAAAATGACCCTTATGAAAGCACGTTTTCTGATATATTTGAAAAACAAAAAAGGCAAACCAAGGGAATTTCAACCTTATGAAACCTCGGTTAGTAATAGATTCGGGAAACAAACAAGGCAAGCAACGTGCACTGGCCTTGGTTTAATCAAATAATATAGTAATGAATAAAGTCAATTAATGAACTATATTCGTTAATGAATGATTAGTAACACAAAGTAATTTAGTTAAGAATGCACCAAACACTATTTTTTTTAAAACACTTCAACGAGAACCACTTATTCAAATGGCAACATTGGACACTCGATAAAACACATCTGTTCACAAGGAAAGACTGATCACAACTCCAATAATTCCCATGTACTTTTCTCTCTTTGCCCCTATATCTTTAAAACTAATGTTCATAACTTCCCTGTTCTGCAGTATCTATCGACATATACCATACAAATTCATTCTGCCATTAAAACAAAATTTGCTTGTTAATGGTAGTTCTTTGCTCTGTAAATATATGAATGCATTACGGTCGCATTTGTAGAAATCTATAATAATAGGCATGTGCATATGCAGGAGCGTATTTATGGATATACATACATATACCTGCATATGGGTGTGCGTCTATATGTATGTATATATGTGTGTATGTATGTATGTATGTGTATGTATATATATATATATATATATATATATATATATATATTAGTCATGTAGTGGTTGTCATTTTTCATAGCTCTGTGGTTGCGGTTGCGGAGCTTACAAACAGAGTTCTGTGCGGTTGCGGTTGTGGTTATGTACCCTATAACATCATAATATTACCTATTATAATACACACACACACACTATTTAATCCTTATATTTAAATTGAATTGCTGGGAGACCGTATTTCAAAAATAAAAGTTTTTCAGCTTTGTCCCCCTTCAGCCTATTCCATTTTTCATCGTAGATGATCCCTGCTCCACTAAATAATTGTTCACTTGGAACATTTGAGGGAGGACATTCAAGGTATGTCCGAGCCAGTTTGGTCAAATTTTTGTGTTTCTTTTGATTTGACCTCCACCAAGCCAAAGCAGTTTCGGTCTCGTCATCACTACTGGAAGCCAATAGAGCACTCATTGAGTCCATTATTGTTATTGATTTGGTCGTAGAAGCTGATGCCTGGCCTAAATCAATCAGTGGTTTCTTTGCCAGTGGTTCACTGGCTGTCTTCGAGACCGATGATGTTTGAGACTTGTCCATTTCATCACAAAGATATGCCAACTTTTCCTGAACACCTTTGGTGACATGTGAAGCGGAAAAAAATTTTGCTTTGTACCTTGGATTCAAATAGGTAGCCAAAGAATACATCTCATTTGCTTCTAGGCTATCAAATCTTGCTAGCTCTGTGCGCATTATCTCCATTATTTTGATTCCACGATCAGCTTCAGAATCAGCACTTCGAGGTTGCAGCACATTTTTTAAGGAAACGACGAGGGGAATAACCTCAGATATGGAAGAGGTGGAACTACTCAATCTTTTTGTGATATCATCGAATGGTTCCAAACCAGCCACACAGTTTGACAAGAGAGTGAAGTCGACGTTAGTGAGTTGTTGCATTTTGGAGTTAGCAGCGCTATATAGACTCAGTGGTTCCTTCAACTTCAGTGTTCTCTGCATCAGGTGATAAGTGCTGTTCCACCGAGTGGCGACATCATGAATGACTGTGAGTTCAGGATGATCTAAGCGTTTCTGAATTTTTTAACTCATCCTGCGCCATCGTAGAATGGTTGAAATGAGTAGCGATGGATCGAAGTTTAGCTAACAAGTCACTGAGAGATTTTTGTGAGGATAATCCACTTTCGATTACAAGTTGCAGTTTATGAACAGTGCAGTCGATATCATGGACGCCAGTGACAAACAAAGCTTTTATCATGTTTGCTCCTGAGTCACGCATTACACAATGAAGCATCTGCTCAAATTTTTCTGACAAGTATTCTCCAGTGTGGCGATCTTCAAGTGGCATTAGCTGAGCACAAAATTGGTTCCCTTGAAGTCTTGATTCACTGCATGGCATGTCGAAGAGAGTAAAGACACTCCAGCAGACGTGTCTGACCATGCATCCGTTGTCAATGATACTTTCGAATCTTTTAGAGGCTCAAGAATTTTTAACACGTTCTTTGAAACAAAGTCATAGATATCGTTGCACACGAGATCAGTATAGAACTGACGCTATTTCACTTTATACTGTGGAGCTGTTTTAGCCATGAATCTCATGAAACCTAAGTCCTCAACGTGGCTGAATGAAAAATCATCCATTATTATCATTTCGGCTATGCGATAGTCCAGTGATTTTGATTTGGAATGATTCGCAACCCAAATTTTGACTTTTTCGAAGCAACTTTCGATCGTCTGATTCTTTTCTTTCATTGCACACTTCATTTCCTGTAGGAATGTAAAAGACACTTTTGATTCCTTTTTTTTCTTTGACTGTTCATTAGCTTCATTTTCACTAGATATCACTTCATTATATTCCTTCTTGTGTATTGAACGCAGATGGTTTTTTAAGCTAGTGGTACTCCTTCCCTTTCGTGAATAGTTCTTATTACATATGAAACACTTCCCTTCATCGTTTGACACTCTCGAGAAGTACTTCTTCACTGCACTCGTAGATCGCTCCATGATGGTTGCACCACAGTCTAACACTTTACTAATGGGTTGAAGAACGTAACATTACAAAGGTAGTGGCGGAGAGCTAGGGCAACACAACCACCCTCACTCGTGTCTGTACAGATACTGAAGCTGGTGCTTTAGTTTAGTTTGTAACTTGGTAGTGAAGGTTGCCTAATTTCTAATAAAAAAAAAATGAGTGTTTTTTTTTTTATCAACAGTAATTATACATCATCATTGCTTCATTAAATATAATTAAAATAATGCTTTTCTAGCCACCTAGCGTTGATAAATGTAAGTTATTACATAATGCATCTATCCATCCAATCCAAGTAGCAATTCTAGACATGTCGCAATTAGGGTGTAGCAAAATTTTACATTTTTGCACCCTTGAGTGAAGGCATGAGGCATGAGAGGAACAGCATTTGGCGACGTTTATAGTATTTATAGCCATTACACTAGCATTTAGAGCATTTGGTTGGCCTAGTAAGAAGATATCCTCAAACAACCGCAATAACCGCACTGATTAATACGGTTGCGATTGCGGAGCTGAGAAAATGTGCTGAGAATACACGTTTGTATGTGTATATATATGTCACATATGTATGTATGCATGTCTATGTGTGTGTACTGTGTATACACACACACACATGTATGTGTATTTGTATGTGTATATACAGTGCCGTGCAAAAATCTGAGTCCACTGTCAATCTGATAACTATTAGATAATCTGTCGTATGAAAATTGGTTTTGATACTAAAATACACATTAACTAGAACCTCTGGTTCATATTAACGTATAACTAAGTTATTACTTAAGAGTATAAAGTTGTATTAGCTGGATGACCCTCTAGTCTGCATAAATTGGACTTGAGGGTTGATTTATTATATTATTTATAACGCATGTGTTTAAAATATTGACATATTCACTTAAATTCTGAAAAACAAATTTATCCAAAACGTTTCTCATTATAATCCTAATTCATGCTGGGGGTTTTCTTCCACAGGCTTAAGAAATGACGAAAAGTACAATTTCTGATAAGATTAGATATAAAATAATACATTTGCATAGTGAGGGACTGAGTTAAAGAAAAATAAGTGAATCTACAGGTGTTTCCAAAACTTGTGTAAAAACAATCTTGGCTCGTCAGAGATCAAATGGGACCCCCAGTTGGTCGTCCTAGAATAGAGAGGCCTTCTAAGCTTTCTCCATCTGATCTACAATATCTAACGATTACTTCCCTTCGAGACAGATGCAAATCCAGCACTTCACTTGCTGCAGATCTCGAAAAAACAACAGGTGTCTCAGTTGATCCCTCTACTGTACGAAGAAAGCTTAACTCAGTAGGTCTTAAAGGGCGTGTTCCAGCAAAAAAGCCACTTTAAAGGAATGGAAATAAAGAAAAGAGAAGAAAATATGCTTTGGAACACAAGTATTGGACATCTGAGACGATCTCTGACGAGCCAAGATTGTTTTTACACAAGTTTTGGGAACACCTGTAGATTCACTTATTTTTCTTTGACTCAGTCCCTCACCATGCAAATGTATTACTTTATATCTAATCTCATCAGAAATTGTACTTTTCGTCATTTCTTAAGGCTGTGAAAGGAAAAAAACAGCATGAATTAGGATTATAATGTGAAACGTTTTGGATAAATTTGTTTTTCAGAATTTAAGTGAATATGTCAATACTTTTAATTATAACTACTGATATAACAATAGCTTAGGAGCATTTACTGCAAATCCATCATCAATAGTTCGCTAGATCTTTAAACACATGCGTTATAAGTAGAGCCCGGATGTTCAGGCAAAATGCCATAAATGCCTTTTCTTGCCTATTTTTTAATATTTCAGTCATTGTGCCTATTTTACAAAATTAATGCCTATTTGCCTATTTTCAAAAGATTGCGAAAATTCAGTAACGAAGTTTGTGAAAATGTCTTTGTTTTTATTTAATATAGAATAAAGTGGAAGCATGATTTCCACCTTTGTGATAAATAGAGCCTGGATGTGCAGGCAAAATGTCTTTTCTTGTTTATTTTTTAATATTTCAATCATTGTTTATTGTTTATTTTCAGGAAATTGCGAAAATTCTATAACGAATTTTGTGAAAATGCCGAAGGCTTGTGTGTCCACTGAAAAAAAGTTGAACACTTTTGTCCGTGAATTTGGCAGCGACGTCTTTTCTACCGATGGTTCAGTACTGTTTTGCAAGATTTGTGAAAAAAGTGTGAATTATGAAAAGAAGTACTTTGTGTCGCAACACGTCCAAACTGGTAGACGCACAGACGCTGCTCGGAAGTTGAAGCCAGGAAGCAAGAAAACGAACCTGTTGACTACATTTGCTGCATCGTCAAGCCGTCAGTCTTCCTTCTCGCTTGACTTGTGTAAAGCCTTTGTTGATGCCGGAATACCACTGTGGAAGTTAGAAAACAAGTCTCTGAAATCATTTCTCGAAAAGTACACAAAACAACAGATTCCAGGCGAGTCTACTATGAAGAAGAATTATGTGGAGACGAACTACGCTTTGACGTTGCAGAATATTCGGGAGGGTGTACAAGATAAGAAAGTCTGGATTTCGGTAGATTAAACAATAGATGTAATGGGGAGATATATTGCCAATGTGGTTATTGGTACCTTGGAAGCTGCCATGAAACCGAAAATTTATTTACTAACAACAGAGGAACTACAGAAGACAAACAGTTCAACAATAGCGCAACTGTTCACGACACCACTGGCTTTACTTTGGCCAGATGGCATTAAACATGAAAATGTCATACTCTTCGTGACAGATGCGGCGCCTTACATGAAGAAGGCTGCAACGGCACTCAAGGTCATTTACCCGCGAATGCTACATTTGACATGTTTAGGTCATGCACTTCATCGTGTAGCAGAGCAAGTACGTGCATCATTTCCTAACGTAGACAAATTAGTTTCGAATGGCAAGAAGATTTTTCTTAAGGCCCCATCACGATGTCAGTTGTTCAAAGAAATGGCGCCGGAACTCGCAATGCCGCCACAACCTATTTTGACGAGATGGGGAACATGGATTTCCGCGGCATTATATTATGCATCAAATTTCGACAAGTTTGATGAAGTTGTAAAAAGTTTCAACGCCGAAGATGCTTCAGCAATTAGCATTGTCCAACAACTGTTACAAGAGAATTCTCTTCGAAATGATCTTGCATTTATCGCTACCTACTATTCAAGGCTGCCAGAGGCCATAACTGCTCTTGAGGAAAGGAATGTGCCATTAGTCGACGCACTGAACGTTTTTGAAACGATCGTTGTGGACATTTGTCAGGGGCCTGGTGATAAGGGCAAAGCTGTGCGCGACAAATGTTGCCGGGTACTTACTGCAAACAAAGACCTGGAAAAAATTAAAAATATCGGAAAAGTTCTTGATGGAGAAAACGATACTAATACCGGGGATATGGATCCACTGTACGTTTCGTGCTTCAAATACGCTCCTGTTACATCAGTGGAAGTGGAGCGATCCTTCTCACTGTTTAAACATCTTTTGTCTGACAGACGACATGGGTTCACCTTCGAAAACCTAAAGAAAATGCTGGTCATTGGATGCAATCAAGCAGAATAGACTCGAAAAGTATTACAGTATTTGTTTTATTTGTTTGTTTACTATATATTCAAATGTCTAAAAAATAAATGCCTTTTTTTGCTGCCTATTTTGACGTTTTATTTTGCCTTTTTGCCTGCCTATTTTGGACTTTATTAGTGCCTAAACAACCGGGCTCTAGTTATAAGTAATATAATAAATCAACCCTCAAGTCCAATTTATGCAGACTAGAGGGTCATCCAGCTAATACAACTTTATACACTTAAGTAATAACTTAGTTATACGTTAATATGAACCAGAGGTTCTAGTTAATGTGTATTTTAGTCTCAAAACCAATTTTCATACGATATATTATCTAATAGTTATCAGATTGACAGTGGACTCATACTTTTGCACGGTACTGTATATGTCACATTTGCATGTATCTACAGTATGTGTGAATGTATGCTTCCTGTAGTAACTGATGTCTACCGTCAACTCGTATAAAAACAATAATAAATTGTAATATTCATATTATTATTGTTGTTGTTGCTGTTACTATTGTTTTATATTATCTATTCTACTGCGCTACATATGTTGAGGAATACATTAACTGTCGCACTAATATATGTATATGTATATATATGGATATGTGTTATTATACATCATTCCCTGTATACCTTTTGTGTGCCTTATATATGTAGCAGAGAACAACAACATTATCATTATTATTATTATAATAATTATTATTATTATTATCATCATTATTATTATTATTATTATCATTATTATTATTATTATTATTATTATTAGTTAGTAGTAGTAGTAGTAGTAGTAGTAGTAGTAATAGTATACTCTAAGCACGCGCACGTCTCTCACGCAATAACGCTCACAATTAGTTGCTATGTTGTATGGATTTTCTTCAGTGAAGCTAAGTAGTATGACCGCAAAAGTTTAGAGGTTAGAGTGCAATGCAATGATGCAATGTTGCAATGAGTGCCAATGCCAAACACAGTGCCAACCCCCCTCCTCCTTGTTGCAAGACCCCACTAGTGCCAACCTCAGGGTGCCACCTCAAATAAAAAATGGGGTAGGGGAACTCCCCCAGCAAGCTGGGGGGCGTCCACCTGACCTCTTTGGGGGAGAAGCTGGGACGACCTCACCCCCCAAAGGGGTATACCTAACCTAAGAGAGAAAGGAGGAGAGAGGAGCGTTCACCTGGCTCCTGCCAAGCGCATATTGAGAGTTCAGCCGAGCGCCCGCTGTCTTATAAGATCCTAATCCGCCAGCTGGCGAAGAAGCCAGTGCCTCCAGGCTTTATCAGCCAGTTGGCACAGTGTATACAACGTTTGGACAGCCAAGAAACGCACACAAACGCACGTACACCACCGACTATACGCCCATAAACCCTCTATTATTACACACACAACTACTCTATATGCACGTTCACAGACTATATGCACCGGGTTCAGACCCAGTGACGGCAATGGTGCGCAGCAATCATTCATACTTCCACACAAATGGTTGGTAGATAAATGGGAACCCCGGGTATCCTAGTGGTTAAGACGCTGAGACTGCTGGATTCCGCGTTAAAAGTAGGTCTAAGGTGGAGTGACAAGCTTGACCTTCATTAGAATGAACAAATCGGATGGACGCTAACGAAAGGTTAGCCAAAAGAAAGCCTATATATGTACAGTTCCGGAAAAAAGTTTTCTAAAACATTCTGAAAACTATAAAAAATTACTAATTAGTACAAGAAACGTACACAATCGCATGTCTCATTCTAAAGTTGTAGGGCGGGATACTTTTGAGCACACACACACACACATATATATATATATATTCACAGGTAATAACTTTGACCATAAACTTTAAACCGATACGATCTCCCCGTCACGGCAAGTTAATTTTTTTCAAGTTATTTTAGATGGGTGTAAATCCCTTCATATATATATATATATATATATATATATATATATATATATATATATATACAGTGTGTATATATATTATATATTTTCACAGGTAATAAACTTTGACCATAAACTTTAAACCGATACGATCTCCCCGTCACGGCAAGTTAATTTTTTTCAAAAGTTATTTTAGATGGGTGTAAATCCCTTCATATATATATATATGCACAGGGTGTTTCAGGAGGAAAGGTCAATACTTCAGGTGGTGATAGTATCGGTCATTGTGAGAAAAAAAGTTCATATGAACATGTGTCTAATTCTGAATGGTTACGGAGATAGAGCTGTTTGAGTCTACAAATACAAAAGCATTGTTAATGGTAATCAAGAAAGAGAAACCAATTGCTGTTTTTAACATTTAATGCTTAAACATTGGCATTTTGAATGGTATCAGATACAGAAATGACAAATTTGTTACAGTTTACAGTACGTTTTCGAAAATCCCACCGTCAACCTCAATGCACTTGGCAACTCGTGTGCGAAGATCGCGCGTTTTTCGTCTGAATTGATCTTGACGTTCCTTATGCGGGCAGCAGCATCCAAAATTCGCGCGAGCAATTCGTCTCGTGTATCCACTTTCCTTTTGTAAACTTGACTTTTCATCCATCCCCACAAACAATAATCTAACCGATAAAGGTCTGGAGACCTTGGTGGCCATTGAATGGGACCACCGCTGGGGGAGGGAGAGCTGCGCGTGCATCAGATTCAAACAGCTCTATCTCCGTAACCATTCAGAATTAGACAAATGTTCATATGAACTTTTTTCTCACAATGACCGATACTATCACCTCCCGAAGTATTGACCTTTCCTCCTGAAACTCCCTGTGTGTGTATATATATATATATATTGTTACAGTTGAGGCAATAAATGTATATTTATCATAAGCGATCTCTGGATACCATAAAGTTTAAAGCGATGCGATCTGTTCCCGATTTCCAATTTTAATTTCCAATGTTGGTAAATCCCCCAGATATATATCTATTACAGGTAAGGTGGTAAACAGATGTTTATGGTACAACAGCCCTCTCCGTCATGGCCAGTTAATTTTTAAAAAAAATATTTTTCTCTTTTATGGCGACTGTATTCCCTCGTATATATATATATATATATATATATATATATATATATATATATATATATATATATATGGGATGAATTTCACAATAAAAACACGTGAAATAAATGAATGCTGCAAACTCACAAGGAAAAAGAAAAACGATTCCAAGGCCTTTCGTGTATTCAAAGCTACACGTCGTGTAGCTTTGAATACACGAAAGGCCTTGAAATCGTTTTTATTTTTCCTTGTGGGTTTGCAGCATATATATATACATATATATATAATATATATATATACACAAACTCAGAATGGTTCCCTGAGAACAATATATGTTAAACACAGACCGTGCATGGCACAAGGAACTCTTCTGGGAAAATTAAATCCACTATAGTCCGAATAAGTAATGATAAATGACAAATACCATAGTTTTTTTCCTTTTTCATGATTTTAGCCCGACGTGGGCAACGGGTCTCTCGCAAAGAGATCCCATAAATATAGCTTCCTCACCAGCTATCTGCAAAGCAGACAGGATCCAGCTTTGGGACGTGGATCTAGGGTTTAAAGCAAACCTAGATCCCTACACTCAGAACCCTATATAAGTAAAAGACTCGTTGCATTCACGTCGTGTTGAAAAATCAAAGAAAAGGGGGTAACTATTGTATTTTTAGCCAAAAAAACCAAAACTTAAACCTCAACCGGGACATTGAGCGTCCACTTTTCAAGGCACGAAACACGTCCGTTTAGTATACACAAACTCAGAATGGTTCCCTGAGAACAATATATGTTAAACACAGACCGTGCATGGCACAAGGAACTCTTCTGGGAAAATTAAATCCACTATAGTCCGAATAAGTAATGATAAATGACAAATACCATAGTTTTTTTCCTTTTCATGATTTTAGCCCGACGTGGGCAACGGGTCTCTCGCAAAGAGATCCATAAATATAGCTTCCCTCACCAGCTATCTGCAAAGCAGACAGGATCCAGCTTTGGGACGTGGATCTAGGGTTTAAAGCAAACCTAGATCCCTACACTCAGAACCTCTATATAAGTAAAAGACTCGTTGCATTCACGTCGTGTTGAATAAATCAAAGAAAAAGGGGTAACTATTGTATTTTTAGCCAAAAAAACCAAAACTTAAACCTCAACCGGGACATAGAGCGTCCACTTTTCAAGGCACGAAACACGTCCGTTTAGTATACACAAACTCAGAATGGTTCCCTGAGAACAATATATGTTAAACACAGACCGTGCATGGCACAAGGAACTCTTCTGGGAAAATTAAATCCACTATAGTCCGAATAAGTAATGATAAATGACAAATACCATAGTTTTTTCCTTTTTTCATGATTTTAGCCCGACGTGGGCAACGGGTCTCTCGCAAAGAGATCCCATAAATATAGCTTCCCTCACCAGCTATCTGCAAAGCAGACAGGATCCAGCTTTGGGACGTGGATCTAGGGTTTAAAGCAAACCTAGATCCCTACACTCAGAACCTCTATATAAGTAAAAGACTCGTTGCATTCACGTCGTGTTGAATAAATCAAAGAAAAAGGGGGTAACTATTGTATTTTTAGCCAAAAAACCAAAACTTAAACCTCAACCGGACATTTACTTATATAGAGGTTCTGAGTGTAGGGATCTAGGTTTGCTTTAAACCCTAGATCCACGTCCCAAAGCTGGATCCTGTCTGCTTTGCAGATAGCTGGTGAGGGAAGCTATATTTATGGGATCTCTTTGCGAGAGACCCGTTGCCCACGTCGGGCTAAAATCATGAAAAAGGAAAAAAACTATGGTATTTGTCATTTATCATTACTTATTCGGACTATAGTGGATTTAATTTTCCCAGAAGAGTTCCTTGTGCCATGCACGGTCTGTGTTTAACATATATTGTTCTCAGGGAACCATTCTGAGTTTGTGTATACTAAACGGACGTGTTTCGTGCCTTGAAAAGTGGACGCTCAATGTCCCGGTTGAGGTTTAAGTTTTGGTTTTTTTGGCTAAAAATACAATAGTTACCCCTTTTTCTTTGATTTATTCAAACGACGTGAATGCAACGAGTCTTTTACTTATATAGAGGTTCTGAGTGTAGGGATCTAGGTTTGCTTTAAACCCTAGATCCACGTCCCAAAGCTGGATCCTGTCTGCTTTGCAGATAGCTGGTGAGGGAAGCTATATTTATGGGATCTCTTTGCGAGAGACCCGTTGCCCACGTCGGGCTAAAATCATGAAAAAGGAAAAAAACTATGGTATTTGTCATTTATCATTACTTATTCGGACTATAGTGGATTTAATTTTCCCAGAAGAGTTCCTTGTGCCATGCACGGTCTGTGTTTAACATATATATATATATATATATATATATATATATTAGCGCAGGTAAGGTAATAAAAGTGTGTTATTATACCTTCAAATTTCCCTTTCTCCCACCCATCTTATCGGCGCCCCAGAGAAACAAGTTTTATTTTCCAAACATAGCGTCTCTCTCTCTCTCTCTCTCTCTCTCTCTGTCTGTCTCTACGCTTCTGGACGAAATCTATGGAATGGGTATGTTATATCTGACACGCCCCAGATTTCACGGGACAGCCAATTACAACCCAGTAGGCGGAGCCCCATGACCTCTGGTTGGTGGATGGCAGCACTCACACGTTATGCTCCACCCAAATGTTACCGACGACCAATAGGAAACTCGTGATTCGGCTATTGTGGGCGTTTACAATTAGGATAATGTATATAAAAGGAGGCCTTTTCAGCTGGAAAACACATCAGTTTCATTTATCAACAAGTACTACAGAAATATCTCGTCATGAATCATTCACAAGAGCTTTACGGCTACCGGCAAGTGTTTGAAGATGGGGATGCTGCAGCGCTGTCTACAATTCATCTTTTCGGGGCGACTGACTGGAATGATCTTCTATCAACACAAAACGTTAATGATATCTACAATGATCCTCCGTTTGAACCAACAGAAGCCTCTACCTTCGAGATGTAAGTAACTAATTTAATTTGTGATTCGGGGTATATACTTCGGTTCATTCAGTGCCTGTATTAGTTAATTTATAAAAAGCCATAATAAATGCGTTTTGAAAAAATAGTTCGCGATTTAAGCGGGAGGCCGGGCTATGTATATAGTGTATAACGTTTCACTCAGTGACAGTGTTAGTTAATTTATAAAAATTCGTAATAAAACGAAAAGTATTCGTACTCGGTAGAGGTGTGATATCTTTTAAGATTTCTTATAATAAGCAAATTTAGTGGACGTTAAAAGTTACTTCGCAAGATCTTAATAGTGGACTCTTTCTCGTTTATAATTTATTTAGTAATCTCATTTTATCCTTTTATTTTGAGTTTTTCTTCACCAAAGTTTTTCTACATCGAAAAAATTCTGAAATATAGATGCTCTTTTCATTATATGGGCGTCCTTAACCGGGCGTAATATAACCTAACCGGGCATAACATGACCTAACCTAGCGTCCGAAACTTGTATTCGTACTCGGTAGAGGTGTGATATCTTTTAAGATTTCTTATAATGCGCAAATTTATTGGACGTTAAAAGCTAATTCGCAGATCTTAATGGAAGACGCTTTCTCGTTTATAATTTATTTAGTAATCTAATTTTATCCTTTTATTTGGAGTTTTTCTTGGCTAAAAGTTTTTCTTCATCGAAAAAAGTTATGAAATGTAGATGCTCTTTTCTTTATATGGGCATCTATTTATTAATGCTAGTCGGAACGTTTTGTTTTAAAATTTGACAGTTACGATCTGTACCGCGTTAATTTATGTCGTAGATAACATCATAACATTCGCTCTCTATTTATCACCCGGTTTTCAGGATTAACTAATTCGGTTTAACATTTTCTGCGTATTATTTTTCTTATGTTATTCAAGCTAACTCCAGACAAATGTATTAAATCTAAGGGGACGTGTCTTTATGATTAACGGTTAATATATACAGTAATATAGACAGAGTGTGTATAAAGCAACGCAAGTAAAGAGGCAAATCCGAGTTGAACTGATTTAAGCTAGTTTCAACTTCTTTTTTAAATTACTGTCCATTCTGGGGAAAGATTCACTATGAACTAATCATGTTAATTTCTCCTTAAAGGACCGATGCGGAACTTGATCGTGTTATAGCTATTTTTCGCAACAGTTTTGATGAAAGGCAAATAAATGACGACAATTTGGAGGCTTTACCGAGCAACCAACCCAGTGACCTGAATACCGAGGTCGAGGTATTGGCTCACATCCGGCCCAACGAATGCCAGGTCATCGAGGAAATAATGTAAGGTTTTTTTTGTGATTAAGAACAAAACACTGTATTTTCATTCAATTTATTAAATGGTAGAAAGCATGTTTTAGTACAATCCGGCTTACAGAACTAGCGTCCGTTAAATAAGACTAACATTAATGGAGACATTTTACAGTTATAATTATATATATACACACGTAAAACTTTACACAATATAGTTACAAACTTTACACAATACAACGAGTGCGTACAAATGGGAACCATTTTTTCTATCTGTCTGCATACCAATTCGTCTTTCATCTCAGTGTCGCACAAATAGAATAATTTAAAAAAATTTATTAAACCTTCCCCACGTGACATGTGCAGGAAAATTGAAAGGCAGTACATGCCAAAAGTATTAATAAAATATCCTTGGAAACGGTAAGGATTCCAGACAATTTCAGGGACATGTGATGTTCGATAAATTGTACAACCACAGGGTCACTCCAGGGCTGAGTGCCGAGTGAATCAAAATAGTACATTCGTTCTCTCTTTTTAAAATAGATTGCAAACGAATGAGTCCCCTCACCCCCCACAATGTCGGTGTTCATGATAAGGCTATACCAATCTCTCGTAGTTGGCAATTTCAATGTTTCATTCTTTGCAAACACACTGATAAATTTGGAGCGTGTGATTCGGTCGCTTTTCATTACTCTCTGGAGTGTATTCGCGTCCATTTTAAAAGTCTTTGACAACGTTCCGGAAGCGGTCAACTTCTATTAGAGCGTGTGATTCGAGATACACTAGTACACTAATAGGCGCGTCTAAAGGGTTGGCGAATTCCAATCTGACTGAGATGTTCCTACTTTGTTGTGGACTTAAGTGTGAATTTACACTAGCAGATGAGTCGGAGATAATATCAAATGAGTAAAGGTTAAATTGTTCGACAAATTCTTTCTGCGTTACGCCAAACCCAAGCTCGTCACAGCCACTGGCAATATGGGCCAAATTACTATAAGCTCTCGCGCAGAGCGAGAACACAGCGTCTGACGAGTAGTCCGTAACCATAGTCCCCCAATGCAACCCCATTTATTTATAGAGTTATATTTTTAAGGCCGAAATTCTCGAATTTAAAGGCACTCTTTTTATATTTTCCATTCGTCGAAGTGTGATCCTGCATTCCAATTAATATCCTTTAAGGTAGAACTCCCAGGGCCACGTTTTCTAGCTGCTTCAAGGCCAACCCGGCGGGCACCATGTATAGCTTGATCTGTACTCTGCTAATTGGGTATTTTACTGTTCAGTGTGTTAAATTTTTTCAATTTCTACATATTTTGGGGAATTTAATTTCACTCGCCGCACACGCAGATATGTTTCCATGATGTGAATCACAACGGGTTTTGCGCCCTCTTCTTGATCAGGTTCTAGATTTATGCAGATTTCAGGATTCGTGCGGTTGAGTTTTAGCTTCATGTCGATGCCGTTCATAAGCAGTTTCTCCTGGAACGTGAAGTCTATATGAAGACGTCCAAAATATTCGTATATCTTTTTTTTAGAATTTTGAAATTTATCCTTTATACTACTTTCGTCTTTAGTTTGATAATAGCCCTTGGCAGTTAAAAAGGTGTCCTTCGCTTCTTCTTTTGAAAAGTTGAGGAAATTTTCCAAATAGGCTCGTAGGTGATAATAGCCTGTTCCTGCCGAGATGTTAACCTGACTTAAATGCACCTCACACTGGCTGAATATGGAGTGTAGAAAGGTGGTTTCAGGGTATGCAGAGTACCTATCATCGCAGTCCGATCCATCTGAATGGGCTATACGCAGTTTAGCGTACATGTGCATACAGCTTGGATCAAAAAAGTACGGGCCGGAGCTGGGTATCACGAATTATATAGGGGCACTCGGTGAACTAATTGTGTTTAATGGGTTAATTGTAATACAGTCGCTATGCTCAATAGAAACCTGTGTAGGGGGCATATCAAAGAGGGACAGTTCCGATTTACAACATTGTGAGCTTCACGGATGGATGAAACGCGCCATGACGAGTCAGAAATAGAGCCATCTCTCTCGACAAGTAATCAGCATATGATTCGTGAGAGTAGTGTCCTCAGCTTATATCAGTGAAAAAAAAATGATCGGCCATAGGCTTCATACGCTTAGAACACTTCTTTTTTGGTGTCCTTTTAAGTTTAGCGCCACGTGTTGGTAACTCCTTCTTCCGGACAGCCCTCTTCTTCTTCTTTCCGCCACCACGCATTTTTCTCTTTGCATCTTTGATGATTTCGTCCGGTGTACGTTTTAAATGTCTTTTTAGCGCTTCTTTAGGTTTAGTTCCACCCATTATATCTTCTACCCCGTTAAAACCTGATTGTAACGCCTTCCTCCAGAGATATCTAAGATATCTAGCACCCCTCTTCAACAATGGGGCAGCCGTGCGTAGTATGGATGAAAAAATGTAGCCGACCCCACTCCCACGCTGATATCTCACCCCTCGATAGAGTGTGAATGGCCTTTGGGTCATTATAACTGAATGCGACGAGAGTGTAGCTTCACTGTTAAGCTCCCATCACCGAATGGGAAATTTTTTCCCTCAATCGTTCTTATAGGTATATATTGAGATATTGGTTAATAGATTAGTCGCAACATTCACATGATGGGGCTTGTCATATGTAATGCTCACACTCTTCCCTCTATAGTTGAGAATGTGTACAATGCGCAGCAGGCGCGCCTGGGTGTCCTCAACAAATTGGTGATCTACGAGATTGCTATAAATATAGCACATGTCTTGGGATGGGCAGCTTTCTCCCAATTTCTCGTTTCAACTGATACATTAAGCTGGACAAGTCATGTTACGCCTCGTGAAAGGTATCTCTTTGGATGGCCGCACCATATCGACCCTTGGCAACAATTGTGAACAGCTCTTTATCTTCATTATTTCTACTAAGCGTTGATTTTAACTATAGCGTGCGTGCAGGCGTGTCTATGTTTACGACTTCAAAAAGTAAATCGTTTGTCAGGTACGACTTTTAACTCTTGTTTAACCCCGTCACAATGTCCGTGGCTGTCATAATGACCGATTCCTAGTGTTACATTTGTACTATACTACTGTACCTCACCGAACAGGACTGATCGCATAGTGTTGTCTAAGGTTATGCCTAATTTTTCACACTCATCGACTCTTCTAAGGATCAGACATATGATCTGCTCATTTTCAAGAGTTCAAAATTTGGTGGCAAGCTGGAATTCACAAACACCAACTTCGTACGAATCACGTTCCAACTCAATTGGCCCATGGAGATCTGTTACAAAGTTGGCCACGGTGTTGTTAGGATGTATAGAGAGAGAAGAAGAGGACGGGAGTGTGACAGAGAAGTGGTTAGGCGCCATGTTGCATACTATTTAAGCTTCATTATTACAGCAGCTTTTATATAGGTGTTAAAACTTTCTGAGTACCCTAGCCGTCTCACCAGATACATTTTTCTCTTTCCTGAACCTGTGCTTCCTAAAATTTTTTCAATTTTAAACACACTTTTTCCTAAATTAAATGTCACTTTCTGCAACTCCTCGCAGTAAAAGCCTCCAGCGATCTCTTCCCCTTTCAAATCTTCAAAGTAATACATCATTATCTCGCCTTTAGGTCACATAGCACTAACTTTAAAAATCTCACGTGTCCATCATTGCTCAAATCCCTTCGCGAATTTATTTCTCGAAAGTGATAGCCTTACATAATCATTGATTTTGAAACGTGCAGAGTGTGGTGGCGGCGCTCCATCTCTTCTCAACTCTGTGCGCGTACCTCTTTCTAAAACTTCATTAGGGGTTGTATCAATCGGACGGTGGTGTGAACAGTTGTATGAAGGTGCCAAAGACCCCAGAACGTTTATATATCTGTATGTGTTTTTATGTGTAAAATAGCGATGCATGCGTTCCTTTATGGTACGTTGAACTCTTTCAGCTAAAGAGGCCTTCTGTATAGAACTGCTAGTGTAGTAACTGATATTAAACTCTGTCAGCATGTTTTGAAAAACGCAGCCAATAAATTCTTTCTCCACATCCGTACAAAAATAGCCAAAAACCGTGTCTTCTTCCAACATCAACGTTTTGGTAGCTTTAGCAACTGTTTCAGGCGATTTATTTTTCAGAGGAATTAGCCACAGATATCTAGAGAATACATCTATTATGAATAGGATGTAGCGGTGTCCGTCATTATACAGGGTGTCCCATAAGTCCGGCATCATAGGAAAAACAATAAAAAAGGCAAAACAAAAGCTTCTATTTACAGAACGTGCTCAATATGTCCACCATTGTTTTCAATACACAAATTCAGACGTGATACCCAGTCAGCAAGTACACGGTGAATGATGTCAGGAGTAATGGTGTTACATGCCCCAATAATGCGCTGCCGGAAATGTTCAACACTATTAATTTTCTCTGCGTATACCAGCGCTTTCAAGTGGCCCCCAGAGATAAAAATCTATGAGTAGAATTATCTGGATTCGTTCTTCCTTGCTCACAGACATTATGGCCTGTAGAAAGAGAAAAATATGAATTATGGTTTGTAGAAATAGAAAAATATGAATTTCTCCTATGATGCCGGACTTATGGGACACCCTGTACACTGAATATCTTTGTATGTCTGTTAAATCCGCTTGTCAAATAGAGTCAATCGAAGCTGCTGTTGTCTTGGCCATTTTAAAACTTTTTATCACGGGTTTATGAAGTGTATAAGCATCCTGCTCTTGCAAAAACGTCTCAACATCTTTTTTCCCTACTTCATCATTGTAAACACCTCTGTACAGTCTATTAACGACGCGATAGGAGGCGGAGTTACAAATGTCATACTAGGGTTTTCTTAATAGGTTAGCCATTTGCGTATTTTAGGGACACGTGGATAAGGGTGGCCGTTTGTTCTCTTCTTTCCCCTCTTCAGATATGCTAGTGTTCGGGGTAATGGCGTACTCAGTTGTGACACATGCGAGACTTGCTCCAACCTATTCAGATTTCCTATCAATGTTTTGGGGACATTTATTTGTTGTAGTCTTGCTTTAATATGCAGCCATCCTGTTGGTGAGGACCTGTCCCACTTTCTCACCAGATCATGGACAATGTCGACGATATTCGATCCTGTATCCTTGTTCCTTCAACAATGACCTCGCCTGTATCGGTCCAGTGTATGATGGTGTCCTCACTCAATTGATTATAAAGACAAGCCTTTATTCCTCAATATATGTGGGAGACTGATTCTTAATACATGCTCGATGTGTTGCGTTCCATTATTCTTTCGCTGGTCATCTCTAACGTCGGGCCCAGGTCCTATGTCGCCATGCTCAGCGTTGCTAGCGCTGTGCCTAATAACCACGGGGAGCTCTGTCGGATTCTTATAATCTTCGTACTCATGAAGAAATTTCTGCAGAGGCTCGTGGTAGAAGATACTTTTCTCATCAGATGACTTTTCACTGTTTAATAGGGCTAACAATTCGATTTCCATTCTTTTAAGCCTACTTTTACGGGGTTTTAGAACCTTGTCTGGAATCCTTGAAGTTTGCAATGAAGCACACACCTCGTGCGGAATCACTACGACTTTCTTCATTATATTAATCTAGTCAATAAAGGTCCCAAAACTGAAAATACGATGGGGAGGAATGATCCCCCTCTTTGTACAATAATTCGCTTTTTCTTCCCACAGTTTGACTTTTACGAGCGAGCGCACGTATTATGTTCTTGTAACGACGTAAGCGAGCCTTCTGAGGGGGTTTCATTGGCACATTACATTTTATAACATTAAGACAGATTTCACAGATGCATTTTAAAAAGTCGGAGTCGATATTTTTAACAAACATCTGTTGCAGTGCCCGGGGCAATCGTTGATAGATTTTTATTAATTCACGATATTTCTTCAGCCTATTTGTCATTCTGGAATATACACCGTTTCAGGCTCGTTTGGGAATATATTCGTTCTTAGAAGCACCCTAAACGTGTTTCGCGGGTGAAGGTCACAAAGCAAATATCCGTAACGCTGACTTGTGGCTTCTTTATAAACCTCCAAAAACTCCTTACGCTGATTCGGGAACATTTGATTGGCTAATACCCCAATTTGTGACACATCTCTACGTTGTGCGAATAAGACTAGATATTGTGTATTTAACGACACATCGCGCATGTATCTATTTTTTAAAAATAGATTCTGATTGATGAAGAATACGCTTATGTTAAGATGGTGGGAGAACACTGTAAATGTCTCGGCAAACGTTTTATCCATTTCCAACATGAGATCGTCAATTACAATGACTATATGCTCATTTCCCTTTAACGATTTAACGTCATATACACCTTTGTGGAACAAGTATCATCTTCGTACTTGTTGAGCACTGATTGATACGTCGAATAGCACCATATTACTTTATGCACAAATTCTGAGAACATCTCCCCCTTAACTTTAATGATTTTAAGCATAAACACAGTTTTACCACATCCTGTAGGGCTAGATATAATACATGTGGAGGGGCTTGTGAACCTGAATTTTCCTACACATTCCATCTCTAACACGTCACGACCCTTAAGTCGGTCATTAACAAAATATAACAAAATTTAAGTGCTGCTGCTTATATTCTTCTTTTTCTTCGTTCTGTGGAAGAAGAAAAACAAGAATATAAGCCCGATGACCCCGATGACCGTGTAGCTACAGACTCCATCCCCGCTGAGGAACTCTCACCAGCGATACCTGTAGCACGTGACAATTCAAAGCGAACGCATGATGAAGAAACCTCCACGTCAGGTATAAAGCGGGCCAGGATTGCGCCGGTTGTTAGACCCCAGTAATAGAGCCCCAACCCTCTACGTCTTACGACACAACCCCCACAATAGTACCTTCCTCAAATATACCCCTTTATTCCTGTTCAATTCCGGGTACTTCCTCTACACCAACAGCAGCAGCTTCTCTTGCTGTGGAGGAAGGTATAACATTCGAGTTGGTACCTCCACCCCTGCCCTGACCAGAAATCGGTACGTGGTCAGGGTTGACCCTGGATCCCTGTATACCAACGGTGTTGGACTGCGACGCGTAGTTGAACGTATTGTGGAGTTTGCCCTTCAGAACCGCAACGAACGTGAAGTCCGGACGAGGTTGTCTTTCAGGTTCGGGTCAGATGACGAGGATGGAGATGATTTTTGGGTAGTAATACCGTTGAGACGCTTGGCAGCTGTAGACATAGAATATATCTTGGGTCGTATAATGCAAGCCTCTCAAAGTAGTACAGCCTTCAATATGGACAACTTCATGGTAGATATTGACAGCGTATTCCGGGTTGCGGGTCATGGTGCCATACCTTATGCTCGTAATTTCAATTCTCAATCTACAGTATTTACAGAAAGCATTTAAACGTCGATCGTGGTTGCGGCTTTATAGCAATAGTCTTAGCTCATATGTTCACTGTACTAAATACAATCGCGTATAATATCTGGCTACCTACGGTTGAGCAGCGTGCCCTTAAACTGGCTTCAGATTGTAAGCTTGAGTTTGAGTGTAATATGAGTCCTGAAGAGCTGAGAAGGGTCGACCAGGAAATGAATGTTCGTATAGTTGTATTTGGAATGGATGATCATCGTAGGACTGTGTATATTTTTAAAAGCTGTGTGAAAGATCGTACAAGACCTCTACTTATTTTAGGATTGTCAGGAACGTCGTATCTCCCCATCCGTAATATAAGGACTCTCTACGCTAGTTATGATAAAAGTCGAAAATATGGAAGGCATCATGATTTGTGTAAGGATATCTCGAGTTTGCTGATGATATAGTGAAACATTGTAAGGAGAGCTACATGGTATGTGAGCAGTGTAAAAGCCCCAAATGTGAAAGTCGTGTAGTTGAAACTGAGAAGAGGGGCTGTAATGTGTGTAGACGAACAATTTTCAATAATAAATGCTTTGAGCTCCATAAATCAATTGGAACTTGCAGGAATATGAGAATCTGTGAATGTGGCATGTTTCATGTGATGGATAATTGGGGTAAGTTTGTGCATAAATGCGATGAAATTCACTGTTCTACATGTCATGAAATATATAAGGCGGATGGAGTGAAGCAAGTATGTTATATGAAAGGTGCTAAGCCTAAAACTAGCTATTGTATAACCGTGTACTACGATATAGAAACATACACGAACGCTGAAACCAAAGAGGTCATTCTACATTTACTCGTAAGTCAGACTATCTGTGATGAGTGCATGGATGTCGAGTGTGATGAGTGTCACAAATGTGGTAAACGGACAAACGTTTTTAAAACGAATGCACACGACAGTCCTGTGAAACTCTTTGTTTCCTATATTGTCAAATTAGCGGACAAGTTAAAAAAAATGACTGTATATTGTATATTCTTACTCAAAACGGAACAAAATTTGACACAGTTCCTTTATAAGGAGTTGCTTGAACACGAGTCATCGGAAATATTTACAGGCGACCCCATGAAAAGAGGCAACAAACTAATACAAATGCAGATAAGAGGTAATGTTCAGTTTAAAGACACCCTGCTGTTCACACCTTGTAAATTAGCCAAGTTACCCAATGTGATGGGCGTAGCCGCTGAAGTTTCAAAAGGGTATTTCCCTTACACATTCCGCATTAATGAAACTTTAAACTACCTAGGACTGCCTCCCACCAAACATTACTTTAACTATACTAGCATGAGTGATAGTGAGCGTAAAGATTTTGACCGCTACTACAACAGTTTTCATGAAAATAGTCCATAAAATATAGCTGATGAATGTGAACGTTTTTGCGTGAATGACGTGCACGTGCTTAGAGTATGTTTCTAGGCCTTTAGAAGGATGTACATAGTCCATTTCAAATGCGATCCGCTGCAAGTCGCAACCACGATCGCCTCATTATGTTTTATGCTGTTCAAGAATAACTTCATACCTGAAGACACCTTAGCCGTCATTCACAGAAACATTCCCCGCAGTTATGGGTACAAGGCTATTTACTGGCTCATCCACCTACAGCAACAGGCCGGAGTATACATAAATCACGCCCCTTAACACGGGGGAAGTACCCATTAAGGTCAATGGTCGTGTTTTTGGGGTTGATGGTCTAAGTGAGGGTCTAACCACTGGTGAGAACACTCTGTACTTCTTTAACTACTGCTGGTGGCATGGATGCCCACGCCCTGAGTGTGCCGTCACAGGGAACCTCCATGGAAGATCCCCCACCGACAGCCTCGCATGGACCCGTACCGCGATCAACTTTTAGGCCCCCAGTTCTCTCACAAAATCGTGTGGGAGCATGAGCATCATGCACGGATGGAAATAGATAGCCATCAAACGTTCAATAGTGTTGGACCCCCTCAAATGCGGTGACAGCTTGTTTGGAGGGCGTACAAACCCATTCAAGCTATACTTTCCGCCTACGGAGGGTGTGAAATTCCATTACTACGACTTCTGTTCTTTATATCCCTACGTGATGAAGAACAATCCGTACCCCGTAGGTGCACCTGAAAGACTAGTGGGCCCCGCCATGCCAACCATCGAGGAGTTCTCAGCTAACTTGAATGAGCGCTACTTTGACTCTCTTTCGTAGACATACTCCCCACTCGCGATTTATGGATGCCAATCTTACCCGTCGTTATAGATCACAAGCTCATGTTTTCCCTGTGCGTGAAGTGCGCAGAGGAGAACAATGGGGATTGTATTCACTCAACCAATCAGCGTAAGATCAGAGGTGTATATACAAGCCCTGAACTGGACCTAACCGTTCGCCATGGATACAGAAGTTTGAAGATACATGAGGTGTGGAGGTTTCAGAAGCTACTCAACCTTTTCACGCCATATATATAAACCATTTTTTGAAGGATAAGGTAGAAGCATCGTGGTATCCTCGAGGGGTTGATACCGAAGGTGAAAACGCGGCTTATATTCAGCGTTACCGTGCCCATGAAGGTATACAGCTTGACCGTTCCCAAGTTGCTAAGAATCCTGGCAAGCGCTTTAGTACAAAGTTGTGTCTAAACAGTCTTTGGGGGAAATCTGCGCAGAATACTGGTAAAAGGAACGTTCATTTGGCACAAAGTTATAGTGAAGTCTGGGATTATACCAACGCTCCCGATAAAGAGGTTATGGAGATCGTGAATGTAGGTAATACTTACATAATAAAGTACATCACCGAACTGGCCACAGACACCTCACGAATTACAAACATACCTGTAGCCAGCTTCACAACGGCCTACGCCCGCATCAAGCTTTGGGGACTACTTAGGCTGACCATACGTACCGTTTTGAACGGGACAGTACCGTTTTGTATGGGTTTTTGTATGGGTTCTGTCACTGAAGAATAATTGTAAGCTCAAGATGTTTATGTACTTACTTTTTCATGAATACAGAATATTACATAACCCCCGTCCCTTTTTTGCCATCCCAATGTCCCGTTTTTGTCTCAAAGAAATATGGTCAGCCTAGGACTACTGCACTCTCTTGGGCGGAGGGTGCTGTACGCTGACACAGATAGCGTAATATTCGCAGCGATGGAGGGTGTATACATTCCTGCTGTTGGGGAATTCCTCGGAGAGTTAACTGACGAGATCAAGGATGAGTATGGTGATGGTGCATACGTTGACTCATTTGTATCTACAGGGCCAAAAACTTATGGAGTACGGGTGAGGGTGGGGGAAGATATGAAATATATCGTGAAGGCTAAGGGTATCACGCTTAACCATGCGAACCGACGAGTCTTTAACTTTGATTGGTTGAAGGATCTAGTGTACTTGGAAGATGAGGGCAACTATCCACCCCAACTGACTATGGGGACCCACAATTTTCGGGCGCAGAAGCTGAGGTGTGTGAAGGAACTTAGGGGCAAGAAGGCATGCCATAACACCTACAGGAAACGTTACCAGGTGCCTGTTACCTATGATACCGTACCCTTTGGATACCTTAATCCTTGATTGTTTATATATATATACAGGGTGTCCCAGAATTAACTATCTATTTCAATGAAATCGGACAAATTTACTAAAAACTGACATAATTTTGTGTTTATTACTAAATTATGATACAAAAACAAGTAGATTTATAAATCATAAGTCAAAACTTTATTGAGAAGTTTCAACATGTGCACCGTCTGTATCTCTGTATCTCTGCAAATTTCAAATATATCCTCAGCGCTGCGAAACACATTTTGAAGCATTTCAGGTGTTATCTCCCGCACTGCCAACTGGATGCGTTCTTTAAGTTCAGCTAAACTATTGATCTTTTGGCGATAAACCTTTGTTTTTATGAAACCCCATGCAAAGAAATCCAGGGGTATCAAATCCGGAGAACGCGGAGGCCAAGGTCGAGGTCCTCCACGTCCAATCCACCGATTCGGAAGGCGTCTGTTGAGGTATTCTCGAACAATTAGAGCATAATGACATGGTGCTCCATCTTGTTGAAACACAACATTATCAAGAATGCCATCATCAAGAAGCTGTGGTTCGAGAAACTGCTGAAGCATATCAAGGTAGACGGTACCTGTTACAGTTGCTTCCGCAAAGAAGAATGGGCCATAAATTTTGGATTTGGTCATTCCAAGCCACACGTTAACTTTTGGAGAGTCTCTTTGCCATTCTAAAAATAAAACTATGAAAAACTATGAAAAAATTATGAAAATAAAATTCTGAAAAAACTTTAGAAATTTATACATTTTTAACACATATTAAACATGATAAACATAAATAAAAGTGTTTTTAAAAAATTTGTCCGATTTCATTGAAATAGATAGTTAATTCTGGGACACCCTGTATATATATATATATATATATATATATATATATATATGTATTGTTAACGATTGTTTATTTATTACGTATATTTGTTTCACTTAGGGTTTCATTTTCACCTTTGCGTGCGTGCGTGTGTACAATCCTAAGCTCCGCTCACTGTAAGCTCGGTCACGTGACTCCTGCTACTACCTGGGTATATCTCTACCCCTGCTTGTTCAGTTCTCCGCTGCAAACCCTGGAGCTCAGAAGCGTATTTTCTCACGTTGACGAAAAATAGTGATGGCTACTTTTGAGATTGCGTGTTCGACGTTTATGAAGTGGTATTTGGTAAAGTCGGAAGATGTGGTGAATACTGAAAGACTGCCTCACCCCCCCCTTCCTTTGAGACTTTTAAGGATACATTGAATCTCCCGAGGGAACAAGATGTTCAAATACTCTATGGATATTCTGGCGAGAGTATTGCCGGATTTCTCGGCACAAACGATGTAATGGACTATGTTGTCGGGCTAAACTGTATAAAAGTGTACATATGCCGTGAGGTGAAAGAAACAACGCGTTCAGAAGAGAAGCAACGGATATGGATAATGTGTCTTGTTGATGAGTGGAGTGAGAGGCGGTATTATGTCATGCTGCATCATACCTAGTACGCGTACCCTTCGGCTGAGAATGTAAACCTTGTCATCATGAACAATCTAAAGTACTTTTATCACTACATTCATATATATCATGACGAGGTTCGCAGTGAGGTTGTGGCTAAAGGCCTGTGTGAGTTTTTGATACAATTTAGAGACGAGTATCGATTGTTAAACAAAAAAGATAAATACGGTGACATGTTTCTCTCAAATAGTGCACCGGATTGTGAATAAAATGTGTTTAGTTCGTGAAATTCCCCCTAAGCGAAAATGTCTGGTACGTATTCTGGGGAGTGGGAGCGATAAAACATTAAAACTGATATTGCTTCATGTATCGGAAAGTTTCTCAAAACACCTACCCAGTATAACGGGATACAAGTATTCACGTCGGAACAACGCCGTACACGTTTCATCAGCTTATGGTGTGACTCGCTCCTCCCGTCGAGCCAATCCGCCCACCCGTGGCTCATAGTCATCTCAGAGCTTGAACCGACTGGACGTGCACTCCTCGAATACGATGGAACTTCCTTTGAGAAGCATTCTCAATGCCGCGTACGATGTGTCCGTGACGAAGTCATTCCGCATGTTCAGGCGTGAAACCGGTACCATTAACTCAGTATGTACTTGAAACGATTTGCAGGCAAGCAAACTCTGGTAAACGTAATATTATTATTGTTTGGATGTTGTGTATAAATAGCGATCAGCCATGCATTGACATACGACTGATGTGGAAGAATGCATCTGATAATAACGCTCTTGTGTCCACACGAAACTGATTCATCCTCGACAGAATGTTTGAAATCGTCGGATTCCGCAAGCTGAAGCTATATTAGACGCGCGTGTTACGGATGCGATTTATTTTGACACGGTTCTTGAATACGCATACACCGCTCTGCTCGACGGATCTATCGAATGTAGGAATGAACAAGGCGAGAATGGTCTAAAGCTGGATGCTTATTTAAAAGGTTTAGACTCCGAAATATCCCGAACTTTGGTACAAAGGACTTGAGCGGGACGGGGCAGAGCTCGCCTACATTGTTCACCCGAAGATTATTGTACCTCTATATAATGAGCAGCTGCCGTTACGACTTGGAAGATTATTTCAATTGCCGCTATGTAGTGTAAAGAAGAGTTCATGATTGAAAAGTTCGGGTCGGTAAGAAAAAACCTTCGAATGGTTAGGAGTGTTTATAAACTTGTATTTAATAATGATGTGGTGGCTAACGACACCCTCTTTGTGCATGCTTTTGATTGTATTCTATCCGTGTTTAAAGATAACTTGCCAACAGAATGTAAAGTGGGCACAAAAATAGTATTGAACGATATGAAGGCCATTTACATCGAGTATAGGAGCCCGCACACCTTGAGCGGTGAAATAATGTTAAATCGTATTTACTGCGTAGTGCAAAGCAATAATGATGTGACTGTAGACTCAATTACGTGCGAGTTTAGTGTTTTAGTTAAGCGCAGTAAAATATAAAGTAGTTTGATGTATATTTATTTTCAATATATTTAATTATTTAATATAATTGTGTGTGTGTTATTTTTTTCCCTGTACTAATATGTTGCTGATTATACACCATCGTTTTGTATATTATTTTTATTTTCAATATATTTAATATTATTATTTTGTATTTTCAATCTTCTTTCTCTTCGCCCGTTCCCGCCTCTATGCGGGGTCGGCGTTTCTGACCAGCCTCCTCCACACAGCCCGGTCCTGGGCTTCTTCCCCCGACAAACCCTTCTCCCTCAAATCGTCCCTCACCTTCTCCATCCACCTTCGCTTCGGTCTGCCTCTCTTTCTCCTGCCATGCACCTCCATATTCATCGTTCTCTTACCTACATAATCTTCGTCCCCTCTCATCACATGTCCATACCATTTCAGTCTACTTTCTTGTATCTTCCTCGAGATTTCTCCAACCTTTGTTGTGCCCCTTATCCTTTCATTCCTTACTCTATCCAACCTTGTCACTCCGCACATCCATCTCAGCATTCTCATCTCCGTTACATCTAGTCTTTTCTCATGATCTTTCTTTATAGCCCAAGACTCAGCCCCGTACATCATAGCCGGTCTTACCACAGTCTTATACACTTTTCCCTTAACCCTTGCGCCTATTCTTCGGTCACACAACACCCCTGAAACTTTCTTCCAATTTTTCCAACCAGATTGCACTCTGTGTGTTATTTCTGTGTCCAGCTCACCGTCCTCAGCCACTGTCGATCCCAAGTACGTAAACTTACTTACTCTCTTTAACCTCGCTCCCTCTAAACTAATTTCTGAGTCTTGATTTTCGTAGAACCTCAGGTACTCCGTTTTCTTTCTGCTGATTTTCAACCCTCTGTCTTCAAAAGCCCTCCTCCGTTCCTCCAATTTTCTTTCTACTACTTCTCTCCTGTTGCTGCACAGAACAATATCGTCTGCAAAGAGCATACACCAAGGGGATTGATCTTTTATCCCTGGGCCAACACATCCATAATCAAAACAAAAAGGTACGGGCTCAAAGAAGATCCCTGATGTAGACCAACCCTCACGGGGAACCATTCCGTTACACCTACACTACTCCTAACCTGGGTCCTTGCTCCTTCATACATACTTTGCACCAACCTAACGTGTATATATATATATTTATTTTTCCTGTACTAATATGTTGATGATTATACTCCGTCGTTTTCTATATTATTATTTTTTATTTTTATTATATATATATATATATATATATCCTTCGTTCGTATTTCTTATATTATTATTAATTTTTATTGCATATATTCCTCGTTTGTATAGGAGTGTATATTTATTTTCTATATATTTCGTGCAATTGATTCCAATAATTCGTCTAAATAAACAGAATGATGTAATGGTGTTTTATTTAATTATTTTGGTTGTATATATAAACGATATTATTATTTAATTATATGTATACCAAATGGCTACCTTCTAAACCGACTGACGGACTTCTAAGCCAACTGTCAAGAATATCTGAATAGCGGAATTTGGCAGCTGAAAAGCTAATTAATATGTACACCTGCCTTCTAAGTCTTCTACGTCAACTGGCGGGTTAAGCCAACTGGCTGGCTAAGCTAACTGGCAGAAAGCCAACTGTCAAGAATATATGCTTTAATTAAATAAATAGCGCAATCTGGCAATTCAACCCTAATAATGTACACCTGAACAAGCCATTTACGCCTACTAAGAAGCCTTCTAAGCCAACTGGCTGATTAGGATCTTATAAGACAACGGGCGCTTGGATGAACACTCATTATGCGTCCGGCAGGAGCCAGGCCAACACCCCTCTATCCTTCTTAGGTTAGGGCTTAGGTTAGGTTTCCTTTTGGGGAGTGAGGCGGTCTCACCTTCTCCCCCAAAGACCCTCCTCCTTTCTCTCCCTCTCTTAGGTTAGGTATACCCCTTTGGGGTGGGTGAGGCCGTCCCAACTTATCCCCCAAAAGAGGTCAGGTGGACTCCCCAACATGCTGGAGGAGTTCCCCTTCATTGCAGCTTGGGGGATAACCCCCCTTGTTGCATAACCCCTCCCCCTTTGTTACATAACCTCTTGCAACATTGAACAACATTTGCAATTGCATTGCACTCTAATCTTTTGCAGTCATACTACTAAGCTATTCTTATTCCGATCAAAATCTCGTTCACTCACACCGTTATAAAGTAATATTTAGTCTAACGTAATTCAGAGTGTCACGTGTTAGGAATGTTTAAGGGAGATAACGTTTTAAAGCTTCGACATCCACCCCACTCACTTTGGGTAACTTAGCCAGCTTACAAGGTGTGCAAAGTAGTGTCTTTGAATTAGTTGTGTCTACCAGTGTCGTCCTTAGCTTATCTTTATGCGCGTCACATCTACTCTGTAAGCAGCCCAACATACTCTCAAACACACAATTCTCCCTCTGTTCCTCACCACACAATATGTCGTGAGGGATAGAGGGAAAATGTGCTAATGTTCGAAATGTGCTTCCGAGTGTGCTAAGTGCATCACGGAGGTGATTCTCGCGAGCATGGAGATTTACATTCCATATTCTATTCCTACTACTAATGCAAAAACACTTCATTTAACTTTACTTGTTCTAATGCTATCCGCAACAGAGAGGAGTCTTTCAGAAGGTACCGTCGCCATCCAACCCCTGATTCTCACTTAGTTTGTATTTCTGCCCGGAATCGTGCAAAACCTGTTTTTTGACTCGCCAAAAATGTCTTCATTCCTCACTGGCTGATCTACAGCTGCCGTTGTTGATGGCCACTGTTCTTCTCCTAAAACTATTAACAGTGGTGTTCCTCAGGGTTCTGTCCTGTCACCCACTCTTTTCCTTTTATTTATCAATGCTCTATTAACCCTTTATATTGAGGCCAGAATTTTTTATAGGGTTAAGTTACGAATGTGTGTATTTGAAATGCTAACAATTTGTACACGTGTAGCAGACCATATTACACCCCCGCCAGTTTATACTGGGGTATATTCTTGCCTAGGTCATTTTAAGCCACGAGTATAAACTGGTCTAGGCTAGCTAGATACCACCCCGGGGGGTAATCTGGCCCAGGCTGTTCTACACTCCCCCAGGCCAGCATACACCCTTTACAGTTTTAACAAAGAGAGTCGCAAAATGCGAAGAAAAATTTAATTGCTTTATTAACATTATTTTATTGACTTACTACAGGTATTAGTAGATACAAAAACTGAAAACATCTGCCATGGAGAAAGGCCTGAATGTTATTCTGGAGCACTAGCATGTTCTGAAATAAGTTCATGAAATATATCATAGTCGCCACTATCCTTACCAGGGCTTAAAGTCCATTGGAACACTCAGTAACGCATTGGTGGTTCAGCTAAGTGAACCTACTGAGCAGGAACGCTGCGTCCCTGTTCAAATTTCAAGTAGAAATTAAAAAAAAAAATGAAGCCTAAAAAGCTCTAATTCTTTTCTGTTGCATGACTGAATTCCAACAAAGACGATTTAGGTTTGTGAAGATAGGAAACTACGTTCCGTTCTGTAAGGACGCATTCCATGCGGTCGGAGTTGTCTTCCCATGACTGAATTATGCGCAATATGTTAATAAATTATAGTGTGTAAACAGAGGATGAAAAACATGCATTTTCAGTTTAGTTCGTGAAAGAAATGAATGAAAAGTAAATGCGCTATAATTGCAATTTTCTATCCATCATTTTATTAATTCAACAGCCACATTTCTTTATTAGGACAGTTCTTTGAGATTTTCCCTTGCTTGCCCGCACGTGAGTCACTGAACCATGGTGGTTCAGTTTTGTACACTTTAAGTCCTGATTCTTAGTCATAAGTTATCAACAGGCTGTAAACATTTAATACCAGCTAGGTTAATTGAATGTCCGGTTAGGTTAATTGAATGTTCAGTTAGGCCAATTGTACACCCTTGACAATTGGTTGGGTTAAGTAAGTCGTGATATTTTCCTGAGTCAGAATGGCTTCGGGACCAAGGAAACTATCACAACTTAACTTAACCAATCGTAAACATTATACAGTAATTTAGGGGAACATTATCGAAAAGTTTAAAATGTACTAGGGGCACTCAATATATTTTGCCCCACCCTTTTCTCTTAGCTAAATAATAGGCCATGGGGCTGAAATGTCTTTTGGGCAGGAAGTTTGAACTTTCTGCGCTTCACATAACCGGTTTTTCCAGTTTGAACCTCCCCTCCTTGAATAAAACCGCTTTTAAACGCCCTTGTATAAAACCGATGGTTAACACAGTTTCGGAAATGGCGTCTAACAATGATATGCGTCGTAAACAGAGAGCTGTTATCGAGTTCTTAACCGCAGAGAAGAAAACAGTTGGAAATATTCACAAACGTCTACAAAACGTTTACGAAGATGCTGTTGTTCATCAAAGCACAGTTGGACGCTGGTCTAAATGTGTGAGATCATCGGAGAGAGGGAGAGCCAGCCTCGATGCTGAGCCACGCAGCGGTCGCCTGGCATCGGATGTGACATCTTACACTGTGCAACGTGGTAACAGCATCATTCGATCAAATCGGCGCGTCACATACAAGAAGCTATCACTGGAGCTAGGAATTAGTTAAGAAAGTGTGAATACGATAATTCAGCAACTGGGATACTCAAAAGTGTGTTCACGGTTTGTTCTTCGCGAAATGACTGAAGATCACAAAGCCGAAAGAAAAGAAATTGCTTCCGAGTCGTTGGTTCGATAGGAGACAGAAGGGGATGATTTCCTTTCACGAATTGTGACTGGGGATGAGACTTGAGTACACCACTTTGAACCTAAAACAAAACGCCAATGCATGGAGTAGAATCACGCAGACTCCTCACGCAAGAAAAAGTTCAAAATGGCTCCCTATGCAGGAAAGAATGATTCTGGTGGACATTATGAAGAAAGGCCAAACAATCAACTCACCGGCATATATTGCTACCCTACAGAGACTCCAGAGACGTATAAAGCAAGGTCGACCGGAGAGAAAACTTGAAGACGTCCTTCTTTTGCACGATAACGCAAGACCACACAAGTTTGCAAACGAGAGAGGCCATCACAAAAATGCGCTTGATTGTGTTACCCACCCTCCATACAGCCCGGATCTGGCACCTTCAGACTTCCATTTGTCTGGGTCAATGAAGGATGCTATTCGTGGAAGAAAGTTTCAGGAGGTTAAGAGGTGGCTCCAGTGGAACCCAGCGAACTTTTACCAGCAAGGAATAAAGGCCCTTGTTTCGAGGTGCAGGAAAGCCGTAGAAAAGGATGGAGACTATGTGGAAAAATAAAAACTTGTAAAAAAGGTATGTGACTACTTGTGTACAAAATTTCTGGAACTTACAAAGAAACTTGGAAGCAAAAAAAGGTGGGGCAAAATATATTGAGTGACTCGTAAAATATTAAAATCTATAAAACCTTTAAATTCAACGAGTCAGGGACAAGTTAGTAAGTTACTCAATTACAGACACAGCAGAGAATGAGAGTTAAGAAAAGATGGAAGAATTTGTTAAAGGGCACTAACTTGGTTGGTTGGTAGGCAGGTAAAGAAAATTTTATTGTAGAATACTGAGGTTATGGAATGGGGTATGATGTTCTAGGTCGTGTTTATTGGCTTTAGCAATTATTGAAAAGCTATTAGATTTAATTGGGTGGTCTAACTGATGGGAATGGGAACGTATATGTGATTGGGAGGGATTTGTAAGTCTATTATTAGTGCGGCTCCTTATATATATATATTATATATATAATATATATATATATATATGTTATACACAAGCCACTGGATTTCCCATAATACCCCATGTTTTATCTTCAATATTTAAAACAGCCCTTGAGATAAACCTCGAGTGTCATCGACTTGTGCGACGCTCCTCCCCTATTTTTTCTTTGTTCTTAAATGCTTGCCTCGGCGCGTTTTGGACTCGTAGGAGGGATGGAGCACGAAAACAGAAGCGGACCCGTCAGATTGGATCTGGCGCTTCGTCGGGAATGAGTGAAAGGCCGGGTAGCGATGGAATTTCTCCGAGTAGACCTGGAAGGGATTTGCTCGTTAAAAACTAAATTTGAGAGTTATTGAGTGAGATTCGAGATTTGAGTTCGAGATATGGAATTTGAGAGAATATGGAGATTGTGAGTTTTTGAGGAAATATTGAGAGCCGTTAGCCTAAACTACTGCGAGGGATGTAGTGGATGGGTAACGATAGAACTTAAGTTTTTTAATTAATGTTAAGACTAGTTTAAGAAAAAACCTGAACTTGACCGTACTATATTTCAAATTCGAGACTGAACTTATAGCCAAATGTGACTTAAATTTATTGATTAAAAGTTATTCAAACCAAGTATTTCATTATCAAATACACACTAAAATCGGGGGTACAGAAGTAAGCGGAAGATAAAGATTTCACGCAGAGGGTCACTAACTTAAAGAAAGATCTATTATAACTTCAATTTATTCATCGAGCATTTACAGTGACCTTCGAGAATAAACAGTTTGTAATAAGGATCCGTCTCCTCTGACAACGGACATTTTTTATTCTCTATTACAAACTGGTGAAGAAGTAGGGGATAAACGGATTTTTTATTACATAATATATATATATATATATATATATATATATATATATATATATATATATATATATATGTGTGTGTGTGTGTGTGTGTGTGTGTGTATGTGTTATACATGTTATTCATCATTGAAGTAAAGCCGCCGCCTGGTGACACAAATGATTTAGATTTTATATATATATATATATATATTAGTGATGTAGGTCACATCCGCATCCGCATCCGCATCCGCGGAACATCCGCACATTTTCTCGCATCCGCATCCGCGTCCGCATCCGCACTTTGGACTGCGGATGTCGTGCGGATGTGGACCGTTGAGATAAAACGTCATTAATAAGCGGAAATTATGAAATTCTACTATATTAATAGAACTAGTCATTGTGCGCAAAAGTGATGCAAGCGACAAGCCGAGAGGCTGTTCTTGTATGAAGTTACTCTCTGCAACCTACTTAGATCCACGTTACAAAGCTAAGTTATTTTCACCTAGTACATTAGAACGAGTTAAATCATCACCTTGGCCAAAGCAGTTGAAGAGCTTCAATCTCTTGAATCTGTCGCTTCGCCACCCACCAAAAGAATAAAAGTTTCAGTGACAGAACCAACACCTTCAACAAGCAAATCTATCACAGAATCTGTCTCTCAGTTTCTTGAGTCAAGCAGCAATGACGAGACCTACGCGATGTCAAAAGATGTAGTAAAAATGATCGAGAGCTATCACCAAGAAAAACGCCTGGCTGCATGTGACAATCCTATTAGTTGGTGGAAAACTACGCAGAATATCTATCCATACTTGAGTAAACTTGCAAGGAAACATTTAGCCTGTCCTCCAACAAACGTACCAAGCGAGAGATTATTTAGCAGTGCTGGATTAATATATGATGAAAAGAGAAACAGACTGGCAGCAGAAAAGGCAGAAAAATTAATGTTCCTTAAGCATAACCTTCCTATAATTAAGTTTGAACAATAAACGATGAACATCTTAGTTTACTTTATTTTAATTACTCATTTATAAATATGCCTAATAAAACTTTAAACTTAATATAAATAGTTATCAAGCTAATTAAAGATCTCTTTCTATAAGGGTGGAGGTTGGGGAAAGAGGTCGGTGGGGTGCATTTGAGTTGGGTTCACGTCCCGCATCCTGGTAACACAATTATGGTTTCTAATTGTGGCTGAAACTCAACAAAATATAACGAATTTATTTGCAGACGAATTCACTAATTGATTTCTATATTAGTTAGATGCTTGATATTATTTTATATGTTCAGAGAAAAGTACAGCAATTATTGTACAATTAATCAATTATATTACATTATAGCTACAGCTCTCTCTATATAATAACTTATTATATACGTTAAACACAACAAATCTCGAATATATCCTAAAAAATAACGAAAATGTAGACATCCGCATCCGCATCCGCATCCGCGGATGTTGAAATCAAACATCCTCATCCGCATCCGCGGATGTGAAAAAAATGACATCCGCTACATCACTAATATATATATATATATATATCTTAACCCTCCGTCTATGGCCTTGGGTGGTTCGAGGTTGACGGAGGTTCTGGTTAGGTGCCAGCAACGGATTTCTCACACTTGGGTAGCTGGTACCGTGTAGGATTCGGAATAGTTTTTTGATACTACACTCCGATTTCGGATCGGAGGGTTCTGTGAACACTTACAAGTTGATTGGTTGATTCCCCGATTCTTCTTGTAATGTATCGGAAAAATTATTTATTTTATTTTAAAACTAAGTTCTCTGGAGAAGACAGGGCTCAAAGGAGACGAAAAAGATATTCTCTTACTGTAGTTTACTGCTTCTAAAATATTACAGGTAATGCTTTAGCCTCTAGGTCAGATCAGATAGAATAGAAATTTTAAGGAATACAACAGTTTACTGTACTGTATACATGATTTAATTTGGTGACGTCATTATTATTTAATGTTGACTTATTTTATTTAGATTCTTAATAGGCTGAATACTTTTGCTGACTTAATACATATTATGCAGAAGATGAAGGCAAATTCAGCTGTAACAGCACATTGAAAAATCTGATGATATCATGATTTTGCCGTGGCAACTAAAATGGAATTAAAGATATGCATCTTATTAAAATTAAATGTTTTATATTTAAAATTAAATGTTGATTTAGGATATGACATCTTTTATTATTTAAGAGAGATTACATAAAAATGAACACTGCAGAATTTAACAATATTACATGTTAAGCTTAATCTAAAAACTCATTTGGTAATTAAAAAATAAATAATTCATCAATTACTTAGCAAAAATAAAATTGGAAGAAAATTAAAATTTTAATTATTTTTCCAAACTTGCAATTTATATAGAGTTAGAGTGTCACGCAAGTTTGGACTTTATATAAAAAATGAATGTTAGAATTATCATTTTCACACACACACACACACACACACACACACACACACACACACACATATATATATATATATATATATATATATATATATATATATATATAGAGAGAGAGAGAGAGAGAGAGAGAGCCTACAAAAAATTTACACTTATTTATTAGAAACTGTCTTTTAGTTAAAAAAGATTAATATCACTCATAAATAGGTTTTTTGGAATGAGACATATGGCAACTTTTTATTTCTACTGTTTTAAGGTCATGAAATGTATAAACAAACTCAGTGATGCCTTAGACCAGTGGTTCTTAAACTGGGGTCCACGGCGCGATTTTATGGAGTTCACGGCAAGAGCTAAGAAAATTTGGGAAATTTGCAAGAAAATCTGAGGCAAATATAGTATAATGAGGCGTTGAAAATAAGTAACACGAAAACGCTACAATTCGACTAAATATTGTACAGTACGTCTTGAAGGTCTCCTCTATTACTCCAAAGTGCGCTGGCTTTCCAGAGGTAATGTTGTAAATCGAGTATTTGAACTTCGATCACAGCTTAAGTTGTTCCTGGAAATGCAAGGTAAAGATGATCTCGTGAATTATTTCAATGATGTATTGTGGGAGCCACGTCTTGCATACTTAACAGATATATTTGAACAACTGAATAAGCTAAATCTTAAAGCTACAAGGCAAAGATAGAACAGTGTTTGACTTTATGGATTGTCTTCGTGCATTTCTTGACAAAGTAGAAAATTGGCAAAGAAAAGTCAATGAAGAAAATGTTGCTATGTTTGAGAATCTTTCAACTGTACTCGCTGAAGTTAAGGAAGATCATCCTATTCATCCAGCTCTCAAAATTGACATCAATCAACATTTACTATCCTTAACAACTGAGCTCAAATTATACTTTCCAGAATTTAAGGAGAAAGAAATGCATTTAGCGAGGAATCCTTTCTCTGGCACTCTTAATGTTGCTACCATTCCCGAAGATGTTCAAGACGAATTCCTTGATCTCAAAACCGATCCTACCGCTAAAGATATCTATCAAGAAAAGTCGTTGACTGCATTTTGGTCTTCATTGTATCAGTCTTATCTTATCGATTTTTTCATTTTTTACAACATACTCATGCGAGTCAGGTTTTTCCACCCTTCTCCAGATAAAAAATAAAAGTCGGAACCAATTAGATGTGGATCCGGATTTCAGATGCGCTTTGTCCATAACACAACCTCGCATTAAGCAATTGGTTGAAAGGAAACAGTGTCGTCCTTCCAATTCAAAATAATTTGAACTTGTATTTTTTTGATTCTGATATAATAAATATTTGTAATTAATAAAAATCAACGAATGATGTTTCTTGCATGTCCAGATATGACTTAATTTATTTTGTATCGTTATTTTTATGGTTTTTGTAAAAAAAAATAAGAGGGTCCACGGTGTTTTTAAGAGTTCCTCAAAGGGGGGAATGAAGTAAAAAAGTTTAAGAACCACTGCCTTAGACGTTGGGTGCTTGTTTTAAAAATTTTCTACAGTAATTTTTCAGTGTTTCCAGACGGTTTTTGTTAACATTTTGGTGTGTTTTTTGAAAATTATGGGAAGCAAAAAGCAAATACCAACTGATATTAGCGGGGCTATCATTGCACTTGCAAAACAGTCACTTTCAAGCCGCAAAATAGCTCTACAGTTCAAAATATCGCAATCTTATAGAGCAATGAAGAAAAAGTGTATCTTGTATCGTGGGCTATTTCTTATAATAATTATGAAGACATTTTGTGTTTATTTCAAGAAAAATATAATAAACCACCACAAAATGCAACCACTCTTCGATACTGGAAGTTCAAACTTTTGGAAACAGGAAGCCTGGTAAAAGATCGTTCAAGAAGCGGAAGGGCAGTAACGGCGACAGGAGACAACAACGCAACGAAGAAAATGTCCTCTCCAGTTTTCAAGTCTGTCCAACAACTTCAACGAGAAAAGTCGCACATGAATTGGATATTTCTAAATTTTCAGTAGCAAAAATATTGAAATCACAGAGGTATCACGATTACAAACCCATTTACTCTCAGCTCATATACGACGATGATTCTGATAGACGGCTGCATTTTGCTGAAACAATGAGAAAAGTTCAACAGTGATCCAGATTTCCTTGGAAAGATCAAATTTTCAGATGAATGTGTCTTCGGTTTAACGAGTAAAAGAAACAAACAACGTTCACTACTGGGCGGAAAAAACTCCCAAAATACGGTTGGGTAAACTTGTTAAAACGGCAAACTAGGAGTTCGGGCGTGCATTGGTTATTTAGGACTCGTTTCCTTTGACATATCGAGAGATAAGATGGATGGAAAAGCTATTGCCAGGTATTGAGAGACAAAGTTTTGTCACAGTTTACTAATGGCGTTGGCAGGAATGATGGAGCGCCGCCACATTACTCTGCAGCTTCCCTTGAGATTCTGGATAAGAACGTTAGGGGAAGATGGGTTGGGCGGCGAGGTCCCCTCGAGTGGCCGGCCAGATCATCTAATTTCTGGCTTTGGGCTTATTTGCGTCACAAACTCTACACTCCTGGTTTCATCTATCCAGATGTGATTGCTTTAGGCCGCAGAATAGATGAACAAATGAAAAAGATCCCACTCGATATGTTCAGAAGAATAATGAAAAGTTTGACGGAGAGAATCCACAAATGTACAATGTACCATAGTGGATGGAGAACTCTTTGAAGATTAAATTATAACATTTTGTTTGATTTATTTCATCATTTGAACACTTTATCTGTATAATGTTGTTAACTAAATAGTTGTGTATATATAAAATCCTTAATGACTTTTCTCCCACCCTGTATATATATATATAATTAATATATATATATATACAGGGGATGACTGAGGGGTCGGGCAATCGGGCATGGACCGAGAGCCCGGACATTAGGGGGCCCGGCGGCCCCGGCCCGCAGTCATCATAAAACAGTGTGTTCTAAATTGGGTCAAGTGTTTAATCGAACTGTAATATGAAAAAAATCGGATTTCAAGAGGCTCAGGACCTCATTATGCCCGAGGGCCTAGGTTGCTGTTAGTCCGCCCCTGTATATATATATATATATATATATATATATATATATATATATATATATATATATCTGTATAATATCTTTGCTCTGTTGAAGACTACTTCACCACTTTTCATAGGCAAATAACATTTTAAATTAAAATTAATGGTCACAATTCGGAGAGCCTGGAATACATTTTGGATTTCAAAATAGCTAAATTTCGTGACATGAAACTGCAACTTTCGACCCATAATTGGGATGAAGTTCTATTGAGCGATGATATTAATGGCGCATGAACTTATTTTCTTAATTATTTTAAACGTTTCGAATCAAGTAATATCCCATTACGTAAAATGAGACTGGCGAAGTCTTTAAAACCTAAATGGTGGAATGCTGAAATTAAAAGTAGCTTCACGATAAAAAGGAACCCGTATTTTAAATTTAAAGAATCAAATAATTTGTCCGATGAAAATACTTACAAGCTATTGAGAAGGCGAAGCAAAAAAATTATTTGAAAGAGTAAGCACAACTGAAATATAGTGAACCAAATTAAATCGAATCCAAAAGAATTCTATAATTATGTTAGGAATAAAAAAGTAGCTTCGCAGACTATTGGTCCACTCAGGCGAAAACAACGAACAAATTTACGATGGCTTATAAATGGCTAAAGTTTTAAATAAATTCTTCTCTTTCGTATTTTCTAACGAAAATATGAACAACATTCCCGTTCCCGCAATCATCTTCAATGATGATCATTTAAAACTTTGCGATTTTACCATAAGAGAAAGTGATGTACTCTCGGGTATAGGTAAAATTAATCCTAATAAAACTCCCGATTCAGATGAGATCAACCCTAGGGTACTTAAAGAAATGAACTGCGCAATAGTCTCTCCTCTCACGCATATATTTAATAATAATCTATACTATAATAAGAGAGCTGTCCGTCTGTCTGTCCGTCACACTTTCAGAAATTGTTAGAAAAAATTGTGAGAAAAAAATTCAGAAATTGTAAAAAAATTCAGAAATTATATTACGGGCGGCAATGTGAAGCTCAAGATTTTCATGACTGTGTTCTTTTCTGTAGTTAAACAACGGGGGAAGGGTGGGGGTTGGAGGAAGGGTGTGGGTGGGGGGAAGGGTGGTGGTGGGGGAATGGGGGATTGGTGTGGTAATGGGGAGGGGTGGGGGTAATGGGGGAGGGGGTTAGCCCCCAAGTTGAATGGGGGTGAGGAGGTTTTGGGAGATACCAGATTCAGAAATGTTGACACAATGTGAAGCCCAAAATTTTCACGGCTGGGTTCTTTTTTTGTAGTTTAGCCTGTCTAACCGTCAGCGAAGTGACGGGAACTGTACTAGTAATAATAATAATCTATACTATAATAAGAGAGCTGTCCGTCTGTCCGTCCGTCCGTCTCCGTCCGTCCGTCACACTTTTAGAAATTGTGAGAAAAATTGTGAGAAAAAAATTCAGAAATTGTATTACGGGCGGCAATGTGAAGCTCAAGATTTTCATGACTGTGTTCTTTTCTGTAGTTTAGCCTGTCTGTTTGTCTGTTTGTGAAATTTATCCCGGGCAGTAATGGGGGAAGGGTGGGGGTGGGGTAATGGGGAATGGGTGGGGGTAATGGGGAGGGGTGGGGGTTAGCCCCCAAGTTGCATGAATGGAGGTGAGGAGTTTTTGGGAGATACCAGATTCAGAAATGTTGACACAATGTGAAGCTCAAAATTTTCACGGCTGCGTTCTTTTCTGTAGTTTAGCCTGTCTAACCGTCAGCGAAGCGACGGGAACTGTACTAGTAATAATAATAATAATAATAATAATAATAATAATAATAATAATAATAATAACAATAATAATAATAATAATAATAATAATAATAACATAATAATAATATAATAATAATAACTCCTTTCAATCTGGAGAAGTTATGTTCGATTGAAAACTTGCAAAAATTATGCTAGTATTTAAAAAAGGGGACAAATCGCTTCCGGGAAATTATCCTCCTATTGGTCTGACTTCGGGACAAAATAGTTAATCACTTAGAAATTAATATATTAATCAAAGATTTTAACACGGCTTTCGACGTAATCGTAGGGACCAGCGGGCCTGTTGCTCTTTCATGTCCTTTGTATTCCTTTGTACGTTTGTTTCGTTCTCTCTCTCTCGTCTTGCGCGGAATATCTCCTATACAGGCGTCGTTCTTTACGTTATTTATACTACGTGTTCTTTGCAGTTGAATGTGTGTATATATATATATATATATATATATATATATATATATATATATATATATATATATATATATATATATATATATACAGTATTCGAATTGAGGGGCGTGAGGGGGGATGACATACCCCTTGTTATCTAAACAAAATACTCCTTAACAACAACAACCAAATTCCGACTAAAGCACAGAAAGTAAACTAAAATATCTCAATATTACAATTTTTGGTTTATTGAAAGACTAATATATTATGAAAGTAAATTATGACACCTGACTCGGAACTTATATTTTGAAATACCACGATAAATCCATTTTAATCACAATGAACCCCCATGTTCCCTTCCCTTAACCCCATGTTCCCTTCCCTTAATATGACCATAGAATATTTATTTTAAACCATTTAATTTACATAAAACGTATAAATACGTTTTTATGTAAATTAAATGGTTTAAAATAAATATTTTATGGTCATATTAAGGGAAGGGAACATGGGGGTTAAGGGAAGGGAACATGGGGGTTCATTGTGATTAAAATGGATTTTATCGTGGTATTTCAAAATATAAGTTCCGAGTCAGGTGTCATAATTTACTTTCATAAAAAATATAGGAATTACTAAAAAAACGTTTCACTAAACTGATGATTTTGCTGCATATCTTTCCCTGAAAAATCACCAGGATGTAGTATTATGTTCTAGGGGCACTCAATATATTTTGCCCCACCCTTTTTTCTTAGCTAAATAATAGGCCATGGGGCTGAAATGTCTCTTGGGCCGTAAGTCTGAACTCTCTGCGCTTTACATAATCGGATTTTTCCAGTTTTAACCTCCCCTCCTTGTATAAAACCGCTTTTAAACGCCCTTGTATAAAACCGATGGTTAACACAGTTTCAAAATTGGCGTCTGACAGTGATGTGCTTCGTAAACGGAGAGCTGTTATCGAGTTCTTAACCGCAGAGAACGAAACAGTTGGAAATATTCAGAAACTCCTAAAAAACGTTTACGGAGATGCTGTTGTTGATCGAAGCACAGTTGGACGTTGGTCTAAACGTGTGAGATCATCGGGGAGAGAGAGTCAGCCTCGATGATGAGCCACGCAGCGGTCGCCTGGCATCGGCTGTGACATCTTACACTATGCAACGTGGTAACAGCATCATTCGATCAAATCGGCGCGTGACATACAAGGAGCTATCACTGGAGCTAGGAATTAGTGAAGGAAGTGTGAATACGATAATTCAGCAACTGGGATACTCAAAAGTGTGTTCACGATTTGTTCCTCGCGAAATGATTGAAGATCACAAAGCCCAAAGGAAAGAAATTGCTTCTGAGTCGTTGGTTCGATACGAGACAGAAGGGGATGACTTCCTTTCACGAATTGTGACCGGGGATGAGACTTGGGTACACCACTTTGAACATGAAACAAAACGCCAATCCATGAAGTAGCATCACGCAGACTCCTCACGCAAGAAAAAGTTCAAAATGGCTCCATCTGCAGGAAAGGTTATGGCCACCATCTTCTGGGACATGAAAAGAATGATTCTGGTGGACATTATGAAGAAAGGCCAAACAATCAACTCACCGGCATATATTGCTACCCTACAGAGACTCCAGAGACGTATAAAGCGAGTTCGACCGGAGAGAAAACTTGAAGACGTTCTTCTTTTGCACGATAACGCAAACGGTTTGCAAACAAGAGAGGCCATCACAAAAATGCGCTTGACTGGGTTACCCTACCCTCCATACAGCCCGGATCTGGCACCGTCACACTTCCATTTGTTTGGGCCAATGAACGATGGTATTCGTGGAAGAAAGTTTCAGAGTCACGATGAGGTTGTTGAGGAGGTTAAGAGGTGGCTCCAGCGGAACCCAGCGGACTTTTACCAGCAAGGAATAAAGGCCCTTGTTTCGAGGTGGAGGAGAACCGTAAAAAAGGATGGCGACTATGTGGAAAATAAAAACTTGTAAAGAAGGTATGTAACTACTTGTGTAAAAAATTTCTGGAACTTACAAGGAAACTTGGAAAGAAAAAAAAGGTGGGGAAAAATATATTGAGTGGCTGTCGTAGTTACATTTTTAAACAGTTTCAACGGGGGAGGTCACGCCCCCGCACCTCCCTACTTTACTCACCCTCACCACCGTTCCCCTTGTTAAAATGTTACTCTTCGAACACTGTATATAATATATATATTTTTGTGGGCCTGTGCCGCTAGGTTAGGTTACCCCTTGGAGTTCACACACACACACATACACACACATATATATATATATATATATATATATATATATATATTATATATAATATTTAGGGGGGTTAAAACCACTCTCACCATGTTGCATGCAATGTTGCAATGTTGCATGCAATTGCATTGCACGCTACATTTTTTGCCGTCATCCAACTTTTAAGAGGTCTCTTTCGGCTTTGAGAAGCATAAAGACTTAATTGAGAAACACGATGGGAGAAGACAGATTGTCATTTCTCGGACTTATTATTGAAAAAAAATTACTGATGAAAGTTAAATCAAGTGCAAGCTTCTATGGCACTGTTATAGATGAGTTTGCTTCAAACACCAGAGGAATAGATTTAAATTATAAATAATCAAGAACTTGATCAATAAGCTCTAATTGGCACAGACTTGAAACCTGAATATTTTATTATTTGGTGCGTACCCAATTATTGATTAATTATTATAGGAAAATATTTGAAGTTGCGTTTAATTTATTTATTATGTATTGCAAACCATTACAAAAAAATAGCTTTCAATTTTTGTAATTTGTAAGTTATATTTTTTATGCATATTCTCATATTAGAAAGTTCCTCGAAATTATATTTGCTTGATATTCGGATCCAAGCAAAGACTCATGTACTCCACATTGAGTACCTACGTTCGAAAGTCATGGCACGCCAATGATATATATATATATATATATATATATATATATATGGGTGGGTGGGTGGTTGTGGGTGTGTATGCATGTATAGGAAAGTTTCTTTTATATGAATTGTATGTGACCTCCAATGAGGAACCTAACCTAAGGCGGCTCAGACCCACAAAAGTATATGATATGTATGTATGTGGGTGTGTATGCATGTACGTTTGTCAGTAACACAGTATTACATAGCCGACTTACCTACGGCTTTTAATTACCAACCAGATCTTACTTACTAACACCTGATAGACCAAAGCCAACTTACCTACAGCTTTTACTTATCACCCAGATCTTACTAACCAACTCCTGATTGACAAATATGGTCTCAAAATATGATAGACACAATAGTAGTCAAAGCTATTAATCTTCTCATTAACGTATTAAAATACGTGTATGAGACCATAATAGACCAGTAAGGTTTCAAAAAACGGCACAGCCAATAGTCAAAGCTATTGAGCTTCTCGTGGCAGAAAACCACCATGTGGCCATGTATTGTCGTCGATTAGGCGCTCTTTTAAACAAAAACTGAAATATGGTAAATCAAATTTGAAGCAAAAACAAATTTTTTGTCTTTTATACAAATATATCTTCAAACCTTATTATAAAAAATATTAATATAATTTTATAATAAAACTATATTTTAGTTTTAGGGCTAAGCTTACTCACTTTTTATAAAAAAAAAGAAAACTGCGATTCCCTATACGGTATCAGATACTCCAGAGTAACAAATCCGTTGCTGCCACCTAACCAGAACCCCCGTCAACTTCGAACCACCCAAAGCCAGAGACGGAGGGGTTAACAACCTATCTTTATTCCTCCCTATAGGGTTCACATTCCCAATTAGTAACTATTGAGGAACACATCAAGGACATGTTGGAACAGGATGCCATTCAGCCTTCAGCTACTCCTTGGTCCGCTCCTATGATTCTTGTTTCCAAAAAGGACGAAACATCTCGCCCTTGTGTAGATTTTAGACGCCTAAACTACATTACCGTCCCAGACCGTTTCCCTATACCAAACATGCAGGAAACAATCCTGAAAGTAAGAAGATGTAACCTCTTTTCATCCCTCGATTTAGCATCCGGTTATTGGTAAATGGAAGTCAGTCCCGAATCTAGGGCGTTGATTCCTTTCTCCACTAACCGAGACCATTACGAATTCCAGGTTTTACCTTTTGGAGTCGGATATGGGCCTGCTAATTTCTCTAGGGTGATGAATATAGTCCTTTCCGACCTATTAGGTGTCGAAGCTCTCGTCTATCTTGACGATATTATCGTTTATAATTCGGATATAAAAACACATTTTCAATGTCTTCAGAATGTGCTATCACGTTTGAGAAAAGCACAAATTAAACTGAAACTTACAAAGTGCAAAAAGAGTCGTGGGCCAGGTACTAAGAACGTTAAAAAGAAGGGACAGGACAGTAATGATTCCCCTGCTAAAACCACTGATTATACCAAAACTTGAATACTGCTCAGTTTTGACGTCCCCATATAAAAAGGAAGAAACTAATAAACTAGAAGAAACGCAGAGACATTTCACAGCCAGGATTGATGGCTGCAAAGAACTCAACTACTGGGAAAGACTACTTAAACTAAATCTGTACTCCCTGGAAAGAAGAAGAGAGAGGTACACCATAATTTATATATGGAAAATGATCGAAAGACTGGTACAAAACGTAAAACTAAACCCAATTACCATTCAAACAACACTGGAAAATAGGAAAGGCAGAATGTGTAATGTTCCTCAATTAAAGTCCCGGCAAGGGACCTCCTCAACGCTGAAGGAAAATAACTTGGTTGTCAGGGAGCCAAGGCTTTTTAACCAGCTTCCTTAGGACCTCAGAAACGTTACAGGAGTCAAAGTTGAAGTCTTCAAGAGAAGACTAGATGCCTGGCTCAGAACGGTACCAGATGAGCCGGGTGTACCTGGCTATGTACGGTGGAGAGCGCAAGAAATCAACTCGGTCCTCCACCAAGCCAGACCTAGAGGCGGGGCCACCAGCTTGACCTTCGTGTGAAGAGAGACCAACGCACGAAACAGCAACGAGTTAACGAGGTGTATATATTTATATTGTAACCTCGTAGCAGCCCCGTACGTTGGTCTGTCTTCACACACAGGCCCTACTGGTGGGCCTTGCCTCTACCGGTGGGCCTTGACTGGTGAATGGACGAGATGGTCTCTTGCACTCTTTGCCGCACATGACCAGGTACACCAGGCTCATCTGGTATCGTACTGAGGTAAGCATCTAGTCTTCTTTTGAAGACGTCAACTTTGACCGCTGCAACGATCCTGAGAAACTCCTATTTAAGTCTCTCACAATATCCCCGGCTGTATCATAATGTCCCGGCCTAGTGTTACTTTTGTGCTGTAGTACTGTGGCTCTCCAATCCAAGCCGAGCGCATGGAGTCGTCCCTAGTTACTCCGGCATTTTCACATTCAACGCGGCTTCTAAGAACCACAAAAAAGGGCTCTTTATTATCAATACTTAAAAACCTGGTGCACCAAGTTTTAAAGTATTGACAAGAAAGAGCCCGATTTTATAATTCTTAGAAACCGTGATGAGTGTGAAAAGGCAAGGGGGTAACTGAGGGCGGTACTATGCTGGGTACTACAGCTGGGGATATTGTGAGAGACTTAAATGGCCGTTTCTCAGGATCGTCGCAGCGGTCAAAGTTGAAGTCTTCAAAAGAAGACTAGATGCTTGCCTTAGTACGATACCAGAGGAGCCGGGTGTACCTGGTTATGTACGGCAGAGAGTGCAAGAGACCATCTCGTTCCTTCACCATTCAAGGCCCACAGTAGGGCCTGTGTGTGAAGACAGACCAACGTACGGGGCTGCTACGAGGTTACGAAATATGTATTCGTGTGTGTATATATATATATATATATATACAGGGTGGGCGGAAAGTAGCTCCCTAATTTAAATTACATATAAATTATGTATAAATTGTGATTGTATTGTTATATTGTTATGGTGTGTTCTCTAAAGTGGTACAATTGTAACGGTAATCTTGTTTTCGCTAAAGTGTTCTCTTTGTGTTCTCTAAAGTGGTACAATTGTAACGTTCATTTTTTTTTTTCATTTCAGATTGAAGGGTAACATGGCTGAGCGTTTAACACTGCAGGAGCGTGCCCAGTTGGCGGCACGGTACGAAGTTTGGCAATCTGTCGTTCGAGTTCAAAGATGGTGGCGGGCCATTCACGGACCACGTGCCCAAGTGGACCCGAAAACAATCAAGAACTGCCACTCGAAGCTCATGACCACGGGGTCTGTGGCAGATGTTCGAAGATGTGGTCGCCCTTCGACATCCAGGGCCCAGGAGACGGTGCAGGCAGTTCAGGAAATGTTCGCACGGAGTCCACGAAAGTCAACTCGCCAGGCAGCTCGGGAAAGTGGACTCTCCCGCTACTCAGTGCGAACTGTGCTGAAGAAGGAGCTGAACTGGCGTGCGTGGAAGCCGCATTACTGCCAATCTCTCTCGGACGAGGACTGCGACATTCGCATGGAGTTCGGGGAAATCATGCTGGCTTGGCATGAAGACTGGCCCCATCTCTTCCGCAACATCCTCTGGAGCGACGAGGCGGTGTTCCACGTCGGAGGCTTTGTCAACCGCCACAATTGCCACTACTGGGCAGGAGAGGATCCCATGGTTACCGCTGAAAACGGCTGTGGGCCCGTTCCTTCTGCGCAACACCATGAATGCTGAGCGGTACCTTGCTATGTTGCGAAACGAGGTCTGGCCGGTTGTCAGCACATGGGAGAACATCGACGATCTGATATTTATGCAAGATGGCGCCCCTCCGCACTTCGCTCTTGTTGTCCGTGAGTGGCTGGATGCCCACTTCCCTGGGCGTTGGATGGGTCGTCGTGGTCCACATCAGTGGCCAGCCAGGAGCCCCGACTTGACACCGTGCGACTTCTTTCTTTGGGGGTGGGTAAAGGAAGAAGTCTACCGCACCAAACCGAGGACATTGGAAGAACTGGAGGACCGAATTCGGGAAGTCATGTCCTCCATCCCGCCGGAGTTCCTGCTAAAGTCAGTGGACGCCATTCCTGGGCGGCTCCAGAAGCTGGTGGAAAGAGTTGGAGCACACATTGAATTTTAAAGAAAACCTACCATGTATGCCTACCTTTTCATATTATTTCTTCTGAAATAAATGGATAATATACGTATTTTTTTACCAATCCAAAATAGGGAGCTACTTTCCGCCCACCCTGTATATATATATATTAGGGTGGTCCACAAAATAAAATTTTGTAAATTTTTACCTCCACATGGCTGCTCCTGTTCCTATATCTATTAAACATCTTGCCAGATTTCAGCCTAATTGAATGATATTTACTGGTCGCTATGAATTTCATTTTATTACTCATTTTCTAGTTGAGTGATCTTCTGGGTTAAAAAATGAAAAAAACAAGAGCAAATACCAGTTCATTTGTTTGAGAACAGATTAACTCTCAAAGAAAACAGCTTATTTTTTTTAGAAAACAGAATAACTCTTAAAGAAAACATTAATTTTTAAAGAACAAAAATGATATGTTTGATAGAAAATTACATTTATCATTCGTTTATAATATACACTACATCATAACTTAGATTAACGCTTCATCACTGACTCCTTCGAAGACGATGAGTAGTCTTGGCAATGTTTTGCTACTAATCGGAGGATGAGTTGTTTTTGTTCTTCATCCTTCGTCAAAGATGTATTATATGCCTTGATAAGGGCGATACCCCTCTCCGCCGAATCATTCACAACTTTTAGGTTGATCGCTATGCGTCAAAACTCTTGAAAGCAATCATCCTCCGTCCAGGAATTGGGATCGGTCGTCAGGAAGGTATCCTCCACTGCCTTCCTTCCTTCTTTCTTTAACAGATTGAAGATTCCCAGGGTCCTTTTCGGGACCATTTCATACAAATTCAAATCTTTAATGTTTCCTTCAAGCTTCAATCGACGAGTAACAGTGGTATTCTTGTTACGTTGGAGGTTTACGACCATCTTCCGTTTGGTCTCGGCATCGACTCTCGGATCGAAGAATGCAAGGCCGATGAGATGCTCTCCAAGATACCACAGGTGCCGTTGAAGAGCTGTGGATGCTGCTTTGGAAATGGTCTGATTTGGGTACTTTTGCAAGATTTTAAGAAGCAGAATATCGTTGAAAGGAGCGTTGATTCCAAAAACGTGCGTAGACCAAGGCGATAAACAGAGAGAGCTCGATGATATTCTCCGTCTCACGTGCTATCAGCTGTAGTTGATGCTTGAACAGATAAATTTAAGGACGTAGATGGCCTTGGCCATCCAGTGTGTATGGTGAGTTGGTCCTGAAGCGCGGACCTTGACTTCTTTCTCATCACGGCACCAGAGGAAGGTGAGGCAAAGTCGTAGCAATTCCTCGTATTCATCACGCTATTGTTTAGACTCCAGTGCCTTTGTGAAGTACTGGATCATTTCCTCTCGAAGCTGGAACAGCTTTGGATCTCTGAATAGGTTGTTTGAAGCCTTCATGAAGGAATCCTTCTGAAGTGATGGCCATTTTTTCTGAAAACGTTTAAAGAGTCATTTCCGGGCCACCTGTGGGGTCCAAGAAGTGCATTGCAGGTGTTTGACAAGACGACTTCAAGGATATGATGTCGACAAGCGATCCAGACAAGTTCCCTCCCTACTGCTTTTTCAATCATGGTACAGGCTCCCCTGTGAAGGCCAGTATTAGACGCAGTTGTGTCAAATACGAGACCTTGGATCTGATCTCACCGCGAAGATTCCAGTCATCAATCGTCGAAATGCAAGCCTTGGCCTGTTCTCCTGTAGCTCGTTGTATTTTTGGCACGGCTAGGAGTTTTTCCATCCCATTTCCCGTAACGATTACCGCGGTTCGTTCGGCTGTTTCCTTTGCGCCGCCGATGTAGGGGAGTAGTTTTCCATCCCAGTGAAGAAGAAGGGGTCCTTCGACAGAAAACGAAGCTTAATCCTCTTTGGCTGCTGCCTGCCTTGTTTGCCTTCTTGAACGACGGATGGAGCTGCGTGAAAGAGACATTGTACAGTGCGTTCGAAAAGTCTCTCCACAGTCAACCAACACTTTAAAAAAAGTGTTTGACAACAAGTGTAGACGAGTTGCTCTGTGTCTGCAAAATGGTGGAAAACACTTTCAACACATGCTGTAAAATCAAAAGGTTATGTAATAAAGTCACTAAATCATGGTTGAATGAAAACATTGTAGGTTTTCAATTTCCTATGCGTTTACCATAGCACTGCGGAAAGACTTTTCGAATGCACTGTAGAAATATCATAGCCCAAGGCTTGAGCGATTGATCCAGCAACGAAGACTGCGCCTCGATCGGGAAGGTTGACGCGATCAAGAGCAGCAACCACATTTGGTGATGTGAAGATATTGTTTCGTTTCGGAGGATGAGAGTGTACATCTGCTCTTCCGGTCGAAGTCGATGGACGATAATCATCGTCTTCAGCGTTGAATTCTTCAGAGGATGAAGTGGATGTGCTGGATGATGGAAGAGCAGCAGCTCCAGCCTGGAATGCAGCCTCTCTTTCTTTGTACCTTAGAGCTTTGTCAGCATCTTTCTCCTGTCGACAACTCTTGCGGTATTCCTTGGCAAAATTAATCTTGTCAGGGCCTACAGTACTACAGGAAAAGACGTCTTCTCGTTGCATCATCAGGAATTGGCGGTCTTCTTCATTGTCTATCACCTTCAAGGCGTCCTTCGAGGCAAAGTCGAAAAGCTCTGAGAGAGTCTCTTGGAACATGTTCTCTTTCACTCTGCAGCTTTGTAGCTGCGTCTTGCGGTTTCTCTTCAACGCAAGGAACTCTTCGTACAGCTTTGACAGCTTCCTAGCGCAGGAAACGACTCGCTGTGTAGGAATCCTTGCTCTCTGCCATACTTGCAGGGCCTCTTTGCAGGCAAAGTTGTAGCTCTCTTTCAAGGTCTTGGACTGTTCATGGTGGTGAAACTGAACCAAACGAAGCACATCGCCACATGTAGTAGCCTTGCAGTTGATAACTCGTTGCTGGGCTTTCCTAGAACCCACATTTCTGCAGATGAGCGAATATTTCTAGCCATAACCTGAAAAATGAGAGAAAATAATGCATTAACCGTTTAGCAGCAAAGCACAATTATATAAGTGTTAAAGTAAAAAATTGCAAAGTCAAAATAAATAAAGTAAAAAAATTGGTTACAGTGGTTAATGGTTGATGGGTAGGAAGATAGCCAAATTTTAAAAAATATATTTAAAAATAAGTAAATAATAAACTTCAAGAGACATAAGATTATACCTTACAATTTTAATCATTTAATTTAATAGCAACATCCTTACCGGTTATAAATTTGCATATAAAGAACATAATTATACATACATATATATATATATATATATATATATATATATATACTGAATAAATATAATACATATGAATTTATACTTAATATATATGAATTAATAATTAATATATATGAATTAATACTTACACGAGATACTATTCCTAAGCTCTTGAAGTTTGAACGAACTTAAAACCGTCCTCCAACAAGTTTAAATTTGTCTGATTCACAAAGAGTGTTATACAAGAAATCGAACAATTGCATCATCCTCTGAAAGGTTAGCGGAGTGAATGTGGCGTGACCGCCGCGTCCTCTAAAAATGAAGCGGGTAGAAAATGATTAGCTAATTAATTAATTGAAAATGTGAAAAACATAGCGACTTCTTATTATGTACTGAATCGACAGATATTTTGCACAAAATCACTTCACATCTAAAGGAATAAGAGCAGCCATGTGGAGAGCATTTCCAACTATTTTGAAATTTTAGACAAAATTTGGACCACCCTAAATTGTGTATGTATGTATATATATATATATATATATACGCCCGAATTGTTCGTTCTGACGAAGGTCAAGCTTGTCACTCCACCTTAGACCTACAGTTTAACGTGGAATCGTGGATCCGACCCATGCCCCACCAGCAGCCCAGCGTCTTAACCACTAGGCTACCCAGGGTACCCATTTATCCACCAACCACTTTCTTTATTATGTGGAAGGATGAACAGCTGGGTTTTGCTGCGCGCCGCCTGCCGTCATCGGGTCTTGATCCCGAGGCCAATGGATTCGTAGTCAGCGACGCCGCTAACCACCGCGTCAACGAGGCGTATATATATATATATATATATATATATATATATATATATGTAAAGAACGACGCTTGTATAGAATAACGTTCCGCAGAAGATGAGGAGGGAGAACGAACAAATGAAAAATGAGGTAACCACCCGTGAATCGAACCCGGGATCTTCCGATTGCCGGACAGATATGCTAACCACTACACCATGGGCCTCGATTAATCAGAAGTCGTAATTCTCCTACATACGAGCAGAAACCATATGCCCTGAGGGGGCACCTCCCGCATGCCGCACATATATACATTTTAACTGCAAACAACACACAGTATAATTAATGTAAAGAACGACGCTTGTATAGAAGAACGTTCCGCACAAGATGAGGAGGGAGCACGAACAAATGAAAAATGAGGTAACCACCCGGGAATCGAACCCGGGATCTTCCGATTGCCGGTCAGATATGCTAACCACTACACCATGGGCCTCGATTAATCAGAAGTCGTAATTCTCCTACATACGAGCAGAAACCTGGGTTCGATTCCCGGGTGGTTACCTCATTTTTCATTTGTTCGTTCTCCCACCTCATCTTGTGCGGAACGTTCTTCTATACAAGCGTCGTTCTTTACATTAATTATACTGTGTGTTGTTTGCAGTTAAAATGTATATATGTGCGGCATGCGGGAGGTGCCCCCTCAGGGCATTGGTTTCTGCTCGTATGTAGGAGAATTACGACTTCTGATTAATCGAGGCCCATGGTGTAGTGGTTAGCATATCTGACTGGCAATCGGAAGATCCCGGGTTTAATTCCCGGGTGGTTACCTCATTTTTCATTTGTTCGTTCTCCCTCCTCATCTTGTGCGGAACGTTCTTCTATACAAGCGTCGTTCTTTACATTAATTATACTGTGTTGTTTGCAGTTAAAATATATATATATATATATATATGTACAGCGTGTCCCAAAGAAATGTATACCCACTTTGTTCGATAATACCAGCTATGAGGATAATAAATATATTACTTTTTATATGGTTTTTAATAAAGAATTTTCTCCTGAATCTAAATATGTAATTATGTTTATTAAAAATTGAAGAACAAAAAAGTTACAGATGTTTAAATTATAATTATTATTTTCGAGACTTCATGTGCGATATTTTCTAATATTTTAACCGACTGTTTTGAGATACTTACGTTTAGTGTTGATATTGAAGCATAAATGTTGTAATTATTAGTTAATTCAAAAAATTTACAAATTTCATGGTTAAATGACACTTTATCTAAGATGTTCGACGTCTTCCAGAACGTTGTTTTTGTAAGTTTTGCACAGTGCCGTCGGATTCAAACTTATCTCGTATACGTGCAAAAATATTAGAAAATATCGCACATGAAGTCTCGAAAATAATAATTATAATTTAAACATCTGTAACGTTTTTGTTTTTCAATTTTTAATAAAAATAATTACACATTTAGATTCAGGAGAAAATTCTTTATTATAAAACATATAAAAAGTAATATATTTATTATCCTCATAGCTGGTATTATCGAACAAAGTGGGTATACATTTCTTTGGGACACGCTGTATATATATATATATATATATATATATATATATATATATATATATATATATATATATATATATACATTATTTACTAAATTTACTTTATATTTGCCACGTATGTATACATATTCCCTGTAATTTTCATTGTAATTAAAATTATATTTCGTGAGAAATAAAACAAGAGGCCTTACTTTCGTACTGCGCCTCGTAAGTAGTATGGGCGAAAAATGAGAGAGTGCAAGAATGTTTCAATGTTGCAGAGATAACGTTCACTGTTGCAAAAGGGGTGGGGGTATGTTGCAAAGGGGGTATGCAATGAAGTGGGAGGGGGTATGCAATGAAGGGGAGAGGGGAGGGCGCTTCGGGGGGAGAAGGGAGGATGACCTCCCCCCAAAAGGGTAGCCTTAACCTAAGAGAGGAAGAGAAAGGAGAGACGGAGGAGGTCTTTGGGGGAGAAGTTGGGATGTCCTCACCCCCACCAAAGGGAAACCTAACCTGAGTCTTAACCTAAGAAGGAAGGAGAGAGAGTTCTTTATTCCACCGAAGTTCGCATCATTATAAGCGTCCCGAAGCCAAGCAGGTCTTATATAGAGGATGGTGAGTTGCCAGATATTACTTTTTATATATGGACGGGGTTACCAGATCGCATTTATTTTAATTGTTCAGGTATACATTATTAGGGTGAGTTGCTAGATACCACCATTTATCTTAATTCACACGAGTTGCTAAATAATGTTTTTATTTATTAAAAGCAACATTGACTTTCTCCTTAAATTTATTAAAAAAGAGCATTAACTATTTAAACGAAACCCAATATTAATAATAAAAGAAATACACTAGACAATTGGCTAGTTAAAGAAATCGCTCGAATAACATATTCTCTAAGAATAATATTCAATTTACCATTCGCTTTCATTTGTTCTAAAACCTTAGAATGTATACTGTGTATTTACTTTTGACAATCCTTTCTTCTTCGAAATAAATAAAACATCATTTTGTTTATAAAATATTGGAAATATATAGGAAACAAATATACGATGGAATGATCAAAAAATAAAATAATAGTATAAGAAATATGAACGAGGAATATATATGATAAAAAAATATAGCCATCAATATATCAGTACAGGAGATATATATATATATATATATATATATATATATATATATATATATATATATAAGCACACCGGACAAAAAATTAGTCACCCTAATAGCACCGATAGTAGGAAGTTCAAGGTCACACAGAGGGCGCTGATGTAGCATTGGTAAGTGACAAGTAGCGGTGACGTAGCACACAGGATCAGATCTGTTTCGTGGGGTGGTGAAGAACAAAGTGTGTGTTGGATATAGTCTGCAAAATGGGTCGTGAGGCAGACGTTACTCAGTGGCAAAAAGGAGCCATCGTGTTTGGCAGAGCCCACGGACACAAAATGTCTGAAGTAGCCCAATTTGTTGGTGTGTCAACGCGTACTGTCCAGCGAGTTTACAAAGAGTGGTGTAGTTCGCAATCAACTGAAACTCGACGGCGTAACTGTGGCCGGAAAACAATTCTCGACAATAGGGACCGCCGCCATGTTTCTCGTCTAGTAACTGCAAATCGTTTTCAAACCAGAGAACAATTGCTCCAAGAAACCAATGAGGTTCTCCAGCGACCAATTTCCGAACGGACATTGCGACGAGAACTGCATGCGATGGACATCTGGAGCAGGGTACCACGGAAGAGGCCGCTGTTAACAGCAAGTCACAAATTGGCACGTTATAAATGGGCTCAGAGGCACAAAAACTGGACTGCGGCAGATTGGAAACGTGTAATTTGGTCCGATGAGTCCCGTTTTTGTTTGTTCTCCAATGATGGGAGGCGACGAGTACATCGCAGGTCCAATGAAGCCTTTAATCCTGAATGCGTCGAAGGTGTTGTTCAGGCTGGAGGTGGTTCCGTGATGTTCTGGGGATGTTTTTCGTACCACGAAATGGGCCCTCTCGTTCCAGTGACGATGAATTTGAACCAGCAGGCGTACCTCCGCATACTAAACTCGCCGGATTCGTGCGGTTATCAAGGCTAGAGGCGCCGTCACACGTTATTAGGTACATTCTGAGAGGGGTGACTAATTTTTTGTCCGGTGTGCTTATATATATACACAATTATGTTAAATAAATAAATACATGCACTTTATTTTCTACTGCACAAAATGAAAATTAAGAAATACAAAACGTATAACCCTCAATATAGCAGTACAGGAAATATATACATATATATATATATATATATATATATATTAGGATGTGCCCATTGTATATATGACAAAATTTTAGAATTGACTTACAGCTTAGCACACAATGTGAATTGGTTACATATCGAAACAAAACTTTTCAGGAAAAATCTTTTTCAATTTAATGAATATTAAGTGGGTGCTCAACGACTTCAAAAGCTCAAGTCTAAACCTGTCATTCTCAGTCACTCGCGAACCTTACGTCGGTGCAGATAGGCAATGCTAATTTTTCTCACACGCTCACAAACACGCTTACATGTGTGTATATGTATTAGAGGCCTGGGCGGGTTGCCCGCGGGTACCCACATTGCGGCGTGATGTGGGCCCCACTTCAAAATACTTGCGGGTGCGGGTCAAGTTAAGGTGCCAGCGCAGACCTCTAATACGTATACAACCATATATATATATATATATATATATATATATATATATATATATATATTTATATATAATATATATATATAATTGTGTTTTTCTGTAACAACCATATATGTATATATAATTGTGTTTTTCTGTTTCAGATTTTCTGATAGTGTTTAGAATATGATATTCGATCCTTATAGTGGTTAAACAAAATTATGTCTTCTACAAGAAGTAAAGAAGCTGTTTATCCGTTAGAAATTCCATTTGCGCACCTACCAGAGACAAAACTACCACTAAAAAAGAAAATTACGTCAGTTTATTTTTTCCATTTGCATGAAGAAAAATGCTCCAGTAAGGAGTCTATAAATTTAGTAGCAGAGGAATTGATGAATATATGGGACAAGGCAAAAATTGCAACGAGCCACAAACCTTATGTTATCAAACTGATTAATAAACTTATTGATGATTATAATTTATTGAAAAAGAATAAAAGTAGGAAAACAGAGACTCATTGTTCAAAGGAACAAAAGTTTGTCGAATCTCTAAGTACATTATTTGACATTGCTCGTCAAAATGTCCTATCTCTAACCAAAAGAGAGGGAGACTGTGCTTTTCTTATTGCTCAAAGACAGAAAGGCCGACCAGGTTATATGGCAGGTGTAGACAAGAAAGAAGTCAAGAAACATTAACGAATCATGAAACGAGAATGATCATTGAATCACAGCGTTTGAAAGCTCATTCAGAAATGCAAGAAACTGTCGCAATTGTTGTTTGTAGCATCAGTTCCAGCACGATGAAGATATTTGCCTTCCTCACCTTCAACCTACAATACTGATAAAGCTCTAAAGGAAGTTTCAATTCGTAAGGCACCTAAACGAGGCACTAAACAGGTAATTCATAAAGCAGTTGTCTCTGTACTGGACAGAACATCAACAACAAGTAGAAGTGCATCGCATATTATCAGTGCCATAGCACAAAGTCTTGGACATGACGTTGGTGACATGATAATTAGTCACAGGGCCATTCATCGGGCTAGAGCCAAATATCGGAAAACTAGCGCTGGAAATAAAAAACTCCTTCGGCAATGCTCATGTCCCTTTTATTTTACACTGGGATGGCAAAATCAAAATGTTACCAGACCTTACAAGTCAAATTAGACAAATGTTGATCGATTACCAATCGCGGTTTCTCGAAATGGTGTTGAAAAATTACTGTCCCAAAACTTCCTGATTCCACTGGAGAGACGGTCGCTAAAGCAATAATTGAAACAATTGAAGAGTGGAATATCACACAAAATTATTGGCTTAAGTTTCGATACCACTGCCAGCAACACTGGACAAAGGGCAGGTACATGCACTATACTAGAGCAATACCTTGAAAAGGATATACTTTTTCTGGCATGCAGTCATCACATTCGTGAGCTTGTTTTGAGCAAAGCATATGAGATGCTTTTGAACGATAACTCAAAATCTCCAAACATAGAGATTTTCAAGCATTTCCAGAAATTCCGGCCAAAGGTCATTCAAAATGAGTATCGGCCTATTACCCATGCAGATGTTGGCGCCGAAGAAATTATTGCTCTTTAAGATGACATTATTATGTTCGCAAATGCAACCCTACACGAACAACAGCCTCGGGATGATTATCGAGAGCTTCTGCAGCTCTCAATCATATTTTTGGGCGGGATTCCAATCACAGGTATTTCTTTTAAGCACCCAGGTCCTGCCCATCGAGCAAGATGGATGTCAAGAGCCATTTACTCTCTCAAACTGTGGTTGTTTAGAAATCAATTCGATCTACAGAAGGAAATACCGAATTTGAGATTAAAAGGAAATACAGCTTCAGAAAGGAAATGGGTAAACTTTTTAAATTTTAATACATTTCTTTTAAAGATATATTTAAAAGCTTGGTTCCAAAGCTCTGTGGCCATAAAGGCTCCAGCAAATGATCTGAAGCTCTTTCAAGAGCTGAACTGTCTTAGAAATCAAAATCTATCAAATGCTCTTACTACTGTCTTTGGACGCCACCTGTGGTACTTAAATGAGGTAAATGTTGCTCTTGCATTTTTTGATTTAGAGATATCATTTGATGTCAAAAGGATGATGGCCAAAAATGCAAATGAAGTTCCTTGCCATGAAGATTCTGTGCGTAGGGTTCAGCCCTTTGATCATTCTCACAAAACTTTACCCGATTTTTGCACGCAAAGAACCAAACATTTTTCACAATCACAGGAGTATTCGCAGAATTTCTTCATGAAGATCCTGAAAGGTGGTCAGTTTCGGCACATTACAATGCCGCAAAAGAAATAGTTAAAAATTTGAGAGTTGAAAATGATCTTGCAGAACGTGTTGTGGCTCTCATTACGAAGTTCAAGGCAACACTAACAACAGATGAAAATAAAAAACAGTACCTTTTGCAGGTTGTAGAACACGAAAGGAAACAAAACCCCAAAGCCAAGAAATATTACTAAAAAATGTATGTTAATAAGTGTTATTCAAAAAATATACTGTGGTTATTTTATGTGTAAAATATATTGTGTGTGTGGTTTTTGTATAGGCCTACAAAGAGATTAAAAAAGATAGGCTTAAGTGAATGTTCAGAAGACTCCAAAAGTATATTTATGTTAAATTTTGAAAATAATTAAGCTAAAGTTGAAATAAAGTCTTAAAAGTATGGAATTTATTTAGTTATGGTACAACTTTTTTGAAGTGGAACTTTTCAGTGAATTGAACACCCTGTTAATATTAACTAAATTCAATAAAATTTTGTCTATATTAATTTTTCATTCATTGCCACAAAATAAAGATATATGGTATTAGAAAAAATGAAGTTTAATTTTAGGCACACCCTAATATATACTATATACGTAGGGTGTCCCAGGAGGAAATGTCAAGAATGCACCATTTGACTCTTTGGGTATTTCTAAGTAGAAAGTATTATATCGACATGTGCCTGATTCCAAACCGTTACCGAGATACAGGCCTCTACATTTGGGGAACTAAAACATAATAAAAAGCCGATCTTAGATAATATTCAATGACATTTAGTGATACATTGGCAACTGTGCAGATCCTCACATTATTTATTTACATTATTTTTTTGTCTAAAAGTTCTTGAAGAGTAACGTTTATCAGCGGGGTAAGGCCGAAACTAGGGAGCAGTTGGTTGCACGTATACAGGATGCGTTCATAAACCTCAGAAATGAACTTCCGCGTTTTCCTTGGCAAGACTCGATGGATCGGAGGCTCGCCGCGTGCATTGAAGAAGGAGGGGGTCACTTTGAAACCATTCTGCAATAAGTGCAATAGTGTATTGTATGTTTCTACTTTTTGTAAACCACAAGTGTCATTAAATAGTATCTAAGATCGCCTTTTTATTATGTTTTAATTACCCAAATGTAGAGGCCTGTATCTCGGTAACGGTTGGGAATCAGACCCATATCGATATAATACTTTCTACTTAGAAATACCCAAAGAGTGAAATGGTGCATTCTTGACATTTCCTCCTGGGACACCCGTATATATATATATATATATATATATATATATATATATATATATATATATATATATATATATAACAAAAACAATATACACCAAAAGAAATATTTATTTAAACGTTATTCTGTCTATTTACTTTCAGAAAAATGACAATACACACATATATATATATATATATATATATATATATATATATATAATATATATATATATATATATAAGACAAACAATAAACAGCGAAAGAGCTAATTATTTTAACTAACTTCACCTAAAATGTTTATTGTCATATGGACTATAGTCTGCCAATAAACCTTTTCATTTCATTTCATTTCCATCTCATTTCATTTCGTTTTATTTAATTTCCATCTCATATCATTTCATTCTTTCTTTGAATTCATCTCTGGAAGAAACAATGTACAGAATGCCTCAGGCCGACCGTAAAGCCTAACCACAAAGTTCCATTTGACCTAAATTCATCCCATATCCTAAGAAAAACCTCTCTTCACTTCAAATATTAAATTCATCATTACCATTACTACTTTCAGTAGTCCCTCCGCAGTGCTATGTTAAACGCACAGGAAATTAAAAAACTACAATATTTTCATTCAACCATGATTTAGTGATTTTATATCATAACCTTTTGATTTACAGCATGTGTTGAAAGTGTTTTCCACCAATCGCAGGAATAGAGCAACTCGTGATTGTTTTCCAATAGACCTTTGATTAAGTAATAAGTTTCCTCATCATATTCCCAATGCAACATATATATATATATATATATATATATATATATATATATATATATATAATATATATATATATATATATATATATACACAGATTTTTGCCAGATAAAGTGAACACGGCACACACATACACACACACACACACAAACACACAGAAAGAAAGTTTAGTTTAATGTATATGAATATTATATCCATAACATTAATTTTCAGAACAATGTCATCGCCCGGACTCTCAACCAGTACCCCAGCGTCTAATCTACTAGGATACATAGGGCGCCCATTTATCAACCAACCCAAACAGACATTCATTTTCATGAGTTATTTATTCACACATCTACGCAAGAAGTAAAAATCCACAAGTCAGGAATCTTGGGAAAGCCGAGATTAGTATGGCCGCAAAACATAATGTACAAAAATCTTCTAGATTTCTTATTTTCTAAGGATCCTTGTTTTACTGTGCTGATTCTAATGCCAGGATTATGAAGAGTAGCGGTGCTAATTTTGTTTCCTGTGGTACTGAGCTGAGCGACTCTGATGAAGATATTCCTATAACGACTTGCATCCGAAAAATTGAGGCTCAAATAGTATGGCCACAAAATAATAAAATATTGTTGTGATAAAGATGGTTGTTGTTGTTGTTGTTTAGCCGATCAGCCCACCCTGATAGAGCAAGCCGGCGGCACGCAGGTAACCGATCGCCCTCTCCGGAGTGGACCAAAGGTTCAGCGCACTAGTGATGTTGTGTTGTGTTCGTTGTTGTGCTAGAGCGGTACAGTCTGTCATAATGTGTTCAATTGTTTGTGGTGTGTACTGGCACAGGTGGCAGGTGTCGTCTATGGAGTTCTCTAGTCTGTGTTTATATGTCCGTAAGTTGGGGGTGATGTCCACATCGGAATCGTGCTAAGTTAACTCGATCCGATCTGCTCAGGCTGATCTCTGATCTGTTAATGGGTGGCTGCTTCGCACCTAGGACCGCATTCGGACCGAGTCGTGTCAGTGCTTTGTGGGTTAGGTGTGTGTGTATGTGTTTTCTGTACTGTGTGATGTCTGTGGGGCGTGGTATGGAATGGAGTATTTGGTTATAATGTCTCTCTGGTGTTACCTTAATGGTGCGAGGTGTTGGTGCATGATTGTACATGTAGTGGCAAGGGTGTTGTGGGTTAGTTGTCGCTGCTGCCATGAATTGTGTTCCCCTCATGTCTAAATGTTCCCTAACTTTTAGTATTTTTGTTTCTGTGTGCAGGTGTTCTATTGGTGTTGTTTGAGTGCATCCTGTAATGATACGAAGTGCGTTGTTTTGTATTGTTTGTAAGGTGTTTATGTGTGTGTTTGAGATAATGGGTGCCCAGCATGGGCTAGCATAGTCCATAACTGAGCGAATATATTGTTTGTATATGAGTGATGTTGTTTCCTGCTGGTGTCCAAAGTTTGTGCCTGTTAGTACCCTAAGCGTGTTAAGTATTGACGAACATTTGGTTTTAATGTCCTGAATGTGGTTTGCAAAAGATAATGATGTGTTGTATGTGACACCAAGTATTTTGGTTCTGTGAGTGTGTGGAATGTTGATGTTTAGTGTAAGCTGTGGAATTACCTGGTGTTCTTTTGTGTTGCTTGTAAGCAAGGTGATGGTTGATTTTGTGGGCGCTACTTTGAGTCTATTGTGTGTGAGCCAGTCTTGTATACTGTTTATGTATGTTTGTAGGTTATTTGTAGCGGTGTCGATGTTGTTTGTGGGTGGATGTTAGAGTGATATCATCTGCATATGATGATAAGGTAAGCTTGTTATCTATGGGTGTTGGAATGTCATGCATGTATAAGTTGAAGAGTGTTGGTGAGAGAACAGAGCCTTGAGGGACCCCGTTCGGAAAAAGCTTGTTTTTGGATGACTTGCCATTAAATGTGGCATGTGAGTATCTTCCTGAGAGATAGTTGCTCAGCCACCTTTTGGTGTTATTGTGCATGTTTGTGTTGAGTATTTTGTTTATGAGAGGGAAGCGTGGGATAACATCAAATGCTTTACTAATGTCTATTGTTGCTAATAGTGTACGTTGAGCTGGTGGTCTGGAGTTGATGCCATCCATGATGTGCTGCGTGAGGTTAGTGAGTAATGTCGTGGTTGAGTGGTGAGGTCTGAATCCATGTTGAGTAGGCGATAGTGGAATGTGTGGGTTGGTGATTTGTAAGATTAGTCTTTCTGTTACTTTAGAAGGTGGGCATAGTAAAGTAATGGGTGTATAGGAAGCTGGTTATGTTGGATTTTTGTTTGGTTTGAGTAGTTTAATAATTTTACCTTGTTTCCATATGTCAGGAATAATACAGTGTTGGTATGAATATGTGCTGATATTTGTGAGAGCTAGTATTCCTTGTGGGCCCAAGTGTTTAAGGTGTATGTTAGATATGTTGTCTGGTCCAGTAGCCTTCGAATTATTAATGTTTTTGATGATCTTGGTGGTCTGGTCTGTATTGAAGGGTGTAATGGTTGTGTCGAGTCTGTAGGTTTTCTTGTGTCTGGCTGTTTGTCTGTCTGCGTGTTTCTGGTTGTTGTCTCTGTTTAAGTGACTTATCTTTGCGTAGTGATTAACTAGAATGTTAGCTTGTTGTGTGTATGTTGGGATATTATTTTGGCTGCGACAGATATCCGCGTGTGAGGTGTGAATGCCGCTGTTAGAGTGGGTAATGCTGTTTATAGTCTTGTATATCCTGGATGTATCTGTAGAGTGGTTTAGTGTTGTTATGAATTCCCTGAATGTTTCTGTTTGTTTTTCTTTGAGTTTGTTGTTTATTTCTGTGTTGAGCTGTTGTATCTGCTGTTTTATGGCTTCTGTGTGTGGTGTTTGTGTGTTATATTTGAGGTTGTTACGTTGCCTTATGAGGTGGGCTATTTCTCTAGTGTAATTTGGGTTGTATTTCCTAATGTTGCCCTTGGGTATGTATTTGTTTGCATTATTGATAATCTGATTAAATGTCTTGAGTGTTGTATTGATGTTTATGATGGGTGTGCTGTTTAATGGGGTGAATTGTTCCTCAGTCTGTATTTTGAACTGTTCCCAATCAGCTTTCTTGTAATTTCTGTAAGTGTGCCTAAGGCTGTTGGGGCAGAGTGTAGAATGTGTTGTAATGATGATGGGCAGGTGGTCTGATGACAGTTGTTTTTCTGTTCTCCATCGTGTATGTGCTGCTAGTGATGGGGAACAGAACGTTATGTCTGGGGAGGAGTTTGAGTATCCTGCTTGATGTGGTATGTGTGTATGTTCTTCTGTATTGTTAAGAATGAAGAGGCTGTTTAGTTGTGTGGCTATGTTGGCGCCTCTGGTGTTGTTTTGGTTGTGCAAGTACCAACTAGTGTCTTTGGCGTTGAAGTCTCCTCCTAAGATGACATTAGTGAGAGAGGCCAGATTGTGTAACTGTGGATTGTAATTGGCTGGCACCTGAGGTGAACTATCTGGTGGGATGTAAATGTTGATTAGTGTGGTGTGTTTCGCGCGTGTTTTAATGTTAACTGCCTGTATTTCTATCGTGTTGTCTGCTTGCATTGTGTTTGTAATGTTTTGGGTGGCATCAGTGTAGCTAATGCCTTTACGTATGCAAGTGATGAGTCCACCTTCGTGACCCCCAGTACGATCTTGACGGATCGCCGTGAAGTCAGGGATGGTGGGTGTTTTGTGTGTGTTTTAGTTTTGTTTCTTGTATAAGTGCTATGTGAATGTTTTGTTTGTGTACGAATTCCCTAAGTTGCATGATTTTGTTTGTGAGGCCATCTACGTTGTACTGTAATGTGTTAATATTAATGAGATAGAGATAGTTGATCAATGTTGCGAGGGATATTGCATAAAGGGGTGGGTTGGGGAAAACCTAGAAAAGTATGGGCGCAAATGCAAATATTGCCGTGGTAGAGACTGCAAGGGGTAAGGTAATACACAATGTGAGCATTAAATCTACGGAAAAAATATAAAGACCATTAGTCGTCCAAAGCATGGACCCATAATATAGGTGTTACGATTGGCACACAAACTTATCAATATCCCCTCACAGTTACACTGACAACCAATCATTAAATTTATGAACACCCTCTTAGTCTTTTGGGGCGGTGCTTGGGGTTATGCGTATAAAAGGAAATATTTTCAGCTGGGAGTCGCATTAGTTATCTTCACCAGTGAATAAACATTCCCTCCGCCATGAGTCAAGAACTTTATAGTTTACCGGATTTATTTGAAGATGGTGACATTGTAGCATTGTCTTCAATTAATCTTTTTAACGCGGCTGACCGGGATGGATTATTTCCAACGCAAACCGTTGAAGATATTTGCAATGATGCTCCTTACGATCCGACGCAAGTGACAGCCATATAAATGCAAGGCTTATTTCGTCATATATATGGAGGGTTGTAGTAATTCACCTCATCACATTAAAAATACTTCATTTAGGTAACCGCAATTATGCTAAAAACCCTGTTTTGATTCATTGAATTTTTTATATCAATCTTTTGCATGTTTTTTTTATATAAATTCAAATGTTATTCGTAATTATCTCTTAAAGGAACTTCTCTGAGCGGTTCAAAGATATCTTCACATTGTAATACTCTTACTATATGTATACTCGGTGTATGTTTTCTTAAAAAAGATTCAGTATGAACTAATGAATTATTCTTTCTCTTTTAAGGTCAGATGAGGATTTGTCACGTGTTATACAATCTTTTCGTTTTGAAGAACTCCATGTCATGGACCTGGATACGGAGGTAGAAGATTTACGGAGCAATCAGCCCAACGAATGTCACATCATTAACGAAATAATGTTTTTTTTTTTGTTTGATCTTTTTTGGGGAAGAAAACACAATGTATTTTCATCAATTTATTAAATAAAAGAAATCGTGTGTTTAGTACAGTAACCACCTTAAACTACAGCATATACAAACTAACATTATTGGCTACAAATATATATACATATACATACACTAACAAAACATCATACTATACAACGAGTATGCACAATCGGGAAACGGCTTTTTATCTGTCTGCATACCATTTCATCTATTTATTAAATGAAAGAAATCATGTTTTAAGTAAAATAACCATCTTAAACTACAGAATATACAAACTAACATTAACATTAATGGTTACAAATATATATATACACGAACAAAACATCATACTATACAACGAGTACGCACAATTGGAAAGCGGCTTTTTATCTGTCTGCATACAATTTCATCGTTTCGTTGAGTGTGACACGGGTCGAATAATTTTAAAAAATTTATAAATTCTTTACCGCGTGACATATGCATGGGAAATGAGAGGCAGTACATTCCACACGTATTACTAATATATCTTTCTAACCGGAATGGGTTCCATACAACTTCGGGGATACGCAACTTGCCGAGAAATTTTACAATAACAGGGTCACTCCAGGGCTGAGTCCCGAGTGAATCAAAATAGTACAGGCGGTCCCTATTTTTAAAATAGATTGCAAACCAATGAGTCCTTTCATTACCAATGACATCTGTGTTCACAATAAGACTACCGCAATCTCGCGTAGTTGGCAAATTCAATGTTTCATTCTTCGCAAACACACCGATAAATTTGGAACGTGTGATTCGTTCACTATTCATTACTCTCTGAAGTGTATTCGCATCCATTTTAAAAGTCAGTGATAACGCCCCTAAACCTGTCTACTTCTATTAGGGCTTGTGACTCAAGATATACTAGTACACTAATAGGTGCGTCTATATGCTTGGTGAATTCGAACCTGACTGAGATGTTTCCACTCTGCTGTGGACTTAAATGTGTATTTACGCTAGCAGATAAGTCAGGTGTGATGTCAAACGGATAAAGGTTAAATTGATCAATGAATTCTTTCTGCGTTACACCATTCCCGAGCTCATCACAATCACCCGCAATATAGGCCAGATTACTATATGCTCTCGCGCACAGCGGTAACACAGTATCTGATGAATAGTCCGTATTCAATGTTCCTCCCAACGCAATGCCATTAACGTATAGACTTATATTTTTAAGGCCGAAATTCTCGAATTTAAAGGCACTCTTTTTATATTTTCCATTCACCGAAGCATGGTTCTGCACTCCAATTAATATCCTTTTAGGAAGATTTCCCAGGGCGATGTTTTCTATCTGTTTCGATGCCAACCCTGCTGGCACCGTGTATAGTTTGATTTGTACTCTGTTAATAGGGTATTTTACTGTGGTGTTTAGTAAATTTTTCTTAATTTCTAGTTGTTTTGGTGAACTTAATTTCACTCGCCGTACGCGGAGGTATGTCTCCATAATGTGAACCACAACTGGTTTTGCTCCCTCTTCTTGATTAGCATCCAGATTTAAGCAGATCTCAGGATTCGTGCGGGTGAGCTTTATTTTCATATCCACCCCATTCACAAGCAACTTCTCCTGGAATGTGAAATCTGTATGCAGGCGTCCAAAACACTCGTATATCTTCTTTTTAGAATTTTTAAATTTGTCCTTTATACTACTTTCGTCTTTAGTTTGATAATAATCCTCGGCCCTTAAAAACGTATCCTTCGCTTCTTTGGAAAAGTTGAGGACATTTTCCAGATAGGCTCATAGGTGATAGTACCCCGTGCTTGCCGATATGTTGACCTGATTTAAATACACGTCACACTGGTTGAATATGGAGTGCAGAAAGTTTGTTTCAGGGTATACAGCATATTTGTCATCGCAGTCCGTTCCGTCAGAATGGGCTATACGTAATTTAGCGTACATGTGCATACAGCTTGGATCAAAAAAGTAAGGGCCTGAGCTGGGTATCACGAATTCTATAGGAGCACTCGGGGAACTAATTGTGTTTAAAGGGTTAATTGTAATAAATTCACTGTGTTCAATAGAAACTTGAGTTGGGGGCATGTCAAAGAGGGATAGCTCCGATTTACAGCATTGTGAACTACACGGATGGATGAAGCGTGCCATGACGAGTTAGAAATAGTGCCTCCTCTCTCGACAAGTAGTAAACAAACTATGATTCATGAGTCAATGTCCTTAGCTTATATCAGTCAAAAAAATGGTCAACCATAGGCTTCATTCGCTTACAACACTTCTTTTTTGATATCCTTTTACGTTTAATGCCACGTGTGGTAATCCCTTCTTCCGGCCAGTCCTCTTCTTCCCACCACCACGCATTTTTCTCTTTGCATCTTTGACGATTTCGTCCCGTGTACGTTTTAAATGTTTTTTTAGAGCTTCTTTAGGTTTAGCCCCAGCCAATATGTCTTCTGCAGTGTTAAGACCTGATTGTAGCGCTTTCCTTCCGAGGTATCTGGCACCCCTCTTCAGCAAAGGAACAGCCGTACGTAGTATGGTTGAAAAAATGGACCCAAGTCCACTACCACGCTGGTATCTCACCCCTCGATAGACGGTGAAAGGCTTTCTGTCCATTATAACTCAGTGCGTCGAAAGTGCAGCTTCACTGTTAAGCTCCCGTACCGAATGGGAAATTTTTACCCTCAATCGTTCTTATATATATATAGATATTGGTTATTAGATTAGTTGCGACGTTCACATAATGGGGTCTGTCATATGTAATACTCAAACTCCTTCCTCTATGGTTGGGAATGTGAGCAATGCGCAGCAGGCGTGCCTGGGTATCCCCAACAAACTGGTGCTCCACTATATTGCTGTAAATATAGCACATGTCTGGGGTTTATAGCCGTCAACCATTTTCTCCAATTTCACTGATACATTAGGCTGGACAAGTCGTGTTGTGCCTCGTGAAATGTGTCTCTTTGGAAGGCTGCGATATCGTCCATCGGTTATAATTTTGAACACTCTTGGTCTTTAATATTTCGTTAGCCTGCGATTTTAGGATAGTGCATGCATGGGGATCATTGTTTACGATTTCGTATACTAAATCGCGTAAGATTTGAGTTTTTAAACTTACGTTTAAGTCTCTCACAACATCCTCGGCCTCACCATAGTGACCCGGCCTAGTGTTACTTCTGTACTGTAATACTGTGCATACCCAGTCTGGGTGGTACGCATGTTTCATCCCGAGTTACCCCGGCTTTTTCACACTCATTACAGTCTCTAAGAATCGTAAAAACGGTATCTTTATAATCAATATTTAAAAAGAGGGTGTCCAGCTGAATTTCACATATCCCCACCTCATACGAATCACGACCCAATTCAATGGGTCCATGGAGCTCTGTTACAAAGTTGGCTAGTGTGTTGTTAGGGTGTACAGACAGGGACGAGGAGGACGGGAGTGTGACGTAGAAATGGTTAGGAGCCATGTTGCATACTATTTAAGCTTCATTATTGCATCAGCTTTTATATAGGTGTTGAAGCTTTCTGGGTACCCTAGCCATTTCACCAGGTACATTTTTCTCTTTCCTGAACCTTTGCTTCCTAAAATTTTCTCAATTTTAAACACATTTTTTCCTAAATTAAATGCCACTTTCTGCAACTCCTCGCGGTAAAAGCCTCCTGAGATTTCTTCCCCATTCAAATCTTCAACGTAATACATCATTATCTCACCTTTAGGTCTCATAGCCCTAACTTTAAAAATCTCACGTGTCCATCCTTGCTCAAATCCCTTCGCGAATTTATTTCCCGAACGCGACAGCCTTACATAATCATTGATTTTGAAACGCGCAGAGTGTGGTGGTGGTGTTCCATCTCTTCTCACCTCTGGGCGCGTACCTCTTTCTAAAACCTCGTTAGGTGTTGTCCCAATCGTGCGATGGTGTGAGCGGTTGTAGGATGAGGCCAATGATTCCAGAATGTCTAGAAATCTGTATGTGTTTTTATGTGTAAAATAGCGGTGCATGCGTTCCTTTATGGTACGTTGAACTCTTTCAGCTAAAGAAGCCTTATGTATAGAATTGGTTGTGTAATAGCTGATATTAAACTCTGTCAACATGTTCTGAAAAGCACGGCCTATAAATTCCTTCCCCATATCCGTACAAAAATAGCCAGGAACCCTGTTTTCTTTTAACATCAGTGTTTTGGTGGCTTTAGCAACTGTTTCAGGTGATTTATTTTTCAGAGGAATTAGCCACAGATATCTAGAGAATACATCTATTATGAATAGAATGTAGCGGTAACCATCGTTATACACAGAATATCTTTGCATGTCTGTTAAATCTGCTTGCCAAATAGAGTCAATCGAGCAGCTGTTGTCTTGGCTGTTTTAAACCTTTTTCTCACAGGCTTATGAAGTGTATAAGCGTCCTGCTCCCGCAAAAATCTCTCAACATCTTTTTTTCCTACTCCGTAAACACTTCTGTACAGTCTATCTACGCCTCCGTAGGAGGCTGGGTTAGAAATGTCATAATAACGTCTTCTTAATATGTTAGCCATTTGCGTATTTTAGAGGCACGTGGGTAGGGTTGACCGTTGTTTAACCTCTTCTTTCTCCTCTTCAAAGGTGTTACCGCCGGGGTGATGGCGTCTTCAATTGTGTCACGTGCGTCGCATGTTCCAAGTCTTTTAACCTGTTCAGATTTCCTATCATTGTTTTGGGGACATTTATTTGTTGTAGTCTTGCTTTAATATGCTTCCATCCTGATGGTGAGGGCCTATCCCACTTTCTCACCAGATCATGGACGATGTCTACGATATTCGATCCCTGTACCTTTACTCCTTCCACAATGATCTCTCCTGTATCGGTCCATTGTATGGCGGGTCCTCATTCAATAGATTATAAAGACTTAAACCTTTATTCCTCAATGTATGTGGGAGGGTGCTTTTTAATACATGCTCGATATGTTGTGTGGCCGACCCATTAATCTTTGGTTGGTCAGCTATCGTCGGACACAGGTCCTATGTCACCATGTCCATCGTTCCCCGTGCTGTGCCTAATAACCACGGGAATCTCTGTCGGGTTCTTATAATTTTCGTACTCGTGAAGAAATTTCTGCAGAGCTTCTTGGTATAAGATTCTTTTCTCATCAGGTGTTTTTTCACTGTTTAATAGGGCTAGCAATTCGCTTTCCATTCTTTTAAGCCTGCTTTTACGGGGATCTAGATCCGTGTCTGGATTCTTTGAACTTTGCAGTGAAGCATACACCTCGTGTGGAATCACTACCACTTTCTTCATTATATTAATCTAGTCAGTAAAGGACCCAAAACTGAAAATAAGATGGGGAGGAATGACCCTCCTCTTTGTACAATATTCGTTTTTTCTTCCCTACAGTTTGACTTTTACGAGCGAGTGCACGTATTATGTTCTTGTAACGGCGTAGGCGAGCCTTCTGAGGTGGTTTCATTGATACATTGCAATTTATAACGTTAAGACAGATTTCACAGATGCATTTTAAAAAGTCGGAGTCGATATTTTTAAAAACATCTGCTGCATTGCCCGGGGCAGTCGATGATAGATTTTTATTAATTCATGGTATTTCTTTAGCCTCTTTGTCATTCTGGAATATACACCGTTTCAGGCTCGTTTGGAAATATATTCGTTCTTAGAAGCACCCTAAACGTGTTTCGCGGATGAAGGTCGCAAAGCAAATATCCGTAACGCGGTTGTAGCTTCTTTATAAACTTCCAAAAACTCCTTACGCTGATTCGGGAACATTTGATTGGCTAATACCCCAATTTGTGATACATCTCTACGTTGCGCGAATAAGACTAGATATTGTGTATTTAACGACATCGCGCATGTATCTATTTTTGAAAAATAGATTCTGATTGATGAAGAACACGCTTATGTTAAGATGGTGGGAGAATACTGTAAATGTCTCGGCAAACGTTTTATCCATCTCCAACATGAGATCGTCAATTACAATGACTGTATGTTCATTTCCCTTTAACGAATTAACATCATATACACCTTTGTGGAACAAAATATCATCTTGGTACTCGTTGAACACTGATTGATACGTCGAATAGCACCATATAACTTTATGCACAAATTTTGAGAACATCTCTCCCTTTTCTTTAATGATTTTAAGCATAAACACAGTTTTACCACATCCTGTAGGTCCAGATATAATACATGTGGATGGGCTCGTGAACCTGAATTTTTCTACAGAGTCCATTTCTAACACGTCACACTCCTAAGTGGGTCATTTACAAAATATAATAAATATTTAAGTGCTGCTCCTTATATTCTACAGTCTTGTTTTTCTCTTCTCCCACAGAACCGTGAATGACGATGAGGTACAGCACCCCATCATCGACATTACAGATGACCCCGACGACAGTGTAGTTGTGATCACAGAATCCTTCCCCGCCGACGAATCCTCACCAGCGATACCTGTAGCACGCGACAATTCAAAGCGGAGGCATGATGAAGAGCCCTCCACGTCAGGTATAAAGCGTGCCAGGATTGCGCCGGTTGTTAGACCACCAGTAGTAGAGCCCCAACCCTCTGCGTCTTACGACACAACCCCCACAATAGTACCTCCCTCGAATAAAAATATATTCCTTTATTCCTGTTCAATTCCGTGTACATCCTCCCCAGCAGCTTCTCGCTCTATTGAGAATAGCATAACATTCGAGTTGGTGCGCACCGCTATCCCTACCCCAGCCTTGACTAGAAATCGGTATATAGTCAGGGTTGATCCTAGATCCATGTATAGCAATGGTGTTGAACACGGACTACGGCGCATAGTTGAACGTATTGTAGAGATTGCCCATTAGAACCGCGACGAACGTGAAGTCAGGACGAGGCTAGCCTTCGGATTCGGGTCAGATGACGGGGATGTAAATTATTTTTGGATAGTAATACCGTTCAGACGTTTGGCAGCTGAAGATATAGAGTATATATTAGGTCGTATAATGAGGGCTTCTCAAAGTAGTACAGCCTTCAATATGGACAATTTCACGGTAAATATTGACCGTGTATTCCGTGTTGCGGGTCATAGCGCCACACCTTATACTCTTAACTTCAATGCTCAGGCTATTTTTAGACGGCATATAAACGTCGATCGTGGTTGCGGCTTTATAGCAGTGGTCTTAGCACGTATGTTTACTGTACTAAATACACGGACCCAAAAAATTTGGTTGCCTACGGTAGTGGAGCGTGCCCGTAAACTAGCTCTAGACTGTATGGGTAGAACAGGAAATGAATGTTCGTATAGCTGTATTTGGACTGGATGATCGTCGTAGAACTGTGTATGTTTTTAAAAGCTGTGTGAGAGACCGTACAAGGCCCCTACTTATTTTAGGACTGTCAGGGACAACGTATCTCCCCATCCGTAATATAAGGGGGCTTTACGCGAGTTATGATAAAAGTCGAAAATATGGACGACATCATGATTTGTGTAAGGGGTGTATCGCGTTTGCGGATGATATAGTGAAGCATTGTAAAGACTGCCACATGGTATGTCAGCAGTTAAAACCTCCAAATGTGAAAGCCGTGTAGTTGAAGCTGAGAAGAGGGATTGTAATGTGTGTAGACGCACATTTTTCAATAATAGCTGTTTTGAGCTCCATAAATCAATTGGCACGTGCAGGAAAATGAGAATCTGTGAATGTGGTATGTTTCACATGATGGATAATTGTGGCAATTTCAAGCATAAATGTGATGAAATTCACTGTTCTACATGCCATGAGAAATATAAAGCGGTTGGGGTAAAACATGTATGTTATATGAAAGACGCCAAGCCTTTAAACAGTCCTTGTATAACTGTGTACTACGATATAGAAACATACACGAATGCTGAAACCAAAGAGGTTATTCCGCATTTACTTGTGAGTCAGACTATCTGTGATGAGTGTAGGGAGATCGAGTGTGACGAGTGTTACAAGTGTGGTAAACGGACAAACGTTTCTAAAACGAGTGCCCACGATAGCCCTGTGAAACTCTTTGTGTCCTATATTGTCAAGTTAGCCGACAAGTTCAAAAAAATGACTGTGTATATTCTGGCCCATAACAGGGCAAAATTTGGCACACAGTTCCTTTATAAGGAGTTGCTTAGCACTAGTCATCTGAGATATTTATAGGTGATCTCTTGAAAAGAGGCAACAAACTAATACAGATGCAGATAAGTTGTAATGTACAGTTTAAAGACACTTTATTTTTCACACCTTGTAAATCAACAAAGCTACCGAAGGTGATGGGTGTAGCTGCTGAAGTTTCAAAAGGATATTTCCCTTACACATTCCTCACTAGCGAAACTTTAAATTACGTAGGACTACCTCCACCCAAACATTACTTTAACTATGAATGTATGAGTACAGATGAACGTGAAGATTTTGACCGATACTACAACAGTTTTAATGAATCTAGTCCTTATAATATAGCTGATGAATGTGAGCGTTATTGCGTGAATGATGTGCGCGTGCTTAGAGTATGTTTCCAGGCCTTTAGAAGGATGTACATAAGCCGTTTCAAATGCGATCCGATGCAAGTCGCAACCACCATCGCCTCATTATGTTTTACGGTGTTCAAGAATAACTTCATGCCTAAAGACACCTTAGCCATTATTCACAGAAACAATCCCCGCAGTTATGGGCACAAGGCTATTTACTGGCTCATACACCTACAGCAGCAGACAGGTGTATACCTAAAGCATGCCCGCAACACGGGTGAAGTACCCATTAAGGTTAATGGTCGTGTTTGTTGGGTTAATGGTCTAAGTGAAAGCCGTGTCACTGGTGAGAAGACTGTGTACTCCTTTAACGGTTGCTGGAGGCATGGATGACCCCGTTCTGAGTGTGGAATCGCAGGAGATATCCACGGTAGATCTCCTGCCGACTGTCTTGCGTGGACCCGCACCCGCGATCAACTTATAGGATCCCAATTCTCTCACAAATTCTTGTCGAAGCATGAGTATGATGCACGGATGGAGACAAACGGACAGTACCGTGAAGAAATAAACACGATGAAGCGTTCAATGGTGCTGGATCCTCTCAAATGCGGTGATAGCTTGTTCGGAGGGTGTACAAATCCCTTCAAACTCTACTTTCCGCCTACGGAGAGTGGTGTGAAAATCCATTACTACGACTTCTGTTCTTTGTACCCCTACGTGATGAAGAACAATCCGTACCCCGTAGGTCCGCCTCAGAAACAGGTGGGACCTGACCTACCCACCATCGAGGAGTTCTCAACAAATTTGAACGGGCACTATTTCGGCCTTTCTATCGTAGACGTACTCCCCCCTCGCGATTTATGGATGCCAATCTTACTCGTCGTTATCGATCACAAGCTCAGGTTTCCCTTGTGCGTGAAGTGCGCAGAAGAGAACAATGGTGATTGTGACCATACAACCCACCAGCGTAAGATCAGAGGTGTATATACAAGTCCAGAGCTGGACCTAGCTGTTCGCCATGGCTACAGCATATTGAAGATACATGAGGTGTGGAGGTTTCAGAAGCTACCCAACCTTTTCACGCCATATATAAACGCTTTTTTGAAAGATAAGGTCGAAGCATCAGGGTATCCGCGAGGAGTTGATACCGAAGATGAAAAGTCGGCTTATATTCAACGTTACCGTGACCGTGAAGGTATAGAGCTTGACCGTTCCCAAATTGTAAAGAACCCTGGCAAGCGCTTTAGTGCAAAGTTGTGTCTAAACAGTCTTTGAGGAAAATTTGCACAGAATACCGGCAAAGGGAACGTTCATTTGGCACAAAGCTCTAGTGAAGTCTGGGATTATGCCAACGCTCCCGATAAACAGGTCATGGAGATCGTGAATGTAGGTAATACTTACATAATAAAGTACAACAATACCGAATTGGCCACAGATACCTCACGGGTTACAAACATACCTGTAGCCAGCTTCACAACAGCGTACGCACGCATCAAACTTTGGGGCTTATTGCATTCTCTTGGGCGGAGGGTATTGTACGCTGATACAGATAGTGTGATATTCACAGGGATGGAGGGTGAATACATGCCTCCTATTGGTGAATTCCTCGCTGAGTTGAGTGATGAGATCAAGGATGAGTATGGAGACACCGCATATGCAGACTCTTTTGTCTCAACCGGGCCAAAAACTTATGGGGTACAGGTGAGGGTGGGGGAGGATATGAAATATATCGTGAAGGCAAAGGGAATCACGCTCAACCAGGCGAATCGGCGGGTCGTTAACTTTGATTCGTTGAAGGATCTAGTGTGTTTGGATGATGATGATGAGGGCGACCGGCCGCCCCAACTAATTGTAGGCACCCACAATTTTCGGGCGCAGAAGCTGGGGGGCGTGAAGGAACTTAGGGGTACAAAGGTGTGCCGTAACACCTGTAGGAAACGTTACCAGGTACCTGGTACCTATGATACCGTACCCTTTGGATACCATAATCTTTGATGTGTATATTGTTAACTTATTTATTACACGTATTTGTATATATATATATATATATATATATATATTATATTATATATAATATATGTATAACACCTTCATATAATCTTTGATGTATCTATTGTTAACTTATTTATTACACGCATTTGTAAATATATATACCTTCAATATTTCGTTTATTAAATAAATCGTGTTCCAATTAGCGTTTCAATTTCTTCTTTGTGTGTGTGTGTGTGTGTGTACAGAGGAGAAAGTTCTAAGCTCCGCCCACTGTAAAACCAGCAACGTGAGTCATGCTACTACCTGGGCTTCCCTGCGTGCTCAGTTGATCGCAGTAAGCCCTGGACCTCAGACATGTATTCTCCCGCATAGACAGAAAATAGTAATGGCTACCTTTAATATTGCGTGTTCGACGTTTATGAAATGGTATTCTGCAAAGTGTCAAGATGTGGTGGATACTGAAAAACTCCCTATTCCACCCTCCTTTGATTGTTTTTAAGGCTACATTGAATCGTGCGAAGGAGCAAGATGTACAATTACTCTATGGCTATTCTGGTGAGAGCATTGTAGGATTTCGTAGGACAAGTGATGTCTTGAACTATGTTGTAGGACTAAACTTTATAAAAGCTTCATATACCGTGAAGTAAAAGAAACAACACGTGCAGAAGAGAAGCAATGGATATGGATGTGAGTCTTGTTGATGACTGGTGTGACAAGCGATATTATGTCATGTTACATCATACCGAGTACTCCTGCCCTGCGACTGAGAATGTAAATCTCGTCATCATGGAGAATCTTAAGTATTTTATCAGTATATTTTATTATCATGACGAAGTTTGTAGTGAGGTTGTGGCTAATGCCCTGTGTGAGTTTTTAACAGACATTAGAAGACGAGTATCCGCTTGTTAAACAAAAATGAAAATATGGACATATGTTCCCTCAAATATTGCGCCGGAATGTGAAGATGTTTAGTTTGTGGAAATGAACGTGTGGTGAGTGGTAAAACATTAAAACCGTTATAAAAATGTGTTTTAGGTTCGTGAAAATCACCCTGAAGGAAAATGTCTGGTGCGTATTCGGGGAGTGGGAGAGATAAAACATTAAACTGACATTACTTTGTGTGTCGCAGATGGAAATTTCTCAAACATCTGCCCAATATAATGGGATACAAACGATTCACGTTGGAACAGCGCCGTACAGTTTTCATTAGCTTATGGTGTGACTCACTCCTCCCGTCGAGCCGACGCGTTACATGTGGCTCATAGTCGTCTCAGAGCTTGAACCGAGTGGATGCGCTCCTCGAATACGATGGAACTTCCTCTGAGCAGCATTCTCAAAGCTGTGTACGATGTGTCCGTGACGAAGTCCGTTGCGCGTGTTCAGGCGTAAATCCGGTGTCGTTAACTATGTACTGGAAACGGATTGTAGACAAACAAACAAACGGAATGTTGTTTATTTAAGTTTCGAGGAGATGATAGAATCTTCGTGATAGTTGAGAAGTGGGTGAAGATCGTTATAAATTTCTACAGGGCGTAGGTACAAGAAGAGAGCAGATTAGTGACACCCCCCATATGCCGTTGTTTGTACGTTGTGTATAAATAGAGAACGGCCATGCATTGATATACGGCTGATGTGAAGAATGCTTCTGATAATAACGCTCTGTCCCTACGCGAAACCGTTTCATCCTCGACAGATGTTTGAAATCGTCGGATTCTGCAGCTGAAGCTATATTAGACGCGCGTGTTATGACTATGCTTTATTTTTGATACGGTTCTTGAATACGCATACACCGCTCTGCTCGATGGGTTTTACCGAGTGTAGGGTTGAACAAGATGAGAATGGTCTAGAACTGGACGTTTATTTAAAAGGTTTAGACTCTTTGAAATATCATGAGCTTTGGTACAAAGCACTTGAGCAGTACAGGGTCGAGCTCACCTACACCGTTCATCCTGAAGAACTATTTCTTCATATAATGAGCAGCTATGAAGAAAAGCTCGGTTCGGTTGCAATAAACCCTCGATTGGAAAGGCGTGTTTATAAACTTGTATTTAATAATGATGTTGTGGCTAACGAAGACCTTTTTGTGCGTGCTTTTGACTGTATTCTAGCCGTATTTAAAGATAACTTGCCAACCGGATGTAAAGTGGGCACAAAAATAGTACTGAACGATATGAAGGCCATTTATATAGAGTATAGATATCCCTATACCTTGAGCGGTGAAATATTATTAAACCGCGTATACTGCATAATGCAGAGCAATAACGATGTGAATGCAGACTCGATTACGTGTGAGTTTAGTGTATTGCTCAGTAAAACAAGGTGAATGTATTTATTTTCAATTTATTTAACATAATTGTGTGTATATATATATATATATATATATATATGTATATATATACACATATATATATATATATATATATATATTCTCCTGTACTGCTATATTGATGGTTATACGTTTTGTATTTATTTTTTATTTTTTTATTTTGTTTTTTGATCATTCCAATGTATATTTATTTCCTGTATATTTCGATAATATAATTGTATATATATATATTTCTCCTGTACTGTTATATTGACGGTTATATTTTTGATTATATACATATTCCTCGTTCATATTTCTTAAACTATTAGTATTTGTAATTTTTTTTATCATTCCAATGTGTATTTATTTTCTATATATTTACAATATTTAATAAACAGAATGATGTAATGTTGTTTTATTTAATTCTTTTGGTTGTAAACAATTATACTAAATGGCTGGTTACGCCTTCTAAACCTACTGACGGATTTCTAAGCCAACTGTTAAGAATTAATTAAATAAATGGTACAATCTGGCAACTCAACCTGATCAAGCCATTTACGCCTTCTAAGACAACAATCAATAATATATGTTTTAATTAAATAAATAGCACAATCTGGCAACTCAACCTGTACCAGCCATTTACGCCTTCTAAGCCAACTGGCGGATTAAGGCAACTGGCTGATTTACAACTAATAAAACAGCGGCGGGTCGGCTGAAAGGTTAATATGCACTTGGCTCCTGCCAGGTGAACACCTCTCTTCCTTTCTCTCCTTCTCCTGTCTTTCTCTTGGGGGATAACGCCGCCTCCAAGTTTCATGACCCCTTGTTGCACCTGCAACATTCCCCCCCCTGGCAACATTGAACTGTTGCATAACCCCCTCCCCTTCTTTGCATACCCCTCCCCTCTGCAACATACTCCCACCCCCCTTTTCACCATTGATCATTATCTCTGCAACATTGCAACATTCCTGCACTCTCCCATTTTGCACCCACACTACTCTCGTATATACTTTTCAGACTTCTGATTGGTGAGTAATTCATTTCAAATCCTGAATTTAATTTTATTTTTAAAAAGTTATTATGAAAGCAAAGCGCTAGATTTGGTGCCAAGGAACTTGTGGGCTTGGTGCATGGCTTAAGGAGATCTGTGGGTGTACTATCATACTATTATTCTGTGTACAAAAACTTTAAAAAATATTAGCACTGAACTATTTGTGGGACCCTAAACTTTGTTTATATTATTATTATTATATTATTATTATTAGTAGTAGTAGTAGTAGTAATAGTAGTAGTATTAGGTCGACCCTAAACTTCATATCATATATATATATATGAAAAGAAGGACCAACACAACAGCAAACATTTTCTTTTATTTTTTGTACTTCAGATGTTTCGACAAATCTTTTGTCATCATCACTGAATTATAAATCTTAAAACCTTAAAACAAAAATAAGAATAAATAATTAAAATTACATCAATACAAAGAAAATTAAAATCACTAAAATTAAACTAAATTAAAATTACTTCAACTGGTAAATACACAATAAGGTGTCACTTTTGGACTTTTCTTGAAAAGTTATGGTGCTTACCTCTTATATTGTAACAAATTGACCAAATACCATGAATAAACCAAAGAAAAAGACAATCGGGTAATATTTAGGGTTCCCGCCCCCCCATTTGAAAAATAAGCCCCCTATTCACACAAAAAATGGTGATTTTTGCTGATATTTTTGGTCATAGTTTCCTTACAACTCATCGTATTTCAAAGATTTTGCGACCAAAATATAGAGAATAATAATGCGCTTCGATCTCAATAGTTTTTATTAACCTTTGAGTTAAATTTATTAAATTTTTTATATCTCTTTGGTCATTTTGATGCATTTTCTAAGAGAAAAATGCTGCTGTTTTATATCTTTGGAAGATCTGAACTGCAATAAAATATTATCTTATATACTTTGGATGTCACCGCCATCCATAGAGCATCATCCCAATGCAGCTCTGCGGCGATGGGCTTTGAAAATATAAATAAAAAAAGCAGATGGGCTTAAATGAGCAACACTCTTTTGGTTTAGAGATTCAAATTAGGAACAACTTTGTACATGTTTAGTAGATTAAAATTAGTAAATTTTGCCCCCCCAAAAAAAATGACAACTGTAGACTTAAATTTTTATTAATCTAAAAAATGCAAAGCCCCATCGTTTTTTTATATTTTATTATAAAATACAAACACAAAACAATTTTAATCAAATAGAAACAATGTGCTATTCTTGAAATTATAATGAAAAATTGTAAATGAAACGAAATTATAAATGGAAAGAAATTACAAATTCAAGCGACCTTGTTTGGAAAACTTTGGGAAAACACGTCTGTTTTCCTCTACAACTTGAAGCAATGCTTGAAATTCACCTTCATCCCTACATGAACCATGAAAATCCTGCAAAAGTTTGATACCCCTTTCTGCAGTGTCATTAACAACCTTAGTTGAAAGGAGTATTCTCTTCATCCGTTGAAAATCATTGTTGCTGTCCCACGTTACAGCTGGAGTCCTTATCCAATCTCCCGTTGAACTAAGGACTTTGAATACAAACCATGAGTTTGGACCAACTAATTGCTGAATTTTAATTCGTTCTTTTAGGATGGGAAATATCGGCTTACCCTGTTTGAATTCTGGTGGTTGATTGAAAGAGGAAAGTTTTTTGGACACCTTGTCCTTTTCACTATGAGGTAAATCTTCAAAGAGAGAAAGGGTTACAAGTTCTTCAGATAGGTACCAGTAATGACCTTTTAGAGTGTTAAGGGCAACTTCCGCTACCTCTATGTCAATCTTTTTGTACTGAACTAATTCGTTGTATAGGAGGTTATTTTCAAGAGCCTCAAATGGGTTCGTGACTGATAGCCAGTATTTGGAGTAGATCAGCGATGTAAACAAGCATACTCTTTCCAGCTTTTTTATTGTAACATTATCATATCCGGCTTGGTCTGAAAATGCTAACATCTTATTCGTATACAATATGACAGCCATCCATCTGGCGTGATGGAATGCTCCTAGCTTGATCCAGTGTATTCCTCTGGCAAGAATTTCTCCTAAAACGAGCATAGTTGTTTCAGCTACCTCTTTGTAATCATCCCTGAGAAGGCTCTGGTTATCTTTGAGCAAATCTGTCATAAAATCTATGACGCATTTTTTCAGGTCCTTGAGATGTCTGTCATTGATAGATAGCTGTTTGAAGGGTTGCTTAGTATCTAGCTTCTCGCATATATCATCTCTGAAGGTCTTGAAAGATTCGTTTTCGGGTGAAGTAGATTTTCCAAATACCTTTAGATACACTGCTGACAAGACTCGTTCTGCCATATGGTGGCGACAAGCGAGCGATAATAATTTTTTTCCAAAGAGGTCTTCCAGTACTTTACAAGCCCTTTTTCCAGCCAGTATTGGACGAAGTAGTATCGAATACCCTTCCGTAAACCTTATCCTGCAATTTTCATTCTTGGATTGTGCTAAATACAGTACAAGCTTGTGTCGATCCAGTTGAGACACCGATATCGGGTATCGGGTGAAGTTTCTCAACATTCTCTCCCGATATAAGTATTGCCAATCGATCCTGCTTTCCTTCTGAAACATTCAGTATCATTTTGCTGTCCCAGTGGACTACACAATATTGAAGTAGGTTGAACGACTCTTTAATAGTGTCTGCAGTAGCTTTCCTCGACTTCTTCGCAGCTCGCACAGAAATACTTTTCGATAATGACATCTCTTTTAAATCTAGCCCACATTCAGCTGCTACCACAGATGCAAATGTCGAGCGTTGTCCGACTGATAGTCCTAAACGTTCAGCTGTATTAGATATTAATGTTGACTGTAGTAACTTAAGACGTTTTGATGGGCCTGGGCTCGGAGTAGAATCATCTTCACCATTACTCGAGTCCACTAACTCGCCTTCAGATGATTCAAGTTTGTGTGTCTCTTCTTCTAATGCCTTTCGCTCTTTTTCTTTCAATTTTCTTCGTTCTTCACCTTCTATTCTAGCAGTCTTTTCGATCAGTTTGGCTACATAAGCTTTATCGATCGGACCCAGAGAATATATTCTAGCACTTGGCTGATCTTCCAAAAAGCGAAGATCCTCATTCTTCTGTTGTATAGTTCTCAATGTATCATTTTGGATCTCATTACATACATTTTCAGTTGATATATCAAATAAGTTATCTAAACAAGACAGAAAAGATGTTTTTTGGGTTTCATAACATTTCTTCTTTATATTTTTACCCAACTTCTCATGCTCTTTTATCAAAGCCCACAACATTTTTTGGGGTCCTTTCTGCTTTCTTACGGATTTTGATGGTATGCCTGCCATAATCCACACCTTTTCTACCTTATCTAATACTCTCAAAATATTTTCTTCCTTTGACACTGTCGCTTTTCATTTGATCCCTTCTCAAGAAGAAAAAGTGACTGAGAACTTCACTATTCGTTGGAAGCATGCTTCCTTCTCTTGCGCATATGTTTTCCACTAACTTTCCCAATAAAGAATCATATTTTCTTAGGTCTGTTCTTAATATTGGCTTACTGTTAGCCATGACTATTGAGTAATTTTAATAAACTATGAAATTAAGCAAATCTATAATAGAATTCTGAAAGAAAAGCAAATTTATCATACATTTGGTTATATTTGCATATTTTTGTAGATAAAACCTGGAAATAAATGTTATAGAAATAACCATATAAAACTAAAATAGTTTTAAAACGTTCACAATAAGAGGATACCGTTATTCTCTACATTTTGGTAGCAAAATTTTTGAAATACGATGATTAGTAAGGAAACTATGACCAAACATATCTCCAAAAATCACCATTGTTTGTGTGAATAGGGGGCTTATTTTTCAAATGAGGGGTGGATACCTTAAATATTACCCGATTGTTTTTCTTTTGGTTTATTCATGGTTTTTGGTCAATTTGTCACAATATACGACTTAAGCACCATAACTTTTCAAAAAAAGTCCAAAAGTGACACCCTAATACACAATGACCTATTGGAGGTTATGTAATCATCGTGTATTTACCAGTTGAAGTAATTTTCATTTAATTTAATTTTAATGATTGATTTTAATTCCTTTTTGCATTGATGTAATTTTAATTATTTATTCTTATTTTTGTTTAAAGTTTTAAGATTTATAATTCACTGATGATGACAAAAGATTTGTCGAAACATCTGAGTACAAAAAATTAAGGAAAATGTTTGCTGTTGTGTTGGTCCTTCTTTTCATTTGTAAGCTCCGTTTCCCTAAGGAGAAGTCAATAGCTTTGATATATATATATATATATATATATATATATATACACAGGGTGTCCCATAAGTCTGGAACCATAGGGTAAAATATGTAATTCATGTTTTTACGTTTATGCAAGTGCCCATGATGTCTTTGAGTAAGGAAGAACGCATCCAGGTAATTCTGTTCGTAGGAAATCGGAGTCAGAGGGAGGTCGCTGAGGAATTTAACAGATTGCATCCGGACCGCGCGCCTATAACACACAGCTGTGTCGGCAAACTTGTAGCAAAGTTCAGGGAAACGGGATCCATAGGAAATAAACCACGCAGTGGACCTCCCAGGACATCCACCGATGATGACACAGCCGCTACCATCCTCGCTCATTTCACAAACAGTCCCCAAAAGTCTCTTCGGCGTTTTTATTGCCGTTTTTATCATTTTGCCCTATATATATATTTGCCCTATATATATTTGAACTTGGTAAAACAAAGACACAAGAGCGTTGGCGGTGAAACAAACAAACAAAAGCGCGGTTGCAGGTGTGTGTTGTCGCTCTATGTGGGTGTAGTGTTGCACCTCCTCGGCATCTTTGCGTCCATGCTTCTAGGACCAGTAAGAAGGGCCGGAAACTGACATTGCGTTCACGCCAACTCATGTGGCACATTGCTCTTACTCCTGTATTATTATTATTATTTTTATTACCAACCCCATCGGAAATCGCACCCCGGACCTCAGCATCTTCGTTTACCTTATAGAGAGACGTTGTTACCCACTGAACTACGGATACCATGGGCCCCTGGCGAGTACTTGGAAATTGAAAATAAAATTCAGACTATAATTTACAAATATTTTGACGAATAAAAATTCGAATACCCTAATTATACCCTAATCGGGTGCCAAACCTCCAAATAATATTCGAGTGGGGAGGGGGTGGAACAATTAAAAAGGCTTTAGAAAGAGATAACTATCAAAGTAAGAGTGAAAAAGAGAACAGTGAAAGAGAACAGTGAAAACAGTGAACACGGATATGAAAAGAAATCGTTAAAATATATACATAAATAATTATAAAAGTAAACATAAAACCAATTGGAAAAGAACCAAAGGAAATAAAAACAAATTTTTAATGATTGAAGATGATTACTAAAAATTAAAAAACTTCTACAATTTCTGAAAATGTCTTTCGTTCCCTTACAAACTGATTTCAACTGTGCTATAAAAACAGTTTTCTTCTGCTAAATATTGGTGAATGATACCATGTTTTCTGTTTTAATGACCATGAGTATATATCTATGTGAAAATATGTCCATTTCATGTGGTTTTCTAATAACAAAACAAATTCTTGAAAGAAAATTTCTGAAGAGAAATTGATATATATATATATATATATATATATATATATATATATGGGATGGTGATATCTGATATCTGATGTCTGATGTCTGATGTTCCATGTTCGTTTATACATGTTTAAATGGCTACAGTAATGGGCATCAAATTTAGTATACACATTAAGGGAGACCCAGGTAAGGTTTTAGTAACACAGCCGCCCCTCCCAGTCCCTCCCTAGGCTGTATATACAGTATATGTGTGTAGGGGATGATGATGATAATGTCTGTTCGTTTATACCCTCAACAGATAGGATATTCTGCGCTAAATTTAGTGTATACATTAAGGAAGATCCAGGGAACGTTTTAGTAACACACCCAACCTTCCGAGCACCCTCCTTGGAGGGGTTCCCATAAATGGCTAGGTAATCTGCACCAAATTTAGTATTTACATTAACAGAGAACTAGGGAAGGTTTTAGTAACACACCTGCCCCTCCCAGTCTCTCCCATGTAGGGGGAGACTGGGAGGAGGCCACTATGTTCGTTTATACGCGCCTAACGGCAAGGGTAATCTGCACTAAATTTAGTACATTAAGGGAGAGCCTTTGAAGGTTTTAATAACACACCCACCCTTCCCAGTAATCCCCCCCATGGGGATTTCAAATTAGAAACTTAAAGCTTTTATAAGATCCCTGTAGATTATCATAGACAGCATAAATCAGCAATTTAACTTATTATGAAATTCAAATAAGTCAATGCAATTCTTAGTATGTAAATGCAAAAAACTTCACTTTTCTACGTGAAGGGTCAAAATATGATAATAAAAACCCACTCTAATAGACAGAGTTTATTTCCACAACAGTTTCGATGCCCACTGGCATCCTCTTCGGAGTGAAAGATATACTTTCGAACAAGATGGAACCCCTGCTCACAGAGCACGCCAAACTGTCACATTCCTTGAGAACAAAACACCGGATTTTATCGAACCCAATATGTGGCCAGTTAGTAGCCCCGATCTTTCACCACTAGATTATGGTGTTTTGGAAGCCCTGAAGTCCAAAGTTTACATCCCTGGTACCAAGAGACATAAATGAACTACGCGAAAGAATTCTGCTCGGCTGGGAGAAGGTGTCTCAACGATATGTAAACAGGTGTATTGATCAGTGGCGTCCACGTTTGGAGGCCTGCGTTGAGCAGGAAGGGGGACACATCGAGCAACTTCTCAATTAAGACGAACAACATGCTAAGGTAAGCATCTCTGAAGTTTGGGAGCTCTAGTACCCTTACTTTTTTTAATATGACAGTTTACCTCTAAGGGATCACTTTTTGTTACCCATCCTGAATATACTGTATATAACTGTGGGTGATGGAAAAATTTCACTATTATTTTCGAAATCAGCACTAAAAGTCAGAAAGGAACATCCAACACTACCAGAGGAACAGGATCTTTGTTGAACAGTGTTAGTATTATTATTGAAAACTTAAAAGACATTGTTTTAACTTATACAATATTCAAGAAAGAATATTCAGAATTGCAATGTGATCCAAAGGGAATTTAAAACGAGGAAACGAAGAGGAGTGGGAAAAAGGAGTCGGCGTTAAAGGACGGTCAATGCAAAGAGTGATATACATTACCGGGTGCTCCTTTAGTATGCGGTCTACAAATTCTGCCGCGCTCTACTTTTTTCAAAGTGCAGTCTACAGGTTTTTTTCGTTAAATTTGTGCCTGCTCACGCATTCTGCCGCTTTTTTTTTTCGCTAAATGACTCACTCACATGACTTAGACCCTATTTGACCTTGAAATTCAAAATGATTGTTTAACATCAGTAGCTTGAGAAATTTGAAGCAGTAAAGTTGTAAACAATTCAATTGCCGGTGCTACTATAGTATGCGGTCTACCTACGATTGGTTAGGTTTAGTCAAGATATTTTCGTTAAAACTAACGAAAATATCATGACTAAACCTAACCAATCGTCAAGGGCGACTGACATTGGGATGTAAACAAGCAATTAGTAAACAAGCTAAGAAGGTATACTTACATTTAAACTTTTTATGTTTTTAACTTTTCAATAAATTTTTTTCAAGTAAGATTGTCATTTCAATCTTCTTTAACTACATTTAAAAAACAAATTGGTGTAGACCGCATACTGAAGTGTGAATTTGTCTGTAGACCGCATACTAAAGGAGCACCCATTACCGTTTACTGACTGTTCAGTGTGGTTTTAATTGCTGTGTAAAATTTAAACAAGAATTAAAGGAAAAAGGGTAGTTTGAACGTTCTTTCTAAATTCATTAAACGTAACACTTTTAGTTCAGTTTGTTTTTCCTGTTCTGTGCCATTTAGTCGTTAAAATATGATGAACAATTTGCGAAATGAAACGAAACTATTTAATGAAATAAGAAGCGATGCTTATGTCAAAAGTAATCTCCCGAAAGTAAACTGAGTACCTGTTTATTCCCTTAAGGCCAATACAATTGGTTTTAATTGTAACTCTTTCACTAAACTTTTGAAATTAATTGTTATATACGCGCTTTGCGTTTAATCGCTAAATTTATGAACAAATTGACGGTGTTGCTATGGCCAACTTGGGAGAACAGTACGTGGATGACACGTATATTCTTCTCAGTGATGTTGAGAACTAGGGAAGGTTTTAGTAACACACCCGCCCCTCCCAGTCTCTCCCCTGTGGGGGGACTGGGAGGGGGCCATCATGTTCGTTTATACGCGCCTAACGGCAAGGGTAATCTGCACTAAATTTAGTATACACATTAAGGGAGAGCCTTTGAAGGCTTCAATAACACCCCCCCTTTCCCAGTACCTCCCCCATGGGAGGATCAAATTAGAAACTTAAAGCTTTTATAAGATCCCTGTAGTTTATCATAGACAGCATAAATCAGCAATTTAACTTATTATGAAATTCAAATAAGTTAATGCAATTCTTAGTATGTAGTTACTGTATTATAATTTGTCATTGGCGTTTCAAAGCTTGAAATGACTACGTCCAATGTCGTAACATCACTTCCCGTCGATAAGCGAAACGGGAGTGGTCATGCGGGATAATATATATATATATATAGGGTGGGTAAAAAAAAGTGACCCCTCAGAGGTAAACTATCATATTAAAAAAAGTAAGGGAACTAGAGCTCTCACACTTCATAAGGCTTCGGAACAAAACGTCATCAATCTGCGCGCCAATAAAGCAGGTGGAAGAAACAGTGAATTTTGTATAATTTAAGGCTTCATTTTTAGTTTCGTAATTAACGAGTGAATTTGGTTTTGCTAGTTAAAGGTACAGGAAGTAGTATGGTGGTATAGGAGCCGGCAGGTAGTCAAATGATGTCATAGGTGGTGAAAAAGATAAAAAAATTAAAAAGAAAATGGAAAGGTAAAAAAAGGTTGCTGTCACGGCCGATTATGAGGCTGTTATAAGAAAGATTAGGATTATTTTTATTTCTTTCTTCTATTTATGTATTCAATTTTGAATCGGTGCATGTGTCGCATTTGTTTGTTCATTTTATAATATATATAATATATATATATTATATATATATATATATATACAGTATATCCGCAGGGGGTATAAAGGTTATGCACATTTCTTCTGGGTGTTGTAAACTTTATACTTGGGGTGTGACAGCCCTCCAGTCCCGAGTCGTGTGATTCTAGAGAAATTGGTTGCCAGTTCCTTTAGGTTCTCTCTCTCTTTCGGGAGGGCGGGTGAAGTCTGTTGTACAATCATGTCCCGTGGGTTACTAGGACCCTATCTCATCCCTATTCTGTCCTTTTAGCTTAGGTTAAGGATGCTCTCCTCTGACTGACTGCAAAAAAAAACTTTTCTTTTAGTATTAAGTCTTTTGGATCAATGAAAGAAAGCCACCCCAGCTTTCTTTAGTAAGCTTTATAAGGCTAACTAACGAAAATATCACGACCTAACCTAACCAATCGTTAGGTTAACTGTACGCCTTGACGTTTGGTTTGGTCGTTATATTTTCATTAGTTAGCCTTATAAAGCTAAAAAAAAGGTTGGGAGTGACTTTCTTTCATTGATCAGCCTTTTTCTCTACTTTTACTATAAGGACACTATTGTTACCTTATGCGTGGGAAGAGAGGCTTTGGAACCCCTATAAATGACACCATTTAACGCTCGTAGGTCGTGAGAGACTGGGATGGAGGGCTCCCAGGCGTAGGGGCGCGATGAATGGAGTGTGGCTAGTGTCCCGTTAGGCCAATTCCTAACGCGTAATGGACTGACCAGCTCCTGCGACCGTTCTTTGGTGACAAATTGATGGCGCTTGGCTGTACTGTTCTTAAGTGAGAGAGCTTTACTGGCCAGCTGGCTGCCAGGCCAGCGGAAAGTCTCGGGCGTAGCTGCTGGGTCTGGTGGGATATCCCTTGAACAATGGACTCCAAGAGTCTGGCCGCTTGTGAGTGGCTAGTAAGACTTAGTAACGAACTGCATCTCGCTGTCGCTCTGGTGGGAAATCCGTGACGCCTGCGTCGTGAGTGTTTGTCAGTTGGTAGCTGCGACGCGTTTGGGACTGTCCAGCCCTGGGGAAACCTTTGGTCGGTGCGGCAGTAGCGAGAGGTGTAGTCTTCTGGATGGGATGAACGTCACTTGCAGGTAGGCGGATGCAGCTTGCGCGGGAAGAATTCACCGACCCCTTCCATTTTTATGTACTGGTCAGAACGTTTTCGATAGTTTTCATTACTAGAACGCTTTATCTTATTTAGTGTATTCGGAGTTAGAAAAATAAGTTACAATGACTGGACCGCAGAAACTGAAGGCTGAGTGCGCGAGGTGTGGAGTAAACCAGTGGGTGATGAACTTCCAAGAAGCTTGTTTCGAAAAGATCAACCACTCCAGCATGTGCCGCTTTTGCGAACTTGCGAACTCATGCAGTTGTACGAGAAGCTAGCGGAGAGGGTCCAGCGGCTCGAGTCGTACAGATCGGCTGTTGGAGGCGCGGCGGTCGCTGACGCGGCTGCGCCCTCCACCCCGGAGCTTATTGATAGGATAGCCGCCCTGGAAAGGTGGTCCAACAGCGGACTGGACAGAGCTCAAGACCGCGGAGAAAGGGTAAAGGTGCAACCGGGAGCCGGGGTGTAAAATCAGTGTCAGGAATCGCCAGCGACCCACGTGGAATGCACGGAACCGCGACGCAAAGTGGAGGGAAGGGAGGGGGCAAAGAAACGGCTGATAGAGAAGAGTGGGAAGGGGCCGATAAAGAAAAAGGGTGGGAATGGGCCTACTGATGACCCAAAGAAATCGAAGGATGTAGCTGCCGGTCGGGGTGGGTCGGGTGCTGTAAGTGCGGATGGGTCTACGGGTGGTGACGGGTATCGAAAGGTATAGGGCAAGAGGGCTGCGAAGCCGAAGCCTAAGACCCCGGTTGCCACTGTCAGGACCTCCAACCGCTTTAGTCTCTTGTGCGCGAAGGAGGAAAACACCGTTTTAATTGGAGACTCACAGATCAGGGGCCAGGACAGGAGGAAAGTAAGGTGCTTACCCTGGCGGGAAAAGGCGCAATTAAGGAAGGAGTTATAGAAGCTGCGCTTGGCTAGTCGGAGGACTGTGATCTTTGTCCACGCTCGTGGCAACGACCGGTTCTTCAAAGGCGGTAGAGTAGGTTCGACCGATGGCATCATCACCGAGATCATGTCTCTTGCGGATGATCTAAAACTTAAGACAGACAGGGGAATGTTGATGGGTATTTTACCGCGATGAATGCCAGTGACCACACCCTCAGTAAGGTCATTGGCATCAACGAGAGGGTGCAAGACTTGTGTGTCCCACTGACTGTGAGGTTTGTTGACCCCTTCGACGCGTTTTCGGGTAGGTGGGACCTTTGTCTGAGAGATGGTATCCACCACAATGACAAGGGTAAAAGTGTGCTAGGCACGCTGCTCGACCGGCACCTATACCGTATGGTGAGGTCAAGCCCGGGGATTGATGATGGGCCCCCCACCGGGGAGAGATGATCTTGAGACACTGGCGGACGTACCTTCAACTGAAGGGTGCGTCCATATACGTTGGAGGGGGCTCGGGCTCCTGCGGAAGATGTCCCCTCGTTGGTGAGGGGCTCTTCAACTCCCGACAGCCCTGGCTGTTCGGGAAACGGATCGTGCTAGGGGGCGGTCACAATAGGGAAGGCTTCCTCCGTGCAGTGCTTTTTAGTGCTAGGTCGATTAGGAATAAGTTTTGCGAACTACGGGCGCTCTTAGCATCAGAATACCAGGATATCGTTGCTATCACCGAGACCTGGATTCATACTGATCGTAGGGACTACGTTGGGGAGTTCGAGATTCCCAGGTATAGAATGTTTCACAACAACCAAACCCGTGGGGACGGGGGAGGGGCTAATATGCGTCAGGGACACGTTCAGTCCGGTTGACTGCCAGTTCCGATCGGAACGGGAGCTACTTGGCGTCGATCTGAACCTGGGAGGGACGAAATATAGGTTATTCTTCGTGTACAGACCTCCGCATCTCCTCCTCGAAGAGGATACAGCCCTGTTCACAGAACTCCGTAACCTGCTAGGGGACATGGTGTGTGTGTAGTTTTAGGAGACTTCAACTGTCGCGGCATAAACTGGGAAGACAGGACTGCTGATGCCGAAGGGAGGAGTCTAATTGACTTTACTGATGAGAACTTCCCGACTCAGTGGGTTAATGGGCCTACACGAGGCGAAAGCGTTTTAGACTTAGTATTCACGACCGAAGACAACCTCGTCACTGGCCTCACCGCTGACGAATCGTTGAGCGGGAGTGATCACCGTCTATTTAGGTTCTGTGTCTGCATCCCTGGGTGAAGCATAGTAACTGGAGAGGCAGTAAGCTCGATCTACGACGGGCGGACTTTGATAGCCTCCTGGATAGCGTAGGTGAGATGATGTTAGAGGTCGGGGGCGATGTTGATGGAGTGTGGAGTGCATTTCGCGACCAGTTTATGGTGCTGCAGTCTGCTGCCATACCTCAAAACCGGTCACCCTTGCTTCAACGCAACCTAAGTGGTTCAGTCGGGACATCGCTTCGGCTATCTGAAATAGGAAAGCTGCGTATAGGAGGGCGAAGGCCAATCGTTCCCATGAGAACACTGAGGCGTATGTCCGCCTGTGCAGGGAAGTGAAGGCGAAGATTAGGCTAGCCAAACGTAACGAAGAACTCCGGATGGCAAGCCTCTGCAACGGGAACCCTAAGGAGTTCTTTTGTTATGTTAATAGTAGAAAGCCCATTAGAAGCATGATAGGCCCGTTAAAGGACCCCAGCGGCGCGCTGCGGACCTCGGACACGGACATCGCTAATGTGCTGAATGAGTACGTTGCGGGAGTGTTCACCAGGGAGGACACCCGCGTCGCCCCCGACCCAGGCGTCAGGCACGACGGTGCTGGCCTGGATAGTGTTCGATGTACCGCGACAGGCGTTGCCGATAGAATAGATAAATTGAGCGCGTTTAAGGCTCCTGAGCCAGACCAGTTCCTCCCCAGAGTCTTGCGGGAAGTGCGAGACCAGGTGGCTCCCCACCTGGCTACAGTCTTCAACAGATCTTTGGAGACGTGCCAGGTGTCTGGTGACTGGAGGGAAGCCAACATGACCCCTATCTTTAAGAAAAGGGATCACGAAAGTCCAGGGAACTATCGTCCAATTAGTCTCACTTCGGTTGTAGATAAATTATTAGAGGGGATAATAGCGGATAGGATCGTTGACCATTTGGATTCCTGCAGGGCGTCGCAGAAGTCTTGGAGGGGTTTTATTTGGCTATAACTTTTTCTTTTTTGATTAATTTGTTTATTTTTCTTTTTTAATTAAAGTACCCTTGCTGCGATTAATGAAAATGGAATCCTGGACAGTACAACAAAGAGTGGCTATTGTGGAACTTTATTTGACAAACAACTCTTCCATCGTTGCCGCTCCAAGAGCTTTTCGATTAAAATTCAACACACATTCTGCTCCTTCTGATCGAGCTATTCGACGGTACGTCGCAAAATTTTGTATGTGAATGGGTCAGGGAGACGAACCACGGACTGGGCGTCCTCGGACAAGCCGAAGTCCAACTCGGGTTGAGATGGTTCGTGAAAGTGTTGAGGAAAATCCACATCAGTCTGACGACGCAGCCAGGAATTAAACATTTCAAGAAGTTCCTTACATCGAATTTTAAGAGAGGACATCAATCTTTACCCGTGCAAAATTCAAATTGCTCATGAAATTAAACCACAAGATCATCAGAGTCGGATAACGTACGCTAATGCGATTTTAATTTTAGGCACTGAAAGTGAAGATTTTCACCAGATATTAAATTTGTAATTAAAATCGCAATAAATATATTTTCAAGTGTTACAAACCTTTTTTTATTTGATTCCCAAACAAAAACGTTATAGCCAAATAAAACCCCTCCAAGACTTCTGGGACACCCTTTACAAGCTGCTTGGGGACTCCCAACATGGGTTTAGACGGCATGGGTCGTGTCTCACCAACCTGCTCGAGTTTTTCCACATCATGTGGAGTGAGTACGATAGGAGTAGGGCGATTGATATACTTTATATCGACTTTCAGAAAGCCTTTGATAAGGTACCTCACTGCCGGCTAATAGCCAAAGTCCGCGCGCTGGGTATTGGTGGGAAAGTAGGTAGCTGAATTGGAAACTGGCTGAAGAATGGGCGGCAGAGGGTTGTAATTAAAGGGCTAACTCGGGTTGGGCCTCGGTCACTAGCGGGGTTCCTCAGGGTTCCGTTTTGGGGCCACTGTTGTTTATCATTTATATAGATGATATCGACGGTGACATCGTCAGTAGGATCGCCAAATTCACTGATAACACCAAGCTTGGGGCCAATGTTGGGACGCCCGAAGCGATCAAGGAACTGCGTGCGGACCTACGTAGGATAGGAGAGAGGTCCGAAAAATGGCAAATGCCGTTCAACTTGAGTAAATGCAAGGTCATGCACATTGGCTACGCCAATCCCAAGTCGGACTAATCCATGTTGTGGAGTAATATCGAGGCGACTGATTTGGAAAAGGACTTGGGTGTGCTAATTAGCAGCGACCTTAAGTTTACCAAACAGTGCGTAGAGGTGGAAGAGAAAACCCAGAAGCTGTTGGGTTATATCAGGAGGCAATTTCGATTTCGGAATAAGGAGATTGTGCTCTCTCTGGACAATTCCCTGGTTCGGCCGCACCTGGAGTATGCTGTGCAGTTCTGGTCGCTCACCCTCAGGAAAGATATTGAGAGGCTGGAGCGAGTCCAGGCGGGAGGGGGGCCACAAAGTTAATCCCTTCCGTTAGGCATATGGGCTACAATCGACGCTTACACGCCCTGAATTTGTTTTCAATGAAAACTCGGAGGCTGCGCGGTCAACTCACCGAGGTTTTCAAACTGTTACACGGGTTCGACGATGTAGATTTTAGGAGCATGTTTAGTTTAAATGATAACTCAACTAGCAACAATAGTTGGAAGTTGGATTTAAAGCGGTTTAGCACTACTGTGTGTGGGAATTACATTGCGTATAAGATCTGTGACACGTGGAACAGGCTACCTTCAGAAGTTGTGAACAGTTCTTCTGTGGATCAGTTCAAGATAAGGTTAGACCAAATCTTGCACACTATTTGAGGGTGTATGAATTTTCCCCTGGCACCCGTTGCCATTGGTACCTCCTCGGTATGGGCGACAAGGCCTTTTGAGGTACTTCTTGTCCTTGTAACTACTTGTAACTCTCTCTCTCTCTCTTTATATAAATTTTCTTTTCTGAAAGGGATCGCTTTTAAAAAGTTGGCCGACATTTTAGGTTTGCTGGCCATTTTCAAGACTAAAATTACAAGAATACAACTAAAACAAAAGCTATATTTAAAAACTGCATAAAACTTAAATTTTAAACTTTAAAATTTTAAACACCTCATCTGAGCTTCAACATGATGAAAACTGAACGCGAAATAGAAATTTAGAAATTTATTATAACTATTGGTTGGTAGATTATTCTATGAGGAGTGGAACGGCTTAGGAATTATGACTGAATGTATGTTGAAGCGTTTTGATATAGAGAGATTCTAAAATTCCAAGGTCGAAAGGGGATGAATGAACAGCTAAAATTTAAAAAATTATTAAAACTAATACTGTGACGGCAAAAATGGTATGAACTCATATCGGTGAATTTTCCCACTGTTCACAGCGAGGACATGTAAACTTCTAAATAAAACCAGACCCCTTTAACGGAGGACTATAATCTTTCAGATGGAAGAAAGAACCCAGTATAAACGGATTTTTTAATATAAGCTTAATTTCTAAGGCAGGGAAACTTTGGCATAGAATATGCGTGAGTTGTTTTTTAAAGGCCACATTTAAATATCCCAAATCTTATATCTTTGGGAACAGTAACTATAGGGCGTTTAGATCGATAAAGAGAGAACACGAAGTCAGAAACTTGGCTGTAAAACACAAATGGGATAACCGTTTTTATAGAAGTAATCTTTTAGATACACTATCTATTGGTGAAAACCGAAAGAGGATGAGGACGGGTGAAAGGTAAACGAGGGTTCGAATAGAATTCACCTTATAAAAATATGGGCAAAAATGTAAAAGTTAGTGCCCAGTCCCGGAAAGCTCTTCTGCCTATAAACCGAAATGCAAAGTTCATTGTTAAGTCTAGATATCTTAACGTCCCGAAATGGCAGAGTTATTTGTTTCGGTCTCCATTGTAAATTTAATGTTAGGATGCAGTGAATTAATAAACTCTAAAAATCGTTCAGCACTCTCTTGTTCCTCTGAGAGAGCCATTGTATCATCGACCAACCTTCTGTAATACGAAGAAGGAGTTTTCCATGATGAGCTTTTCAAGATGTACCATGAACATTAGGGTGGCCCACTTTTCAATTTTTTTTGAAAAGTATAGGTGATCGTGGTTTTTCCCATTATTTGGCACTATACTAGCACATTGGTACCATTTTTACAAAAATTGATCAATATTTAGGGGTCTCGCATCGACCTTGAAATTACTAGTTTTTTTTTAAAAATGCGTACTTTTTAACTTTTTACTGAATCAAGATAAATCATTAAGTAGGGATGTTTTCTGAATCCTCTTAATGAGAGAAGTCGTTTGGTGTGCCTGCCAATGTTATACGACTAACGGTTTAAAGGTTGTGCCTGTATACAGGTAATACCAATGTGCTAGTATAGTGCCAAATAATGGGAAAAACCACGATCACCTATACTTTTCAAAAAAATGAGTCACCATACCCGGGCGGAATGTATAATGTATATAGGTAATTAGAAAATGCACTATGCCTGTGCCAGGTACCTAACCTATTTTTTTTTTGCAGATCATAACATTTTGAAATTCTGTCTGAGTTCCTCATCCTTTGTCATGGACAAATCGATGGCAACCATAACTGGAAGAACTCTTGAAGCTACAAATAGAGAGTCATCAAAAGGAAAGGCGAAAATAACATCGCTACCTTCTCTAAGATCGGCCTCGGAAATTTTTTTAGTTGGCCAACCGTCGTCCTCCATCAGTGGTAGCAAATTCCCAACAACACGGCAGGTTTTGCAATACTTCTTCAGTGTTATCCAGTACACTGCTAACAGGAAAGACGCATTCAAAGAAACCGTAAACAACGTCTTAAAGTTTTGGAACATGGCCCGCATTAAAACAATCACAAAGCTCAACTGCGAACGGAAGCTAGAGGCATTGTGGAAAGAGTGGCACTTACTCCAAAAGAGCAGAAAACGAGAAACTGACGCCGGAGGAAAACGGCAGAAGTTTTCGGACAGTGTGGACAAGCTGTGGGATATCGAGCATCTGACGCTGTCGAAGATATAAAGAAGAATCGACTGCTGTCCGACAAGGACAAGAAAGAAGACATTGACTTCTACCTCGATCAACGTGGTCTTCGGGTGGCAACGATGAGCGGGAACGATAAAGCTTTCGCTGTAAAAAGAAAGCTACAGGAAGGAAGAAAACGTCCTCGCCAGGAGCCGCAAACCTCAAAGTGTGCATACGAAACTGGAGATGAGGCCATGGAGAATGATGATACTGGCATTTCAGGAGAGTCGGAGACAGAACTAGCGTTCTCCCTGCCGAAAGAGCCAAGTGTGTCTGTCAATCTTCCTCGCCGCATCCTTAATGCACCTGCTGTCATGGAAGTGGCTGATCGTTTCCGCATGTCCAATAATCAGGTGCGTATTGTGTATAGTATTCATCGATAGCGTCAGTTTTAAAGTGTCCCGTAACCCACATGTATTCTTGACAGTTTCCTTTCCACTTTCCATTCTCTACATAGGTAGTAAGCATTGTGGCTGCTATCACACGTTCGGCGGATCCACCAGCAGACCTCAATCAGTTCAGCATCTCGAAAGGAACGGCTCGCCGGGGAAGAGTGTCACATCGCCGTGAAGTGGCGACGGCTGTGAAGGACTCCTTCATGCCACCGAGGCACACTGTTGTCCACTGGGATGGCAAAATGGTCAAGGTCAGTTGATTAAGTTTTCATAGCTATCAATATAGTAATGAGACTCATGAAGCATAATGTCAATTAAAAAGAGAACTGAATGTGAACAAAAATAGGTTACTTTACAACCATGAAATTGAAATATGTGGCATGTGTTTCAGAACTTCCTTGGAACGGCGGAGCACCACCAAGCAATTCTCATCTCCGGGGCTCCTCATTGCACAGAAGGAAAGTTGCTGTCAGTCCCAGCTGTTGCTGACGGCACCGGACTGTCGCAGGCGCGGGCAACCATACATGCTCCCGAAGATTGGGGATGTGAGGAGAGCGTCATCGGACTCTGCTTCGACACCACTTCCACCAACACGGGGAGGGTGCAGGGTGCAGTTGTCCTGCTGGAAATCATGCTCGGGCGACCGCTACTCCAGCTGGGATGCCGTCATCACGTCCTAGAGCTTATCGTGGGGGCAGTAGCCGTCACCCTGCTCGGAAGGACTACGGTACCAACTGATCCTTTGTTTCAGCAGTTGAAGAGAAGGTTAGTTCATTTTTTGTGCAAGGTAAAGTTAGGACACACATGATATTCCACTAGTTTATAAAACAGCAAGCCAAACCGGAACTTCAGAGTTTTCTCACACAATTTTCTTGTTTATTATTTTTGAAGATGGGACGAGCTCGATCTCTCGACCTACTGCAAGCTGCAGGTCGAGAATCTGGCGGAGAGTACGTGGCTGATAGAACTCCGGGACGCGGCGGTCAGCTTCCTGAGCACAGCTTCTGGTTTCGTCAGAGACGATTACCGGGAAGTGGCAGAGATCACGCTCCTGGTACTCGGGACACAACCACGCCGTGGCATTCACCTCATGCGCCCAGGAGCCTACCACCACGCAAGATGGATGGCTAAAGTTAGTATTTTCAAACAAAAATAATCTAGAGATAAGTTTAAATGTTATTCAAAGATAAACATTTCATTATAACGCAAACAAAGTAATTGGTAACAATAAACCTGTCTTACTTACAATGGTGCCTATTCTGTTTCAGGTCATCTACTACACAAAACTGCTGATGTTCAGTAGGCAGCTGGAGCTCGACGCCGAGCTGGTCGACAAACTGCACAGGATCGTGGTGTTCATCGCTTTTCTGTACGTACCAGCTGATGCGCCGTTGAATGACCTGGTACTATACCAGCGTTTTCTGAGGTATAGGGCAGTGGACCGCGAGGTGGCAGAAGCGTCACTGGCAGTGATGAGGCGGCACTTCTGGTATCTGAGGCCTCAGACCGTCATCTTCGCTCTATGCAGCAACAAGGTGGATGGCACTGTGAAGCAACAGATGTCAGAGAAGCTGTCCCACCTCCCTGTACCCAAAGACTTCACATACGAGAACGTCTCAGTCGACGAGATGACGCTACTCCCCGACCTGATCGACGAGTCCTCCTGGTTCTTATTTGCAGGTCTGAAGATGTATGGGTCTTCGTGGCTCACCCTGCCAACTGATAAGTGGGACAAGAACGAGGACTTTTGTCGTCTGAAGGATGTGATCTCTAATCTCCAGGTCACCAATGACGTCGCTGAAAGAGGAGTCCAACTGATACAAGACTATGCGAACACGGTCACAAAGGACGAGGCACAGCTGTAGGATCTTCTGCAAGTGGTGGAAAAGAACCGGAAAGAGCTCGGCGACTTCAAGAAGTCATCACTCGCCACGATGACATAGCACAGAGGGACAACGTTGCAGCCAGTGACGTGTGATAGTAGTCAATACAATGCAAAAGTGATTGTTTAAGTTATTGTTTCTTTCTTCCTTATTTGTCTGCTATTTGCTGATTTTTTTGAAAAGTATAGGTGATCGTGGTTTTTCCCATTATTTGGCACTATACTAGCACATTGGTATTACCTGTATACAGGCACAACTTTTAAACCGTTAGTCGTATGACATTGGAAGGCACACCAAACGACTTCTCTCATCAAGAGGATTCCGAAAACATCCCTACTTAACCCTTTGCCTGTCCAAAGCATTTTCATAAGTTTGGTCCAAACGTCCATGCTTGTTGTTTTCAGACTTTTGGTTATAGGAGGTTTATTTGGTTTAGTTGGTGGGTAATATGTGATCATAGAATGTATCACACACAATAAAAACATGTGTATCATATCATGTATATATATATACTATATATATATATATATATATATATATATATATATATATATATATATATATATATATATATATATATATACGCGATAGGCGTACGCCTGGTGTGAATGAATTCTGTATTTAAAATGAGTCTATAGTTTCATTGGTACGTTTTATTCCCCATTAACTGTGTACGCGAGATAAGTGTACGCATGGTGTAAATGAACTCTGAAGCTGTTCTTTTTGCAGACGTTTATACAGTAAACAAGTAATTACATTATTGAAAACATTAACTAGGATTCGTGAGAGATACGCTTCTGGTAATCGAGAGTCGAACCCACGATCTCATATCTTTCTGCACACGTTTATACAGAAAACGAGTAATTACATTCAATTGTTAGTACTTTCAGAGTACATGCGTATTAATTTTGAAAAAACTTTGTTGATTTCTGATACTTATGATTTTGATAACTAAGTTGTTAAAATATAAAACATTTTTTATTTAAGAGGAAGACATTCGCTTCGAGAGTGAAGTGTGTATTTCATTGGAGAAGTAATAACACTAATATTTTTAACATTTAGAGTGAAGCGAGGTTTTCTTGCGCTGAGTGGAAGAAAGGTAAGCTCGCGGTCACTTTGTGGTTAGCGAGAGACGCATCTCCTCAGATTTTTTCTTTTTTTTTCCAGAGAAGCTGAAAGTAAATAAGATGAGTGAAATGATATGATATTAGTGAAATGAAGTGAAATGACATGAAAATGAAATGATATGAAAAGTGCGTAATATATTTTTTTTCTGTTTTTGAAACGCAAGAAAGGTTTGCCAAAAGAAATTAGACACAGTTAATGTGTTTATTTCTTTTGCTGTTTATTATTTAATATAATTGTGTGTGTGTGTGTGTGTGTGTGTGTGTGTGTGAGTGTGTTAATTTTGAAAAATGTATAATGATAATAATATATCTTTCCAATTCAATAACAGAGATGTTATCTAAGAAGATGATACCATAAAAATTTGCAAGTAAAGACATATAATCAGTGCATTTAATAAAATAGAATTTTATATACATTAGTAGCAATGGTCAAAATTGAAGGGGTCGAGCGAAGGATTCCCGAGACAGAGAGAGCAAGTTGACCCAGATTCCTTTCAAAAAGGCCTCGGGGTAAACAGGTGTGATTCGTTCCTGGTTCAATTTCCTACTCGTCTGAACGCAATGTTCTAAGAGTTAATATTTTGGATTCGTTTTAATAACTGAAAGAAGGTAAATAAAACGCCGTTTAAGTATCTTATATTGTTAATATTGGTTTTAATAATTGATTCTCTTAAAAGGAGAAAATTCATTTGCTTTAAATTAATATACTTTTGACAATTCACTAAGGTGAAAATCCGTATATATATATATATATATATATATATATATATATATATATATATATAAAAGGATTGACAAAATTAAATAGACACAGTTAATATGATTCTTTCTATATATATATATAAGGTAGGGAGAAAATTGTTCAATTGTGTGTGTGTGTATTTCGTCTGACCTATTATTTTGGCGATTGTACGTATTATATTATTTTTGTGCAGTAGAAGGCAAATTCTATTTATTTAATTAATAATCATTTTCTTATTGTCAATTTCGATTTTAAGTCTGTATGCTTTGGTAACGAATTAAAATGGTATCTAGCAACTCACCCTAATAATGTATACCTGTACAATTAAAATAGTATCTGGCAACTCAACCATCATCTATATAAGACCCGCTTGGCTTCGAAGCTGGCAGTTTGATGCGAACTTCGGCCGAATAAAGAACTCTCTCCTTCCCTTCTTAGGTTAAGACTTAGCTTAGTTTCCCTTTGGGGGTTAGGACCTCCCACCTTGTCCCCCCAAAGTCCTCCTCCGTCTATCCTTTCACTCTTAGGCTAAGGCAACCGCTTTGGGGGAGGTCATCCTTCCTTCTCCCCCCGAAAATCCCTCCCCTCTCCCCCTTCAGGTGTACCCCTACCCCCTTGGCTCTTCTAAGCCAACTGGCTGATTAGGAGTCTATAAGACAACGCCCACTCGGCTGAAGAAGTCTTATTATGCACTTGGCTCCTGCCAGGTGAACACCTCTCTTCCTTTCTCTCCTCCTCTCTTTCTCTTGGGGGATAACGCCGCCTCCAAGTTTCATGACCCCTTGTTGGACCTGCAGCATCCCCCCATCCCTCGTTGCAACATTGAGTTGTTGCATACCCCCACCCCATTTGCAACATTGAGTTGTTGCATACCCCACCCCTTTGAAACATTGAGTTGTTGCATACCCCACCCCCTTTGCAACATTACGTTCTTGCATACCCCACCCCTTTGCAGCATTGAGTTGGTGGATACCCCCACCCCCTTTGCAACCCCCACCCCCTTTGCAACATTTGATAATTTCTCTTGCAACATTGCAACATTCCTGCACTCTCCCTTTTTGCGGCTATACTACTTACATGAAGAGGTGGTTGAAGTAGATGCGCCTCATTGCGGGAAATTTCGGGAGGATGTTGCCTCGAGTCAGGAAAGTTTTTACCCTTGTAACGTTGTTTCAGAAAATATTGCCTCTTGTGATTAAATATTTGAAAACAGTAATTCACCCGAAGAGAATTCCGAAGTGCCTTATCACGGAAATGTTTCGTATTACAAATGAAAAGGAAAAATTCAGGGTTTATCGGAAAGATCAAGCCGCTGGTAAAGAGGAAATTCTGTTTTACAATGGGACTGTACATATAAAACAAACATATAAAGAAGTTGCTTTGGAAAAGGATGTAGAGATGATAGCTCTAGGTAGAATCAATAATTTGAACTTGGAAGGAAGTTGTAAGTTTGAGAATTTTGTAAAAGTTGAAGTTTTAGTTCCCATAAACGAAGTTATATATTTTCCTTTTGAAAAAATACGTAAAATTGAATATGTCGTGAATTTTGAGTTTTGTAGTGAAAATATTCACTCTACAATAACAAATGAATATGTGACATCCTTTATATTGTCTTAACCGGGAAGTGTACCAGGATTTGGTCCAAGTTGTATAAGAATTAGTGGAAGTAAGAATTCCCTTGAATAAAGAAAATGTTCCTGATAATGTTCACTGTTTGGACGTTAGTTTCCAGATTGATAAGATGATCAAAGTTCTTGAAGGAATTAAGCATGAAATTAAGGTTACTGAAGTGCACATGAAGGGAGATAAAGTGTTTATGCATTGTCGTATATGTTTCATGTATATATTTCTCAAAATAGTACAGCTAATATATTTATATTTTTATAAACCTATAATTCAAGTAATTCAAGTAATAGAACCGTTAAGCAATAGCGATCACAATATGGTAGAGTTTGTCCTCTCAGTAAGTCAATCGAAACCAGCTAACTGACTAAAATTCCTAACTTCCAGCGCGCAGACTTTTGTAAATTTAGAAATGAATTGTCACACGTCAATAGGAAAAACGTAATGAGGATCTCCAACGCAAAAATAAAAAATAATGTGTGAATTGTTTGAAACAGTATTTAGGACTATAAATGAGGAATGTGTACAGTACAAGATTAAGCGTGCGAAAAGTAAATAACAAACCCTTGTGTGTTTACTTCCAGAGTAGGGAATATTATAAAGAGTAGAGATAGTGCTTACAGGCAACCTAAGTACAATAAAGACAATTTGTGGTTACGAAACAACTACATATCTCTAAGGGTGAAGCGAAAAGCGTAATAAAAAAAATCTAAGCGCGATTTTGAAATTTCCATAGCTCGTGACGGCAAAGAAAACCCCCAAACAATTTTTTTCAATACGTCAATAATAATAGAAACCCAGTAAAGAGCGTGTTGGGACCGTTGAAAAATTCTGACGGTGTGCTAGTTTCTGAAAACAAGCAAATGACTACGCTGCTAAACGATTTTTTTACGTCAGTTTTTACAATAAAAGATGTAACGAATATCCCTACGGTCATAGCCATAATACCTTTTGATAATGGTAATACTTTAGATAATATTGTGGTGAGTGAAAGGGAGGTACTGCACTATATTTGCAAAATGAAAATGCTTAAATCACCGGGTCTGGATTCCATATATCCCATACAACGAAAAGAATTAAAAGAAAGCATTGTTGTGCCGCTAACAAAAAGTTTTAATGCGTGTATTTCTGAGGGGTGCGTACCAGATAATTTCAAGTTAGCAAATGTAACACCTATTTTTAAGAAAAGCGATAAAGGTGCGGTAGGAAATTATAGGCCAATCAATTTAACGTCTGTTATAGGTAAGCTGCTGGTATCAATAATTAATTAGGGATCGTATAGTCGAACACTTAGATTTGCATAACTTGATTAGAAATACGCAGCACGGTTTTAGGCGAAACAAATCTTGTTTAACTAATCTTTGAATTTTTCCAAAGCGTGGTTGAAGTTTACGATAGTCATCGGGTGGTAGATGTAGTGTATTTAGATTTTCAAAAAGCGTTTGACACCGTGCCGCACAAAAGACTCGTTGAAAAAAATAAGGCTCATGGAATCAGAGGTGTAGTAATAAATTGGATAGAAGAGTGGTTGCGAGGTAGGAAACAGAGGGAGGTCGTTGATGGAGTGGAGTCGTCTTGGGCTAATGTACAGTAGTGAGCGGCGTTCCTCAGGGTTCTGTATTGGGCCCCTTGCTTTTTCTTACATATATTAACGATTTAGATGTCGGACTAGTCAGTACATTTCAAAGTTTGCGGATGACGCAAAGTTGGGTGGTAAGGCGATTAATGACGAAGATAGAGGTAAAATCCAGGAAGATCTGAATAAAATCGTAGATTGGTCAGTCACATAGCAAATGTGATTTAACGTCGATAAGTACAAAATTTTACATATAGGTTCGCGTAACGGGAATTTTGCTTATAGTATGTCGGGGAAGGAGTTGGAAAGCGTAGATCAGGAAAAAGATTTCGGAGTTATAGTCACTGGTGATTTAAAAATGGCGAAACAGGGTACAGCAGCGGTCAGTAAGGCGAACAAAGTGCTTGGCTTTATAGCTAGGAATTTTGAGTACAAATCGCATGGTATTATTGTTCCTCTTTATAAATCATTAGTTAGACCCCATTTGGAGTACGCAATCCAATTTTGGAATCCGCATATGTGCAAAGATATAGACAAAATCGAAAAAGTTCAAAGACGAGCAACTAAGATGATTCCGTCGCTTAGGTCAAAGTCGTACTACACTCGAGACTAGGAGGCTAAGGGGTGATCTAATCCAAGTTTTTAAAATTATGAATGGCTTCGATAAAGTAACTGGAGATAGTTTTTTCGAAATAGCAAAATATAGTAGAACTAGAAATAACGGATGTAAGTTGACAAGTAGAAGGTTCAAGACAGCAGTTGTCAAAAACTTTTTTACGTATAGAATAGTAAATAGCTGGAATAGTTTGCCGGTAGAAGTAATTAAGGTTTTTATGGTTCGGAACTCATGTAAAATTGTAGGTCCCCTCCGCCACCAAGGAGGAAATGCGCAATACATAATTACAAACACGGTTAGGTAGACCAGCCATGAGTGGATCCTAGGGTCTTTGTTGGTCTGAAACATAATAACAATTCTTACGAAGTACCAATATGTACTCCTGAAAATGTAGTTTGCTTGGAGTGAAATTTGAACGAAAACGATCAAATGGCCTCTTATAATTGTTATGGAAAGTGGAAAAGGAGGTAATTTGTATGCTTGATAAACTCCTTTATATTACTGTAGCTCAAGAATACATAAATTGCTTTATATTAATATACAGGGTGTCCATAAATTATTCACCCCATTATAAGCCTTAATAAATTCGATATTATAGGAGCTATCTTAAAACGGTTTGCGGTAATTAATAACACAACTCAAGAAACTTTTTTATTTATTTCGCAGAACATCCACTAGGGGCACAATGGCGACAGTGAAGGAGAAAGCAATGTGTGTGATGTGGATGTGGGAAACCAAATCTCCAATTACTGTACAGAGACGTTTTCGGGAGGAATATCAGAAAACTCCACCAACAAAGCAATCACTCAAGCGATGGCTGAAACAATTTCAAGAAACTGGCAGTGTGCTACATCAGAAAGGAGCTGGTAGGCCTAGTGTGTCTGAAGATAAGATAGCAGGAATTCAGGAGGCGTTTATCCGAAGTCCTACAAAATCCATCCGCCGAGTAAGCCGAGAAATGCAAATACCGTGTTCAACAGTGCATAAAGTGGTTCACAAGAGGTTGAAACTTTAGGGAATGGGACAACTGGCCGCGGCCAACTAGCCGCAGCCCAACTCACCACGACCAACTCGCCGTAGCCAACTAGCCGCGGTGGCCAGATTTTATAATTTATAATTTTATAATTTTAAATTTTTTATTCTAAATATAATTTTAGAGGCTGTGCACCTGGGTGTTGAATGCCCGGTTAGGTCAACCGTACGCCCTTGACGATTGGTTAGGTTAGGTCGTGATATTTTCGTTAGCTTTAACGAAAATATCACGCTCAACATAACCAATCGTCAAGGACGTACAATTAATGATTTATCTTGATTCAGTAAAAAGTTAAAAAGTACGCATTTTTAAAAAAAAACTCGTTATTTCAAGGTCGATGCGAGACCCCTAAATATTGATCAATTTTTGTAAAAATGGTACCAATGTGCTAGTACTGCCAAGTAATGGGAAAAACTACGATAACCTATACTTTTAAAAAAAAATTGAAAAGTGGGCCACCCTAATGAACATATTAGCTAGAGACGAGCTAAGGGGAGACCCCATGGCAACCCCATCAGTCTGAAGGTACAATTGATTATTGAAAATGAAATGACAGTCCAGTGTAGAAAGTTGCAGTAATTTGCTAAACAAAGGCCTTATCAAAGTTGTGAAAAGTTGTTTAGGATTCAAAAAGATTATTTAACCAGCAAAAGCCCGCAAAACATTCGTGATCAAATGAGTACAGTATCTTTATTGCAACATTACTTCTTTAAATACACGATTTCTAGTTATTCTTTCACAAAAGACTAACAGAATCAAAACTTCGCACTCTAGAAAAAGCTACATAAAGCTGTCTTTGTATAAAAACAGGCTTAGGAATATAAATACAAAACATCTGCGGTGAAATTAATATGTTTATCAAGGCAGCCTGAGAGCAATGCAGCAGGATTATCAAGACGCTATGGCACTTATAAGAAAATTTGGGAAGCCGAATTTATTTATTACGTTTACTTGCAATCCAAGATGGACTGAAATCGCTGAAAGCATTGAAGCTTATCAAAGACCAGAACATAGACCAGAATTGTTGCAAGAGTTTTTCACATGAAACTAAAGGAGCTACTTCATGATTTAACTAGCATATACTGTATATAATCGGGAAGCCAAGTGCATTTTTGTATGTAGTTCATGCACGTTTAAATTTCAGCTGTCAGAACCCGGCAAAAAATGACGGGTTGAAGTTTCCCACATGCCCCACACTACCCTACCCCACCCAACACACCCTCCCCGCCAAAAAATAACACGTTAGAGCTTCTCACATACCTATACCACTCTACACCTCTACACTTGCATGCGTGAAAGAAACATTCAAGAGATAGTAAAATATCAAATAAATTGATATCAGATTAAATAAAAAAATAATACAGGGTGTTCATAAAGTCACGAGAATGAATATGCATGTGCACTTTTTATTAACTTACGTAACTTTATGAACATCCTGTACTATATATATATATATATATATATATAAAAGGAATGACAAAATTAAATAGACACAGTTAATATGATTCTTTCTATATATATATATATATATATATATATAAGGTAGGGAGAAAATTGTTCAATTGTGTGTGTGTATATTTCGTCTGACCTATTATTTTGGCGATTGTACGTATTATATTATTTTTGTGCAGTAGAAGGCAAATTCTATTTATTTAATTAATAATCATTTTCTTATTGTCAATTTCGATTTTAAGTCTTTATGCTTTGGTAACGAATTAAAATGGTATCTAGCAACTCACCCTAATAATGTATACCTGTACAATTAAAATAGTATCTGGCAACTCAACCATCATCTATATAAGACCCGCTTGGCTTCGAAGCTGGCAGTTTGATGCGAACTTCGGCCGAATAAAGAACTCTCTCCTTCCCTTCTTAGGTTAAGACTTAGCTTAGTTTCCCTTTGGGGGTTAGGACCTCCCACCTTGTCCCCCCAAAGTCCTCCTCCGTCTATCCTTTCACTCTTAGGCTAAGGCAACCGCTTTGGGGGAGGTCATCCTTCCTTCTCCCCCCGAAAATCCCTCCCCTCTCCCCCTTCAGGTGTACCCCTACCCCCTTGGCTCCTTCTAAGCCAACTGGCTGATTAGGAGTCTATAAGACAACGCCCACTCGGCTGAAGAAGTCTTATTATGCACTTGGCTCCTGCCAGGTGAACACCTCTCTTCCTTTCTCTCCTCCTCTCTTTCTCTTGGGGGATAACGCCGCCTCCAAGTTTCATGACCCCTTGTTGGACCTGCAGCATCCCCCCATCCCTCGTTGCAACATTGAGTTGTTGCATACCCCCACCCCATTTGCAACATTGAGTTGTTGCATACCCCACCCCTTTGCAACATTGAGTTGTTGCATACCCCACCCCCTTTGCAACATTACGTTCTTGCATACCCCACCCCTTTGCAGCATTGAGTTGGTGGATACCCCCACCCCCTTTGCAACCCCCACCCCCTTTGCAACATTTGATCATTTCTCTTGCAACATTGCAACATTCCTGCACTCTCCCTTTTTGCGGCTATACTACTTACATGAAGAGGTGGTTGAAGTAGATGCGCCTCATTGCGGGAAATTTCGGGAGGATGTTGCCTCGAGTCAGGAAAGTTTTTACCCTTGTAACGTTGTTTCAGAAAATATTGCCTCTTGTGATTAAATATTTGAAAACAGTAATTCACCCGAAGAGAATTCCGAAGTGCCTTATCAGGAAATGTTTCGTATTACAAATGAAAAGGAAAAATTCAGGGTTTATCGGAAAGATCAAGCCGCTGGTAAAGAGGAAATTCTGTTTTACAATGGGACTGTACATATAAAACAAACATATAAAGAAGTTGCTTTGGAAAAGGATGTAGAGATGATAGCTCTAGGTAGAATCAATAATTTGAACTTGGAAGGAAGTTGTAAGTTTGAGAATTTTGTAAAAGTTGAAGTTTTAGTTCCCATAAACGAAGTTATATATTTTCCTTTTGAAAAAATACGTAAAATTGAATATGTCGTGAATTTTGAGTTTTGTAGTGAAAATATTCACTCTACAATAACAAATGAATATGTGACATCCTTTATATTGTCTTAACCGGGAAGTGTACCAGGATTTGGTCCAAGTTGTATAAGAATTAGTGGAAGTAAGAATTCCCTTGAATAAAGAAAATGTTCCTGATAATGTTCACTGTTTGGACGTTAGTTTCCAGATTGATAAGATGATCAAAGTTCTTGAAGGAATTAAGCATGAAATTAAGGTTACTGAAGTGCACATGAAGGGAGATAAAGTGTTTATGCATTGTCGTATATGTTTCATGTATATATTTCTCAAAATAGTACAGCTAATATATTTATATTTTTATAAACCTATAATTCAAGTAATTCAAGTAATAGAACCGTTAAGCAATAGCGATCACAATATGGTAGAGTTTGTCCTCTCAGTAAGTCAATCGAAACCAGCTAACTGACTAAAATTCCTAACTTCCAGCGCGCAGACTTTTGTAAATTTAGAAATGAATTGTCACACGTCAATAGGAAAAACGTAATGAGGATCTCCAACGCAAAAATAAAAAATAATGTGTGAATTGTTTGAAACAGTATTTAGGACTATAAATGAGGAATGTGTACAGTACAAGATTAAGCGTGCGAAAAGTAAATAACAAACCCTTGTGTGTTTACTTCCAGAGTAGGGAATATTATAAAGAGTAGAGATAGTGCTTACAGGCAACCTAAGTACAATAAAGACAATTTGTGGTTACGAAACAACTACATATCTCTAAGGGTGAAGCGAAAAGCGTAATAAAAAAAATCTAAGCGCGATTTTGAAATTTCCATAGCTCGTGACGGCAAAGAAAACCCCCAAACAATTTTTTTCAATACGTCAATAATAATAGAAACCCAGTAAAGAGCGTGTTGGGACCGTTGAAAAATTCTGACGGTGTGCTAGTTTCTGAAAACAAGCAAATGACTACGCTGCTAAACGATTTTTTTACGTCAGTTTTTACAATAAAAGATGTAACGAATATCCCTACGGTCATAGCCATAATACCTTTTGATAATGGTAATACTTTAGATAATATTGTGGTGAGTGAAAGGGAGGTACTGCACTATATTTGCAAAATGAAAATGCTTAAATCACCGGGTCTGGATTCCATATATCCCATACAACGAAAAGAATTAAAAGAAAGCATTGTTGTGCCGCTAACAAAAAGTTTTAATGCGTGTATTTCTGAGGGGTGCGTACCAGATAATTTCAAGTTAGCAAATGTAACACCTATTTTTAAGAAAAGCGATAAAGGTGCGGTAGGAAATTATAGGCCAATCAATTTAACGTCTGTTATAGGTAAGCTGCTGGTATCAATAATTAATTAGGGATCGTATAGTCGAACACTTAGATTTGCATAACTTGATTAGAAATACGCAGCACGGTTTTAGGCGAAACAAATCTTGTTTAACTAATCTTTGAATTTTTCCAAAGCGTGGTTGAAGTTTACGATAGTCATCGGGTGGTAGATGTAGTGTATTTAGATTTTCAAAAAGCGTTTGACACCGTGCCGCACAAAAGACTCGTTGAAAAAAATAAGGCTCATGGAATCAGAGGTGTAGTAATAAATTGGATAGAAGAGTGGTTGCGAGGTAGGAAACAGAGGGAGGTCGTTGATGGAGTGGAGTCGTCTTGGGCTAATGTACAGTAGTGAGCGGCGTTCCTCAGGGTTCTGTATTGGGCCCCTTGCTTTTTCTTACATATATTAACGATTTAGATGTCGGACTAGTCAGTACATTTCAAAGTTTGCGGATGACGCAAAGTTGGGTGGTAAGGCGATTAATGACGAAGATAGAGGTAAAATCCAGGAAGATCTGAATAAAATCGTAGATTGGTCAGTCACATAGCAAATGTGATTTAACGTCGATAAGTACAAAATTTTACATATAGGTTCGCGTAACGGGAATTTTGCTTATAGTATGTCGGGGAAGGAGTTGGAAAGCGTAGATCAGGAAAAAGATTTCGGAGTTATAGTCACTGGTGATTTAAAAATGGCGAAACAGGGTACAGCAGCGGTCAGTAAGGCGAACAAAGTGCTTGGCTTTATAGCTAGGAATTTTGAGTACAAATCGCATGGTATTATTGTTCCTCTTTATAAATCATTAGTTAGACCCCATTTGGAGTACGCAATCCAATTTTGGAATCCGCATATGTGCAAAGATATAGACAAAATCGAAAAAGTTCAAAGACGAGCAACTAAGATGATTCCGTCGCTTAGGTCAAAGTCGTACTACACTCGAGACTAGGAGGCTAAGGGGTGATCTAATCCAAGTTTTTAAAATTATGAATGGCTTCGATAAAGTAACTGGAGATAGTTTTTTCGAAATAGCAAAATATAGTAGAACTAGAAATAACGGATGTAAGTTGACAAGTAGAAGGTTCAAGACAGCAGTTGTCAAAAACTTTTTTACGTATAGAATAGTAAATAGCTGGAATAGTTTGCCGGTAGAAGTAATTAAGGTTTTTATGGTTCGGAACTCATGTAAAATTGTAGGTCCCCTCCGCCACCAAGGAGGAAATGCGCAATACATAATTACAAACACGGTTAGGTAGACCAGCCATGAGTGGATCCTAGGGTCTTTGTTGGTCTGAAACATAATAACAATTCTTACGAAGTACCAATATGTACTCCTGAAAATGTAGTTTGCTTGGAGTGAAATTTGAACGAAAACGATCAAATGGCCTCTTATAATTGTTATGGAAAGTGGAAAAGGAGGTAATTTGTATGCTTGATAAACTCCTTTATATTACTGTAGCTCAAGAATACATAAATTGCTTTATATTAATATACAGGGTGTCCATAAATTATTCACCCCATTATAAGCCTTAATAAATTCGATATTATAGGAGCTATCTTAAAACGGTTTGCGGTAATTAATAACACAACTCAAGAAACTTTTTTATTTATTTCGCAGAACATCCACTAGGGGCACAATGGCGACAGTGAAGGAGAAAGCAATGTGTGTGATGTGGATGTGGGAAACCAAATCTCCAATTACTGTACAGAGACGTTTTCGGGAGGAATATCAGAAAACTCCACCAACAAAGCAATCACTCAAGCGATGGCTGAAACAATTTCAAGAAACTGGCAGTGTGCTACATCAGAAAGGAGCTGGTAGGCCTAGTGTGTCTGAAGATAAGATAGCAGGAATTCAGGAGGCGTTTATCCGAAGTCCTACAAAATCCATCCGCCGAGTAAGCCGAGAAATGCAAATACCGTGTTCAACAGTGCATAAAGTGGTTCACAAGAGGTTGAAACTTTAGGGAATGGGACAACTGGCCGCGGCCAACTAGCCGCAGCCCAACTCACCACGACCAACTCGCCGTAGCCAACTAGCCGCGGTGGCCAGATTTTATAATTTATAATTTTATAATTTTAAATTTTTTATTCTAAATATAATTTTAGAGGCTGTGCACCTGGGTGTTGAATGCCCGGTTAGGTCAACCGTACGCCCTTGACGATTGGTTAGGTTAGGTCGTGATATTTTCGTTAGCTTTAACGAAAATATCACGGCTCAACATAACCAATCGTCAAGGACGTACAATTAATGATTTATCTTGATTCAGTAAAAAGTTAAAAAGTACGCATTTTAAAAAAAAACTCGTTATTTCAAGGTCGATGCGAGACCCCTAAATATTGATCAATTTTTGTAAAAATGGTACCAATGTGCTAGTACATGCCAAGTAATGGGAAAAACTACGATAACCTATACTTTTAAAAAAAATTGAAAAGTGGGCCACCCTAATGAACATATTAGCTAGAGACGAGCTAAGGGGAGACCCCATGGCAACCCCATCAGTCTGAAGGTACAATTGATTATTGAAAATGAAATGACAGTCCAGTGTAGAAAGTTGCAGTAATTTGCTAAACAAAGGCCTTATCAAAGTTGTGAAAAGTTGTTTAGGATTCAAAAAGATTATTTAACCAGCAAAAGCCCGCAAAACATTCGTGATCAAATGAGTACAGTATCTTTATTGCAACATTACTTCTTTAAATACACGATTTCTAGTTATTCTTTCACAAAAGACTAACAGAATCAAAACTTCGCACTCTAGAAAAAGCTACATAAAGCTGTCTTTGTATAAAAACAGGCTTAGGAATATAAATACAAAACATCTGCGGTGAAATTAATATGTTTATCAAGGCAGCCTGAGAGCAATGCAGCAGGATTATCAAGACGCTATGGCACTTATAAGAAAATTTGGGAAGCCGAATTTATTTATTACGTTTACTTGCAATCCAAGATGGACTGAAATCGCTGAAAGCATTGAAGCTTATCAAAGACCAGAACATAGACCAGAATTGTTGCAAGAGTTTTTCACATGAAACTAAAGGAGCTACTTCATGATTTAACTAGCATATACTGTATATAATCGGGAAGCCAAGTGCATTTTTGTATGTAGTTCATGCACGTTTAAATTTCAGCTGTCAGAACCCGGCAAAAAATGACGGGTTGAAGTTTCCCACATGCCCCACACTACCCTACCCCACCCAACACACCCTCCCCGCCAAAAAATAACACGTTAGAGCTTCTCACATACCTATACCACTCTACACCTCTACACTTGCATGCGTGAAAGAAACATTCAAGAGATAGTAAAATATCAAATAAATTGATATCAGATTAAATAAAAAAATAATACAGGGTGTTCATAAAGTCACGAGAATGAATATGCATGTGCACTTTTTATTAACTTACGTAACTTATGAACATCCTGTACTATATATATATATATATATATATATATATAAAAGGAATGACAAAATTAAATAGACACAGTTAATATGATTCTTTCTATATATATATATATATATATATATATATATAAGGTAGGGAGAAAATTGTTCAATTGTGTGTGTGTATATTTCGTCTGACCTATTATTTTGGCGATTGTACGTATTATATTATTTTTGTGCAGTAGAAGGCAAATTCTATTTATTTAATTAATAATCATTTTCTTATTGTCAATTTCGATTTTAAGTCTTTATGCTTTGGTAACGAATTAAAATGGTATCTAGCAACTCACCCTAATAATGTATACCTGTACAATTAAAATAGTATCTGGCAACTCAACCATCATCTATATAAGACCCGCTTGGCTTCGAAGCTGGCAGTTTGATGCGAACTTCGGCCGAATAAAGAACTCTCTCCTTCCCTTCTTAGGTTAAGACTTAGCTTAGTTTCCCTTTGGGGGTTAGGACCTCCCACCTTGTCCCCCCAAAGTCCTCCTCCGTCTATCCTTTCACTCTTAGGCTAAGGCAACCGCTTTGGGGGAGGTCATCCTTCCTTCTCCCCCCGAAAATCCCTCCCCTCTCCCCCTTCAGGTGTACCCCTACCCCCTTGGCTCCTTCTAAGCCAACTGGCTGATTAGGAGTCTATAAGACAACGCCCACTCGGCTGAAGAAGTCTTATTATGCACTTGGCTCCTGCCAGGTGAACACCTCTCTTCCTTTCTCTCCTCCTCTCTTTCTCTTGGGGGATAACGCCGCCTCCAAGTTTCATGACCCCTTGTTGGACCTGCAGCATCCCCCCATCCCTCGTTGCAACATTGAGTTGTTGCATACCCCCACCCCATTTGCAACATTGAGTTGTTGCATACCCCACCCCTTTGCAACATTGAGTGTTGCATACCCCACCCCTTTGCAACATTACGTTCTTGCATACCCCACCCCTTTGCAGCATTGAGTTGGTGGATACCCCCACCCCCTTTTGCAACCCCCACCCCCTTTGCAACATTTGATCATTTCTCTTGCAACATTGCAACATTCCTGCACTCTCCCTTTTTGCGGCTATACTACTTACATGAAGAGGTGGTTGAAGTAGATGCGCCTCATTGCGGGAAATTTCGGGAGGATGTTGCCTCGAGTCAGGAAAGTTTTTACCCCTTGTAACGTTGTTTCAGAAAATATTGCCTCTTGTGATTAAATATTTGAAAACAGTAATTCACCCGAAGAGAATTCCGAAGTGCCTTATCAGGAAATGTTTCGTATTACAAATGAAAAGGAAAAATTCAGGGTTTATCGGAAAGATCAAGCCGCTGGTAAAGAGGAAATTCTGTTTTACAATGGGACTGTACATATAAAACAAACATATAAAGAAGTTGCTTTGGAAAAGGATGTAGAGATGATAGCTCTAGGTAGAATCAATAATTTGAACTTGGAAGGAAGTTGTAAGTTTGAGAATTTTGTAAAAGTTGAAGTTTTAGTTCCCATAAACGAAGTTATATATTTTCCTTTTGAAAAAATACGTAAAATTGAATATGTCGTGAATTTTGAGTTTTGTAGTGAAAATATTCACTCTACAATAACAAATGAATATGTGACATCCTTTATATTGTCTTAACCGGGAAGTGTACCAGGATTTGGTCCAAGTTGTATAAGAATTAGTGGAAGTAAGAATTCCCTTGAATAAAGAAAATGTTCCTGATAATGTTCACTGTTTGGACGTTAGTTTCCAGATTGATAAGATGATCAAAGTTTTGAAGGAATTAAGCATGAAATTAAGGTTACTGAAGTGCACATGAAGGGAGATAAAGTGTTTATGCATTGTCGTATATGTTTCATGTATAATTTCTCAAAATAGTACAGCTAATATATTTATATTTTTATAAACCTATAATTCAAGTAATTCAAGTAATAGAACCGTTAAGCAATAGCGATCACAATATGGTAGAGTTTGTCCTCTCAGTAAGTCAATCGAAACCAGCTAACTGACTAAAATTCCTAACTTCCAGCGCGCAGACTTTTGTAAATTTAGAAATGAATTGTCACACGTCAATAGGAAAAACGTAATGAGGATCTCCAACGCAAAAATAAAAAATAATGTTGAATTGTTTGAAACAGTATTTAGGACTATAAATGAGGAATGGTACAGTACAAAGATTAAGCGTGCGAAAAGTAAATACAAACCCTTGTGTGTTTACTTCCAGAGTAGGGAATATTATAAAGAGTAGAGATAGTGCTTACAGGCAACCTAAGTACAATAAAGACAATTTCTGGTTACGAAACAACTACATATCTCTAAGGTGAAGCGAAAAGCGTAATAAAAAAATCTAAGCGCGATTTTGAAATTTCCATAGCTCGTGACGGCAAAGAAAACCCCCAAACAATTTTTTTTCAATACTCAATAATAATAGAAACCCAGTAAAGAGCGTGTGGGACGTTGAAAAATTCTGACGGTGTGCTAGTTTCTGAAAACAGCAAATGGGACTACGCTTGCTAAACGATTTTTTTACGTCAGTTTTTACAATAAAGATGTAACGAATATCCCTACGGTCATAGCCATAATACCTTTGATAATGGTAATACTTTAGATAATATTGTGGTGAGTGAAAGGGAGGTACTGCACTATATTGCAAAATGAAATGCTTAAATCACCGGGTTGGATTCCATATATCCCATACAAACGAAAAGAATTAAAGAAAGCATTGTTGTGCCGCTAACAAAAAGTTTTAATGCGTGTATTTCTGAGGGTGCGTACCAGATATTTCAAGTTAGCAAATGTAACCCTATTTTTAAGAAAAATAAAGGTGCGGTAGGAATTATAGGCCAATCAATTTAACGTCTGTTATAGGTAAGCTGCTGGTATCAATAATTAATTAGGGATCGTATAGTCGAACACTTAGATTTGCATAACTTGATTAGAAATACGCAGCACGGTTTTAGCGAAACAAATCTTGTTAACTAATCTTTGAATTTTTCCAAAGCGTGGTTGAAGTTACGATAGTCATCGGGTGGTAGATGTAGTGTATTTAGATTTTCAAAAAGCGTTTTGACACCGTGCCGCACAAAAAGACTCGTTGAAAAAAATAAGGCTCATGGAATCAGAGGTGTAGTAATAAATTGGATAGAAGAGTGGTTGCGAGGTAGGAAACAGAGGGAGGTCGTTGATGGAGTGGAGTCGTCTTGGGCTAATGTACGTAGTGAGCGGCGTTCCTCAGGGTTCTGTATTGGGCCCCTTGCTTTTTCTTACATATATTAACGATTTAGATGTCGGACTAGTCAGTACATTTCAAAGTTGCGGATGACGCAAAGTTGGGTGGTAAGGCGATTAATGACGAAGATAGAGGTAAAATCCAGGAAGATCTGAATAAAATCGTTAGATTGGTCAGTCACATAGCAAATGTGATTTAACGTCGATAAGTACAAAATTTTACATATAGGTTCGCGTAACGGGAATTTTGCTTATAGTATGTCGGGGAAGGAGTTGGAAAGCGTAGATCAGGAAAAAGATTTCGGAGTTATAGTCACTGGTGATTTAAAAAATGGCGAAACAGGGTACAGCAGCGGTCAGTAAGGCGAACAAAGTGCTTGGCTTTATAGCTAGGAATTTTGAGTACAAATCGCATGGTATTATTGTTTCCTCTTTATAAATCATTAGTTAGGACCCCATTTGGAGTACGCAATCCATTTTGGAATCCGCATATGTGCAAAGATATAGACAAAATCGAAAAAGTTCAAGACGCAACTAAGATGATTCCGTCGCTTAGGTCAAAGTCGTACTACACTCGAGACTAGGAGGCTAAGGGGTGATCTAATCCAAGTTTTTAAAATTATGAATGGCTTCGATAAAGTAACTGGAGATAGTTTTTTCGAAATAGCAAAATATAGTAGAACTAGAAATAACGGATGTAAGTTGACAAGTAGAAGGTTCAAGACAGCAGTTGTCAAAAACTTTTTTCGTATAGAATAGTAAATAGCTGGAATAGTTTGCCGGTAGAAGTAATTAAGGTTTTTATGGTTCGGAACTCATGTAAAATTGTAGGTCCCCTTCGCCACCAAGGAGGAAATGCGCAATACATAATTACAACACGGTTAGGTAGACCAGCCATGAGTGGATCCTAGGGTCTTTGTTGGTCTGAAACATAATAACAATTCTTACGAAGTACCAATATGTACTCCTGAAAATGTAGTTTGCTTGGAGTGAAATTTGAACGAAAACGATCAAATGGCCTCTTATTATTGTTATGGAAAGTGGAAAAGGAGGTAATTTGTATGCTTGATAAACTCCTTTATATTACTGTATCTCAAGAATACATAAATTGCTTTATATTAATATACAGGGTGTCCATAAATTATTCCCCCATTATAAGCCTTAATAAATTCGATATTATAGGAGCTATCTTAAAACGGTTTGCGGTAATTAATAACACAACTCAAGAAACTTTTTTATTTATTTAGCAGAACATCCCTAGGGCACAATGGCGACAGTGAAGAGAAAGCAATGTGTGTGATGTGGATGTGGGAAACCAAATCTCCAATTACTGTACAGAGAGTACGTTTTCGGGAGGAATATCAGAAAACTCCACCAACAAAGCAATCACTCAAGCGATGGCTGAAACAATTTCAAGAAACTGGCAGTGTGCTACATCAGAAAGGAGCTGGTAGGCCTAGTTGTGTCTGAAGATAAGATAGCAGGAATTCAGGAGCGTTTATATCCGAAGTCCTACAAAATCCATCCGCCGAGTAAAGCCGAGAAATGCAAATACCGTGTTCAACAGTGCATAAAGTGGTTCACAAGAGGTTGAAACTTTAGGGAATGGGACAACTGGCCGCGGCCAACTAGCCGCAGCCCAACTCACCACGACCAATCGCCGTAGCCAACTAGCCGCGGTGGCCAGATTTTATATTTATAATTTTTATAATTTTAAATTTTTTTATTCTAAATATAATTTTAGAGGCTGTGCACCTGGTGTTGAATGCCCGGTTAGGTCAACCGTACGCCCTTGACGATTGGTTAGGTAGGTCGTGATATTTTCGTTAGCTTTAACGAAAATATCACGGCTCAACATAACCATCGTCAAGGACGTACAATTAATGATTTATCTTGATTCAGTAAAAAGTTAAAAAGTACACATTTTTAAAAAAAAAATCGTTATTTCAAGGTCGATGCGAGACCCCTAAATATTGATCAATTTTGTAAAAATGGTACCAATGTGCTAGTACACTCCAAGTAATGGGAAAAACTACGATAAACCTATATTTAAAAAAAAATTGAAAAGTGGGGCCACCTAATGAACATATTAGCTAGAGACGAGCTAAGGGGAGACCCATGGCAACCCATCAGTCTGAAGGTACAATTGATTATTGAAAATGAAATGACAGTCCAGTGAGAAAGTTGCCAGTAATTTGCTAACAAAGGCCTTATCAAAGTTGTGAAAAGTTGTTTAGGATTCAAAAAGATTATTTAACCAGCAAAAAGCCCGGAAAACATTCGTGATCAAATGATACAGTATCTTTATTGCAACATTACTTCTTTAAATACACGATTTCTAGTATCTTTCACAAAAGACTAACAGAATCAAAACTTCGCACTCTAGAAAAAGCTACATAAAGCTGTCTTTGTATAAAAACAGGCTTAGGAATATAAATACAAAACATCTGCGGTGAAATTAATATGTTTATCAAGGCAGCCTGAGAGCAATGCAGCAGGATTATCAAGACGCTATGGCACTTATAAGAAAATTTGGGAAGCCGAATTTATTTATTACGTTTACTTGCAATCCAAGATGGACTGAAATCGCTGAAAGCATTGAAGCTTATCAAAGACCAGAACATAGACCAGAATTGTTGCAAGAGTTTTTCACATGAAACTAAAGGAGCTACTTCATGATTTAACTAGCATATACTGTATATAATCGGGAAGCCAAGTGCATTTTTGTATGTGTAGTTCATGCACGTTTAAATTTCAGCTGTCAGAACCCGGCAAAAAATGACGGGTTGAAGTTTCCCACATGCCCCACACTACCCTACCCCACCCAACACACCCTCCCCGCCAAAAAATAACACGTTAGAGCTTCTCACATACCGTATACCACTCTACACCTCTACACTTGCATGCGTGAAAGAAACATTCAAGAGATAGTAAAATATCAAATAAATTGATATCAGATTAAATAAAAAAATAATACAGGGTGTTCATAAAGTCACGAGAATGAATATGCATGTGCACTTTTTATTAACTTACGTAACTTTATGAACATCCTGTACTATATATATATATATATATATATATATAAAAGGAATGACAAAATTAAATAGACACAGTTAATATGATTCTTTCTATATATATATATATATATATATATATATATAAGGTAGGGAGAAAATTGTTCAATTGTGTGTGTGTATATTTCGTCTGACCTATTATTTTGGCGATTGTACGTATTATATTATTTTTGTGCAGTAGAAGGCAAATTCTATTTATTTAATTAATAATCATTTTCTTATTGTCAATTTCGATTTTAAGTCTTTATGCTTTGGTAACGAATTAAAATGGTATCTAGCAACTCACCCTAATAATGTATACCTGTACAATTAAAATAGTATCTGGCAACTCAACCATCATCTATATAAGACCCGCTTGGCTTCGAAGCTGGCAGTTTGATGCGAACTTCGGCCGAATAAAGAACTCTCTCCTTCCCTTCTTAGGTTAAGACTTAGCTTAGTTTCCCTTTGGGGGTTAGGACCTCCCACCTTGTCCCCCCAAAGTCCTCCTCCGTCTATCCTTTCACTCTTAGGCTAAGGCAACCGCTTTGGGGGAGGTCATCCTTCCTTCTCCCCCCGAAAATCCCTCCCCTCTCCCCCTTCAGGTGTACCCCTACCCCCTTGGCTCCTTCTAAGCCAACTGGCTGATTAGGAGTCTATAAGACAACGCCCACTCGGCTGAAGAAGTCTTATTATGCACTTGGCTCCTGCCAGGTGAACACCTCTCTTCCTTTCTCTCCTCCTCTCTTTCTCTTGGGGGATAACGCCGCCTCCAAGTTTCATGACCCTTGTTGGACCTGCAGCATCCCCCCATCCCTCGTTGCAACATTGAGTTGTTGCATACCCCCACCCCATTTGCAACATTGAGTTGTTGCATACCCCACCCCTTTGCAACATTGAGTGTTGCATACCCCACCCCCTTTGCAACATTACGTTCTTGCATACCCCACCCCTTTGCAGCATTGAGTTGGTGGATACCCCCACCCCCTTTGCAACCCCCACCCCCTTTGCAACATTTGATCATTTCTCTTGCAACATTGCAACATTCCTGCACTCTCCCTTTTTGCGGCTATACTACTTACATGAAGAGGTGGTTGAAGTAGATGCGCCTCATTGCGGGAAATTTCGGGAGGATGTTGCCTCGAGTCAGGAAAGTTTTTACCCCTTGTAACGTTGTTTCAGAAAATATTGCCTCTTGTGATTAAATATTTGAAAACAGTAATTCACCCGAAGAGAATTCCGAAGTGCCTTATCAGGAAATGTTTCGTATTACAAATGAAAAGGAAAAATTCAGGGTTTATCGGAAAGATCAAGCCGCTGGTAAAGAGGAAATTCTGTTTTACAATGGGACTGTACATATAAAACAAACATATAAAGAAGTTGCTTTGGAAAAGGATGTAGAGATGATAGCTCTAGGTAGAATCAATAATTTGAACTTGGAAGGAAGTTGTAAGTTTGAGAATTTTGTAAAAGTTGAAGTTTTAGTTCCCATAAACGAAGTTATATATTTTCCTTTTGAAAAAATACGTAAAATTGAATATGTCGTGAATTTTGAGTTTTGTAGTGAAAATATTCACTCTACAATAACAAATGAATATGTGACATCCTTTATATTGTCTTAACCGGGAAGTGTACCAGGATTTGGTCCAAGTTGTATAAGAATTAGTGGAAGTAAGAATTCCCTTGAATAAAGAAAATGTTCCTGATAATGTTCACTGTTTGGACGTTAGTTTCCAGATTGATAAGATGATCAAAGTTCTTGAAGGAATTAAGCATGAAATTAAGGTTACTGAAGTGCACATGAAGGGAGATAAAGTGTTTATGCATTGTCGTATATGTTTCATGTATATATTTCTCAAAATAGTACAGCTAATATATTTATATTTTTATAAACCTATAATTCAAGTAATTCAAGTAATAGAACCGTTAAGCAATAGCGATCACAATATGGTAGAGTTTGTCCTCTCAGTAAGTCAATCGAAACCAGCTAACTGACTAAAATTCCTAACTTCCAGCGCGCAGACTTTTGTAAATTTAGAAATGAATTGTCACACGTCAATAGGAAAAACGTAATGAGGATCTCCAACGCAAAAATAAAAAATAATGTGTGAATTGTTTGAAACAGTATTTAGGACTATAAATGAGGAATGTGTACAGTACAAGATTAAGCGTGCGAAAAGTAAATAACAAACCCTTGTGTGTTTACTTCCAGAGTAGGGAATATTATAAAGAGTAGAGATAGTGCTTACAGGCAACCTAAGTACAATAAAGACAATTTGTGGTTACGAAACAACTACATATCTCTAAGGGTGAAGCGAAAAGCGTAAAAAAAAAATCTAAGCGCGATTTTGAAATTTCCATAGCTCGTGACGGCAAAGAAAACCCCCAAACAATTTTTTTCAATACGTCAATAATAATAGAAACCCAGTAAAGAGCGTGTTGGGACCGTTGAAAAATTCTGACGGTGTGCTAGTTTCTGAAAACAAGCAAATGACTACGCTGCTAAACGATTTTTTTACGTCAGTTTTTACAATAAAAGATGTAACGAATATCCCTACGGTCATAGCCATAATACCTTTTGATAATGGTAATACTTTAGATAATATTGTGGTGAGTGAAAGGGAGGTACTGCACTATATTTGCAAAATGAAAATGCTTAAATCACCGGGTCTGGATTCCATATATCCCATACAACGAAAAGAATTAAAAGAAAGCATTGTTGTGCCGCTAACAAAAAGTTTTAATGCGTGTATTTCTGAGGGGTGCGTACCAGATAATTTCAAGTTAGCAAATGTAACACCTATTTTTAAGAAAAGCGATAAAGGTGCGGTAGGAAATTATAGGCCAATCAATTTAACGTCTGTTATAGGTAAGCTGCTGGTATCAATAATTAATTAGGGATCGTATAGTGGAACACTTAGATTTGCATAACTTGATTAGAAATACGCAGCACGGTTTTAGGCGAAACAAATCTTGTTTAACTAATCTTTGAATTTTTCCAAAGCGTGGTTGAAGTTTACGATAGTCATCGGGTGGTAGATGTAGTGTATTTAGATTTTCAAAAAGCGTTTGACACCGTGCCGCACAAAAGACTCGTTGAAAAAAATAAGGCTCATGGAATCAGAGGTGTAGTAATAAATTGGATAGAAGAGTGGTTGCGAGGTAGGAAACAGAGGGAGGTCGTTGATGGAGTGGAGTCGTCTTGGGCTAATGTACAGTAGTGAGCGGCGTTCCTCAGGGTTCTGTATTGGGCCCCTTGCTTTTTCTTACATATATTAACGATTTAGATGTCGGACTAGTCAGTACATTTCAAAGTTTGCGGATGACGCAAAGTTGGGTGGTAAGGCGATTAATGACGAAGATAGAGGTAAAATCCAGGAAGATCTGAATAAAATCGTAGATTGGTCAGTCACATAGCAAATGTGATTTAACGTCGATAAGTACAAATTTTACATATAGGTTCGCGTAACGGGAATTTTGCTTATAGTATGTCGGGGAAGGAGTTGGAAAGCGTAGATCAGGAAAAAGATTTCGGAGTTATAGTCACTGGTGATTTAAAAATGGCGAAACAGGGTACAGCAGCGGTCAGTAAGGCGAACAAAGTGCTTGGCTTTATAGCTAGGAATTTTGAGTACAAATCGCATGGTATTATTGTTCCTCTTTATAAATCATTAGTTAGACCCCATTTGGAGTACGCAATCCAATTTTGGAATCCGCATATGTGCAAAGATATAGACAAAATCGAAAAAGTTCAAAGACGAGCAACTAAGATGATTCCGTCGCTTAGGTCAAAGTCGTACTACACTCGAGACTAGGAGGCTAAGGGGTGATCTAATCCAAGTTTTTAAAATTATGAATGGCTTCGATAAAGTAACTGGAGATAGTTTTTTCGAAATAGCAAAATATAGTAGAACTAGAAATAACGGATGTAAGTTGACAAGTAGAAGGTTCAAGACAGCAGTTGTCAAAAACTTTTTTACGTATAGAATAGTAAATAGCTGGAATAGTTTGCCGGTAGAAGTAATTAAGGTTTTTATGGTTCGGAACTCATGTAAAATTGTAGGTCCCCTCCGCCACCAAGGAGGAAATGCGCAATACATAATTACAAACACGGTTAGGTAGACCAGCCATGAGTGGATCCTAGGGTCTTTGTTGGTCTGAAACATAATAACAATTCTTACGAAGTACCAATATGTACTCCTGAAAATGTAGTTTGCTTGGAGTGAAATTTGAACGAAAACGATCAAATGGCCTCTTATAATTGTTATGGAAAGTGGAAAAGGAGGTAATTTGTATGCTTGATAAACTCCTTTATATTACTGTAGCTCAAGAATACATAAATTGCTTTATATTAATATACAGGGTGTCCATAAATTATTCACCCCATTATAAGCCTTAATAAATTCGATATTATAGGAGCTATCTTAAAACGGTTTGCGGTAATTAATAACACAACTCAAGAAACTTTTTTATTTATTTCGCAGAACATCCACTAGGGGCACAATGGCGACAGTGAAGGAGAAAGCAATGTGTGTGATGTGGATGTGGGAAACCAAATCTCCAATTACTGTACAGAGACGTTTTCGGGAGGAATATCAGAAAACTCCACCAACAAAGCAATCACTCAAGCGATGGCTGAAACAATTTCAAGAAACTGGCAGTGTGCTACATCAGAAAGGAGCTGGTAGGCCTAGTGTGTCTGAAGATAAGATAGCAGGAATTCAGGAGGCGTTTATCCGAAGTCCTACAAAATCCATCCGCCGAGTAAGCCGAGAAATGCAAATACCGTGTTCAACAGTGCATAAAGTGGTTCACAAGAGGTTGAAACTTTAGGGAATGGGACAACTGGCCGCGGCCAACTAGCCGCAGCCCAACTCACCACGACCAACTCGCCGTAGCCAACTAGCCGCGGTGGCCAGATTTTATAATTTATAATTTTATAATTTTAAATTTTTTATTCTAAATATAATTTTAGAGGCTGTGCACCTGGGTGTTGAATGCCCGGTTAGGTCAACCGTACGCCCTTGACGATTGGTTAGGTTAGGTCGTGATATTTTCGTTAGCTTTAACGAAAATATCACGGCTCAACATAACCAATCGTCAAGGACGTACAATTAATGATTTATCTTGATTCAGTAAAAAGTTAAAAAGTACGCATTTTTAAAAAAAAACTCGTTATTTCAAGGTCGATGCGAGACCCCTAAATATTGATCAATTTTTGTAAAAATGGTACCAATGTGCTAGTACACTGCCAAGTAATGGGAAAAACTACGATAACCTATACTTTTAAAAAAAAATTGAAAAGTGGGCCACCCTAATGAACATATTAGCTAGAGACGAGCTAAGGGGAGACCCCATGGCAACCCCATCAGTCTGAAGGTACAATTGATTATTGAAAATGAAATGACAGTCCAGTGTAGAAAGTTGCAGTAATTTGCTAAACAAAGGCCTTATCAAAGTTGTGAAAAGTTGTTTAGGATTCAAAAAGATTATTTAACCAGCAAAAGCCCGCAAAACATTCGTGATCAAATGAGTACAGTATCTTTATTGCAACATTACTTCTTTAAATACACGATTTCTAGTTATTCTTTCACAAAAGACTAACAGAATCAAAACTTCGCACTCTAGAAAAAGCTACATAAAGCTGTCTTTGTATAAAAACAGGCTTAGGAATATAAATACAAAACATCTGCGGTGAAATTAATATGTTTATCAAGGCAGCCTGAGAGCAATGCAGCAGGATTATCAAGACGCTATGGCACTTATAAGAAAATTTGGGAAGCCGAATTTATTTATTACGTTTACTTGCAATCCAAGATGGACTGAAATCGCTGAAAGCATTGAAGCTTATCAAAGACCAGAACATAGACCAGAATTGTTGCAAGAGTTTTTCACATGAAACTAAAGGAGCTACTTCATGATTTAACTAGCATATACTGTATATAATCGGGAAGCCAAGTGCATTTTTGTATGTAGTTCATGCACGTTTAAATTTCAGCTGTCAGAACCCGGCAAAAAATGACGGGTTGAAGTTTCCCACATGCCCCACACTACCCTACCCCACCCAACACACCCTCCCCGCCAAAAAATAACACGTTAGAGCTTCTCACATACCCTATACCACTCTACACCTCTACACTTGCATGCGTGAAAGAAACATTCAAGAGATAGTAAAATATCAAATAAATTGATATCAGATTAAATAAAAAAATAATACAGGGTGTTCATAAAGTCACGAGAATGAATATGCATGTGCACTTTTTATTAACTTACGTAACTTTATGAACATCCTGTACTATATATATATATATATATATATATAAAAGGAATGACAAAATTAAATAGACACAGTTAATATGATTCTTTCTATATATATATATATATATATATATAAGGTAGGGAGAAAATTGTTCAATTGTGTGTGTGTATATTTCGTCTGACCTATTATTTTGGCGATTGTACGTATTATATTATTTTTGTGCAGTAGAAGGCAAATTCTATTTATTTAATTAATAATCATTTTCTTATTGTCAATTTCGATTTTAAGTCTTTATGCTTTGGTAACGAATTAAAATGGTATCTAGCAACTCACCCTAATAATGTATACCTGTACAATTAAAATAGTATCTGGCAACTCAACCATCATCTATATAAGACCCGCTTGGCTTCGAAGCTGGCAGTTTGATGCGAACTTCGGCCGAATAAAGAACTCTCTCCTTCCCTTCTTAGGTTAAGACTTAGCTTAGTTTCCCTTTGGGGGTTAGGACCTCCCACCTTGTCCCCCCAAAGTCCTCCTCCGTCTATCCTTTCACTCTTAGGCTAAGGCAACCGCTTTGGGGGAGGTCATCCTTCCTTCTCCCCCCGAAAATCCCTCCCCTCTCCCCCTTCAGGTGTACCCCTACCCCCTTGGCTCCTTCTAAGCCAACTGGCTGATTAGGAGTCTATAAGACAACGCCCACTCGGCTGAAGAAGTCTTATTATGCACTTGGCTCCTGCCAGGTGAACACCTCTCTTCCTTTCTCTCCTCCTCTCTTTCTCTTGGGGGATAACGCCGCCTCCAAGTTTCATGACCCCTTGTTGGACCTGCAGCATCCCCCCATCCCTCGTTGCAACATTGAGTTGTTGCATACCCCACCCCATTTGCAACATTGAGTGTTGTTGCATACCCCACCCCTTTGCAACATTGAGTTGTTGCATACCCCACCCCTTTGCAACATTACGTTCTTGCATACCCCACCCCTTTGCAGCTTGAGTTGGTGGATACCCCCACCCCTTTGCAACCCCCACCCCCTTTGCAACATTTGATCATTTCTCTTGCAACATTGCAACATTCCTGCACTCTCCCTTTTTGCGGCTATACTACTTACATGAAGAGGTGGTTGAAGTAGATGCGCCTCATTGCGGGAAATTTCGGGAGGATGTTGCCTCGAGTCAGGAAAGTTTTTACCCCTTGTAACGTTGTTTCAGAAAATATTGCCTCTTGTGATTAAATATTTGAAAACAGTAATTCACCCGAAGAGAATTCCGAAGTGCCTTATCAGGAAATGTTTCGTATTACAAATGAAAAGGAAAAATTCAGGGTTTATCGGAAAGATCAAGCCGCTGGTAAAGAGGAAATCTGTTTACAATGGGACTGTACATATAAAACAAACATATAAAGAAGTTGCTTTGGAAAAGGATGTAGAGATGATAGCTCTAGGTAGAATCAATAATTTGAACTTGGAAGGAAGTTGTAAGTTGAGAATTTTGTAAAAGTTGAAGTTTTAGTTCCCATAAACGAAGTTATATATTTTCCTTTTGAAAAAATACGTAAAATTGAATATGTCGTGAATTTTGAGTTTTGTAGTGAAAATATTCACTCTACAATAACAAATGAATATGTGACATCCTTTATATTGTCTTAACCGGGAAGTGTACCAGGATTTGGTCCAAGTTGTATAAGAATTAGTGGAAGTAAGAATTCCCTTGAATAAAGAAAATGTTCCTGATAATGTTCACTGTTTGGACGTTAGTTTCCAGATTGATAAGATGATCAAAGTTCTTGAAGGAATTAAGCATGAAATTAAGGTTACTGAAGTGCACATGAAGGGAGATAAAGTGTTTATGCATTGTCGTATATGTTTCATGTATATATTTCTCAAAATTGTACAGCTAATATATTTATATTTTTATAAACCTATAATTCAAGTAATTCAAGTAATAGAACCGTTAAGCAATAGCGATCACAATATGGTAGAGTTTGTCCTCTCAGTAAGTCAATCGAAACCAGCTAACTGACTAAAATTCCTAACTTCCAGCGCGCAGACTTTTGTAAATTTAGAAATGAATTGTCACACGTCAATAGGAAAAACGTAATGAGGATCTCCAACGCAAAAATAAAAAATAATGTGTGAATTGTTTGAAACAGTATTTAGGACTATAAATGAGGAATGTGTACAGTACAAGATTAAGCGTGCGAAAAGTAAATAACAAACCCTTGTGTGTTTACTTCCAGAGTAGGGAATATTATAAAGAGTAGAGATAGTGCTTATAGGCAACCTAAGTACAATAAAGACAATTTGTGGTTACGAAACAACTACATATCTCTAAGGGTGAAGCGAAAAGCGTAATAAAAAAATCTAAGCGCGATTTTGAAATTTCCATAGCTCGTGACGGCAAAGAAAACCCCCAAACAATTTTTTTCAATACGTCAATAATAATAGAAACCAGTAAAGAGCGTGTTGGGACCGTTGAAAAATTCTGACGGTGTGCTAGTTTCTGAAAACAAGCAAATGACTACGCTGCTAAACGATTTTTTTACGTCAGTTTTTACAATAAAAGATGTAACGAATATCCCTACGGTCATAGCCATAATACCTTTTGATAATGGTAATACTTTAGATAATATTGTGGTGAGTGAAAGGGAGGTACTGCACTATATTTGCAAAATGAAAATGCTTAAATCACCGGGTCTGGATTCCATATATCCCATACAACGAAAAGAATTAAAAGAAAGCATTGTTGTGCCGCTAACAAAAAGTTTTAATGCGTGTATTTCTGAGGGGTGCGTACCAGATAATTTCAAGTTAGCAAATGTAACACCTATTTTTAAGAAAAGCGATAAAGGTGCGGTAGGAAATTATAGGCCAATCAATTTAACGTCTGTTATAGGTAAGCTGCTGGTATCAATAATTAATTAGGGATCGTATAGTGGAACACTTAGATTTGCATAACTTGATTAGAAATACGCAGCACGGTTTTAGGCGAAACAAATCTTGTTTAACTAATCTTTGAATTTTTCCAAAGCGTGGTTGAAGTTTACGATAGTCATCGGGTGGTAGATGTAGTGTATTTAGATTTTCAAAAAGCGTTTGACACCGTGCCGCACAAAAGACTCGTTGAAAAAAATAAGGCTCATGGAATCAGAGGTGTAGTAATAAATTGGATAGAAGAGTGGTTGCGAGGTAGGAAACAGAGGGAGGTCGTTGATGGAGTGGAGTCGTCTTGGGCTAATGTACAGTAGTGAGCGGCGTTCCTCAGGGTTCTGTATTGGGCCCCTTGCTTTTTCTTACATATATTAACGATTTAGATGTCGGACTAGTCAGTACATTTCAAAGTTTGCGGATGACGCAAAGTTGGGTGGTAAGGCGATTAATGACGAAGATAGAGGTAAAATCCAGGAAGATCTGAATAAAATCGTAGATTGGTCAGTCACATAGCAAATGTGATTTAACGTCGATAAGTACAAAATTTTACATATAGGTTCGCGTAACGGGAATTTTGCTTATAGTATGTCGGGGAAGGAGTTGGAAAGCGTAGATCAGGAAAAAGATTTCGGAGTTATAGTCACTGGTGATTTAAAAATGGCGAAACAGGGTACAGCAGCGGTCAGTAAGGCGAACAAAGTGCTTGGCTTTATAGCTAGGAATTTTGAGTACAAATCGCATGGTATTATTGTTCCTCTTTATAAATCATTAGTTAGACCCCATTTGGAGTACGCAATCCAATTTTGGAATCCGCATATGTGCAAAGATATAGACAAAATCGAAAAAGTTCAAAGACGAGCAACTAAGATGATTCCGTCGCTTAGGTCAAAGTCGTACTACACTCGAGACTAGGAGGCTAAGGGGTGATCTAATCCAAGTTTTTAAAATTATGAATGGCTTCGATAAAGTAACTGGAGATAGTTTTTTCGAAATAGCAAAATATAGTAGAACTAGAAATAACGGATGTAAGTTGACAAGTAGAAGGTTCAAGACAGCAGTTGTCAAAAACTTTTTTACGTATAGAATAGTAAATAGCTGGAATAGTTTGCCGGTAGAAGTAATTAAGGTTTTTATGGTTCGGAACTCATGTAAAATTGTAGGTCCCCTCCGCCACCAAGGAGGAAATGCGCAATACATAATTACAAACACGGTTAGGTAGACCAGCCATGAGTGGATCCTAGGGTCTTTGTTGGTCTGAAACATAATAACAATTCTTACGAAGTACCAATATGTACTCCTGAAAATGTAGTTTGCTTGGAGTGAAATTTGAACGAAAACGATCAAATGGCCTCTTATAATTGTTATGGAAAGTGGAAAAGGAGGTAATTTGTATGCTTGATAAACTCCTTTATATTACTGTAGCTCAAGAATACATAAATTGCTTTATATTAATATACAGGGTGTCCATAAATTATTCACCCCATTATAAGCCTTAATAAATTCGATATTATAGGAGCTATCTTAAAACGGTTTGCGGCAATTAATAACACAACTCAAGAAACTTTTTTATTTATTTCGCAGAACATCCACTAGGGGCACAATGGCGACAGTGAAGGAGAAAGCAATGTGTGTGATGTGGATGTGGGAAACCAAATCTCCAATTACTGTACAGAGACGTTTTCGGGAGGAATATCAGAAAACTCCACCAACAAAGCAATCACTCAAGCGATGGCTGAAACAATTTCAAGAAACTGGCAGTGTGCTACATCAGAAAGGAGCTGGTAGGCCTAGTGTGTCTGAAGATAAGATAGCAGGAATTCAGGAGGCGTTTATCCGAAGTCCTACAAAATCCATCCGCCGAGTAAGCCGAGAAATGCAAATACCGTGTTCAACAGTGCATAAAGTGGTTCACAAGAGGTTGAAACTTTAGGGAATGGGACAATGGCCGCGGCCAACTAGCCGCAGCCCAACTCACCACGACCAACTCGCCGTAGCCAACTAGCCGCGGTGGCCAGATTTTATAATTATAATTTTATAATTTTAAATTTTTTATTCTAAATATAATTTTAGAGGCTGTGCACCTGGGTGTTGAATGCCCGGTTAGGTCAACCGTACGCCCTTGACGATTGGTTAGGTTAGGTCGTGATATTTTCGTTAGCTTTAACGAAAATATCACGACTCAACATAACCAATCGTCAAGGACGTACAATTAAGATTTATCTTGATTCAGTAAAAAGTTTAAAAAGTACGCATTTAAAAAAAAACTCGTTATTTCAAGGTCGATGCGAGACCCCTAAATATTGATCAATTTTTGTAAAAATGGTACCAATGTGCTAGATACTGCCAAGTAATGGGAAAAACTACGATAACCTATACTTTTAAAAAAAATTGAAAAGTGGGCCACCCTAATGAACATATTAGCTAGAGACGAGCTAAGGGGAGACCCCATGGCAACCCCTCAGTCTGAAGGTACAATTGATTATTGAAAATGAAATGACAGTCCAGTGTAGAAAGTTGCAGTAATTTGCTAAACAAAGGCCTTATCAAAGTTGTGAAAAGTTGTTTAGGATTCAAAAAGATTATTTAACCAGCAAAAGCCCGCAAAACATTCGTGATCAAATGAGTACAGTATCTTTATTGCAACATTACTTCTTTAAATACACGATTTCTAGTTATTCTTTCACAAAAGACTAACAGAATCAAAACTTCGCACTCTAGAAAAAGCTACATAAAGCTGTCTTTGTATAAAAACAGGCTTAGGAATATAAATACAAAACATCTGCGGTGAAATTAATATGTTTATCAAGGCAGCCTGAGAGCAATGCAGCAGGATTATCAAGACGCTATGGCACTTATAAGAAAATTTGGGAAGCCGAATTTATTTATTACGTTTACTTGCAATCCAAGATGGACTGAAATCGCTGAAAGCATTGAAGCTTATCAAAGACCAGAACATAGACCAGAATTGTTGCAAGAGTTTTTCACATGAAACTAAAGGAGCTACTTCATGATTTAACTAGCATATACTGTATATAATCGGGAAGCCAAGTGCATTTTTGTATGTAGTTCATGCACGTTTAAATTTCAGCTGTCAGAAACCCGGCAAAAATGACGGGTTGAAGTTTCCCACATGCCCCACACTACCCTACCCCACCCAACACACCCTCCCCGCCAAAAAATAACACGTTAGAGCTTCTCACATACCCTATACCACTCTACACCTCTACACTTGCATGCGTGAAAGAAACATTCAAGAGATAGTAAAATATCAAATAAATTGATATCAGATTAAATAAAAAAATAATACAGGGTGTTCATAAAGTCACGAGAATGAATATGCATGTGCACTTTTTATTAACTTACGTAACTTCATGAACATCCTGTACTATATATATATATATATATATATATAAAGGAATGACAAAATTAAATAGACACAGTTAATATGATTCTTTCTATATATATATATATATATATATATATAAGGTAGGGAGAAAATTGTTCAATTGTGTGTGTGTATATTTCGTCTGACCTATTATTTTGGCGATTCTATTTATTTAATTAATAATCATTTTCTTATTGTCAATTTCGATTTTAAGTCTTTATGCTTTGGTAACGAATTAAAATGGTATCTAGCAACTCACCCTAATAATGTATACCTGTACAATTAAAATGGTATCTGGCAACTCAACCATCATCTATATAAGACCCGCTTGGCTTCGAAGCTGGCAGTTTGATGCGAACTTCGGCCGAATAAAGAACTCTCTCCTTCCCTTCTTAGGTTAAGACTTAGCTTAGTTTCCTTTGGGGTTAGGACCTCCCCCTTGTCCCCCCAAAGTCCTCCTCCGTCTATCCTTTCACTCTTAGGCTAAGGCAACCGCTTTGGGGGAGGTCTCCTTCCTTCTCCCCCCGAAAATCCCTCCCCTCTCCCCTTCAGGTGTACCCCTACCCCTTGGCTCCTTCTAAGCCAACTGGCTGATTAGGAGTCTATAAGACAACGCCCACTCGGCTGAAGAAGTCTTATTATGCACTTGGCTCCTGCCAGTGAACACCTCTCTTCCTTTCTCTCCTCCTCTCTTTCTCTTGGGGGATAACGCCGCCTCCAAGTTTCATGACCCTTTTGGACCTGCAGCATCCCCCATCCCTCGTTGCAACATTGAGTTGTTGCATACCCCCACCCCATTTGCAACATTGAGTTGTTGCATACCCCACCCCTTTGCAACATTGAGTCGTTGCATACCCCACCCCTTTGCAAAATTACGTTCTTGCATACCCCACCCCTTTGCAGCATTGAGTTGGTGGATACCCCCACCCCTTTGCAACCCCCACCCCCTTTGCAACATTTGATAATTTCTCTTGCAACATTGCAACATTCCTGCACTCTCCCTTTTTGCGGCTATACTACTTACATGAAGAGGTGGTTGAAGTATGCGCCCATTGCGGGAAATTTCGGGAGGATGTTGCCTCGAGTCAGGAAAGTTTTTACCCATTGTAAACGTTGTTTCAGAAAATATTGCCTCTTGTGATAAATATTTGAAAACAGTAATTCACCCGAAGAGAATTCCGAAGTGCCTTATCACAAATGTTTCGTATTACAAATGAAAAGGAAAATTCAGGGTTTATCGGAAAGATCAAGCCGCTGGTAAGAGGAAATTCTGTTTACAATGGGACTGTACATATAAAACAAACATATAAAGAAGTTGCTTGGAAAAGGATGTAGAGATGATAGCTCTAGGTAGAATCAATAATTTGAAACTTGAAGGAAGTTTAAGTTTGAGAATTTTGTAAAAGTTGAAGTTTTGTTCCCATAAACGAAGTTTATATTTTCCTTTTGAAAAAATACGTAAAATTGAATTGTCGTGAATTTTGAGTTTTGTAGTGAAAATATTCACTCTACACAATAACAAATGAATATGTGACATCCTTTATATTGTCTTAACCGGGAAGTGTACCAGGATTTGGTCCAAGTTTGTATAAGAATTAGTGGAAGTAAGAATCCCTTGAATAAAGAAAATGTTCCTGATAATGTTCACTGTTTGGACGTTAGTTTCCAGATTGTAAGATGATCAAAGTTCTTGAAGGAATTAAGCATGAAATTAAGGTTACTGAAGTGCACATGAAGGGAGATAGTGTTTATGCATTGTCGTATATGTTTCATGTATATATTTCTCAAAATTTGTACAGCTAATATATTTATTTTTATAACCTATAATTCAAGTAATTCAAGTAATAGAACCGTTAGCAATAGCGATCACAATATGGTAGAGTTTGTCCTCAGTAAGTCAATCGAAACCAGCTAACTGACTAAAATTCCTAACTTCCAGCGCGCAGACTTTTGTAAATTTAGAAATGAATTTGTCACAGTCAATAGGAAAAACGTAATGAGGATCTCCAACGCAAAAATAAAAAATAATGTGTGATTGTTTGAAACAGTATTTAGGACTATAAATGAGGAATGTGTACAGTACAAGATTAAGCGTGCGAAAGTAAATAACAAACCCTTGTGTGTTTACTTCCAGAGTAGGGAATATTATAAGAGTAGAGATAGTGCTACAGGCAACCTAGTACAATAAAGACAATTTGTGGTTACGAAACAACTACATATCTCTAAGGTGAAGCGAAAAGCGTAATAAAAAAAATCTAAGCGCGATTTTGAAATTTCCATAGCTCGTGACGGCAAAGAAAACCCCCAAACATTTTTTTCAATACGTCAATATAATAGAAACCCAGTAAAGAGCGTGTTGGGACCGTTGAAAAATTCTGACGGTGTGCTAGTTTCTGAAAACAAGCAAATGACTACGCTGCTAACGATTTTTTTACGTCAGTTTTTACAATAAAAGATGTAACGAATATCCCTACGGTCATAGCCATAATACCTTTTGATAATGGTAATACTTTAGATAATATTGTGGTGAGTGAAAGGGAGGTACTGCACTATATTTGCAAAATGAAAATGCTTAAATCACCGGGTCTGGATTCCATATATCCCATACAACGAAAAGAATTAAAAGAAAGCATTGTTGTGCCGCTAACAAAAAGTTTTAATGCGTGTATTTCTGAGGGGTGCGTACCAGATAATTTCAAGTTAGCAAATGTAACACCTATTTTTAAGAAAAGCGATAAAGGTGCGGTAGGAAATTATAGGCCAATCAATTTAACGTCTGTTATAGGTAAGCTGCTGGTATCAATAATTAATTAGGGATCGTATAGTCGAACACTTAGATTTGCATAACTTGATTAGAAATACGCAGCACGGTTTTAGGCGAAACAAATCTTGTTTAACTAATCTTTGAATTTTTCCAAAGCGTGGTTGAAGTTTACGATAGTCATCGGGTGGTAGATGTAGTGTATTTAGATTTTCAAAAAGCGTTTGACACCGTGCCGCACAAAAGACTCGTTGAAAAAAATAAGGCTCATGGAATCAGAGGTGTAGTAATAAATTGGATAGAAGAGTGGTTGCGAGGTAGGAAACAGAGGGAGGTCGTTGATGGAGTGGAGTCGTCTTGGGCTAATGTACAGTAGTGAGCGGCGTTCCTCAGGGTTCTGTATTGGGCCCCTTGCTTTTTCTTACATATATTAACGATTTAGATGTCGGACTAGTCAGTACATTTCAAAGTTTGCGGATGACGCAAAGTTGGGTGGTAAGGCGATTAATGACGAAGATAGAGGTAAAATCCAGGAAGATCTGAATAAAATCGTAGATTGGTCAGTCACATAGCAAATGTGATTTAACGTCGATAAGTACAAAATTTTACATATAGGTTCGCGTAACGGGAATTTTGCTTATAGTATGTCGGGGAAGGAGTTGGAAAGCGTAGATCAGGAAAAAGATTTCGGAGTTATAGTCACTGGTGATTTAAAAATGGCGAAACAGGGTACAGCAGCGGTCAGTAAGGCGAACAAAGTGCTTGGCTTTATAGCTAGGAATTTTGAGTACAAATCGCATGGTATTATTGTTCCTCTTTATAAATCATTAGTTAGACCCCATTTGGAGTACGCAATCCAATTTTGGAATCCGCATATGTGCAAAGATATAGACAAAATCGAAAAAGTTCAAAGACGAGCAACTAAGATGATTCCGTCGCTTAGGTCAAAGTCGTACTACACTCGAGACTAGGAGGCTAAGGGGTGATCTAATCCAAGTTTTTAAAATTATGAATGGCTTCGATAAAGTAACTGGAGATAGTTTTTTCGAAATAGCAAAATATAGTAGAACTAGAAATAACGGATGTAAGTTGACAAGTAGAAGGTTCAAGACAGCAGTTGTCAAAAACTTTTTTACGTATAGAATAGTAAATAGCTGGAATAGTTTGCCGGTAGAAGTAATTAAGGTTTTTATGGTTCGGAACTCATGTAAAATTGTAGGTCCCCTCCGCCACCAAGGAGGAAATGCGCAATACATAATTACAAACACGGTTAGGTAGACCAGCCATGAGTGGATCCTAGGGTCTTTGTTGGTCTGAAACATAATAACAATTCTTACGAAGTACCAATATGTACTCCTGAAAATGTAGTTTGCTTGGAGTGAAATTTGAACGAAAACGATCAAATGGCCTCTTATAATTGTTATGGAAAGTGGAAAAGGAGGTAATTTGTATGCTTGATAAACTCCTTTATATTACTGTAGCTCAAGAATACATAAATTGCTTTATATTAATATACAGGGTGTCCATAAATTATTCACCCCATTATAAGCCTTAATAAATTCGATATTATAGGAGCTATCTTAAAACGGTTTGCGGTAATTAATAACACAACTCAAGAAACTTTTTTATTTATTTCGCAGAACATCCACTAGGGGCACAATGGCGACAGTGAAGGAGAAAGCAATGTGTGTGATGTGGATGTGGGAAACCAAATCTCCAATTACTGTACAGAGACGTTTTCGGGAGGAATATCAGAAAACTCCACCAAAGCAATCACTCAAGCGATGGCTGAAACAATTTCAAGAAACTGGCAGTGTGCTACATCAGAAAGGAGCTGGTAGGCCTAGTGTGTCTGAAGATAAGATAGCAGGAATTCAGGAGGCGTTTATCCGAAGTCCTACAAAATCCATCCGCCGAGTAAGCCGAGAAATGCAAATACCGTGTTCAACAGTGCATAAAGTGGTTCACAAGAGGTTGAAACTTTAGGGAATGGGACAACTGGCCGCGGCCAACTAGCCGCAGCCCAACTCACCACGACCAACTCGCCGTAGCCAACTAGCCGCGGTGGCCAGATTTTATAATTTATAATTTTATAATTTTAAATTTTTTATTCTAAATATAATTTTAGAGGCTGTGCACCTGGGTGTTGAATGCCCGGTTAGGTCAACCGTACGCCCTTGACGATTGGTTAGGTTAGGTCGTGATATTTTCGTTAGCTTTAACGAAAATATCACGGCTCAACATAACCAATCGTCAAGGACGTACAATTAATGATTTATCTTGATTCAGTAAAAAGTTAAAAAGTACGCATTTTAAAAAAAAACTCGTTATTTCAAGGTCGATGCGAGACCCCTAAATATTGATCAATTTTTGTAAAAATGGTACCAATGTGCTAGTACACTGCCAAGTAATGGGAAAAACTACGATAACCTATACTTTTAAAAAAAAATTGAAAAGTGGGCCACCCTAATGAACATATTAGCTAGAGACGAGCTAAGGGGAGACCCCATGGCAACCCCATCAGTCTGAAGGTACAATTGATTATTGAAAATGAAATGACAGTCCAGTGTAGAAAGTTGCAGTAATTTGCTAAACAAAGGCCTTATCAAAGTTGTGAAAAGTTGTTTAGGATTCAAAAAGATTATTTAACCAGCAAAAGCCCGCAAAACATTCGTGATCAAATGAGTACAGTATCTTTATTGCAACATTACTTCTTTAAATACACGATTTCTAGTTATTCTTTCACAAAAGACTAACAGAATCAAAACTTCGCACTCTAGAAAAAGCTACATAAAGCTGTCTTTGTATAAAAACAGGCTTAGGAATATAAATACAAAACATCTGCGGTGAAATTAATATGTTTATCAAGGCAGCCTGAGAGCAATGCAGCAGGATTATCAAGACGCTATGGCACTTATAAGAAAATTTGGGAAGCCGAATTTATTTATTACGTTTACTTGCAATCCAAGATGGACTGAAATCGCTGAAAGCATTGAAGCTTATCAAAGACCAGAACATAGACCAGAATTGTTGCAAGAGTTTTTCACATGAAACTAAAGGAGCTACTTCATGATTTAACTAGCATATACTGTATATAATCGGGAAGCCAAGTGCATTTTTGTATGTAGTTCATGCACGTTTAAATTTCAGCTGTCAGAACCCGGCAAAAATGACGGGTTGAAGTTTCCCACATGCCCCACACTACCCTACCCCACCCAACACACCCTCCCCGCCAAAAAATAACACGTTAGAGCTTCTCACATACCCTATACCACTCTACACCTCTACACTTGCATGCGTGAAAGAAACATTCAAGAGATAGTAAAATATCAAATAAATTGATATCAGATTAAATAAAAAAATAATACAGGGTGTTCATAAAGTCACGAGAATGAATATGCATGTGCACTTTTTATTAACTTACGTAACTTTATGAACATCCTGTACTATATATATATATATATATATATATATATATAAAAGGAATGACAAAATTAAATAGACACAGTTAATATGATTCTTTCTATATATATATATATATATATATATAAGGTAGGGAGAAAATTGTTCAATTGTGTGTGTGTATATTTCGTCTGACCTATTATTTTGGCGATTCTATTTATTTAATTAATAATCATTTTCTTATTGTCAATTTCGATTTTAAGTCTTTATGCTTGGTAACGAATTAAAATGGTATCTAGCAACTCACCCTAATAATGTATACCTGTACAATTAAAATGGTATCTGGCAACTCACCATCATCTATTAAGACCCGCTGGCTTCGAAGCTGGCAGTTTGATGCGACTTCGGCCGAATAAAGAACTCTCTCCTTCCCTTCTTAGGTTTAGACTTAGCTTAGTTTCCTTTGGGGGTTAGGACCTCCCACCTTGTCCCCCAAAGTCCTCCTCCGTCTATCCTTTCACTCTTAGGCTAAGGCAACCGCTTTGGGGGAGGTCATCCTTCCTTCTCCCCCGAAAATCCCTCCCCTCTCCCCCTTCAGGTGTACCCCTACCCTTGGCTCTTCTAAGCCAACTGGCTGATTAGGAGTCTATAAGACAACGCCCACTCGGCTGAAGAAGTCTTATTATGCACTTGGCTCCTGCCAGTGAACACCTCTCTCCTTTCTCTCCTCCTCTCTTTCTCTTGGGGGATAACGCCGCCTCCAAGTTTCATGACCCCTTGTTGGACCTGCAGCATCCCCCCATCCCTCGTTGCAACATTGAGTTGTTGCATACCCCACCCATTTGCAACATTGAGTTGTTGCATACCCCACCCCTTTGCAACATTGAGTTGTTTGCATACCCACCCCTTTGCAACATTACGTTTCTTGCATACCCACCCCTTTGCAGCATTGAGTTGTGGATACCCCCCACCCCCTTTTGCAACCCCCACCCCCTTTGCAAACATTTGATAATTTCTCTTGCAACATTGCAACATTCCTGCACTCTCCCTTTTTGCGGCTATACTACTTACATGAAGAGGTGGTTGAAGTATATGCGCCTCATTGCGGGAAATTTCGGGAGGATGTTGCCTCGAGTCAGGAAAGTTTTTACCCATTGTAACGTTGTTTCAGAAATATTGCCTTGTGATAAAATATTTGAAAACAGTAATTCACCCGAAGAGAATTCCGAAGTGCCTTATCACTAAATGTTTCGTATTACAAATGAAAAGGAAAAATTCAGGGTTTATCGGAAAGATCAAGCCTGGTAAAGAGGAAATTCTGTTTTACAATGGGACTGTACATATAAAACAAACATATAAAGAAGTTGCTTTGGAAAAGGATGTAGAGATGATAGCTCTAGGTAGAATCAATAATTTGAACTTGGAAGGAAGTTGTAAGTTTGAGAATTTTGTAAAAGTTGAAGTTTTAGTTCCCATAAACGAAGTTATATATTTTCCTTTTGAAAAAATACGTAAAATTGAATATGTCGTGAATTTTGAGTTTTGTAGTGAAAATATTCACTCTACATAACAAATGAATATGTGACATCCTTTATATTGTCTTAACGGGAAGTGTACCAGGATTTGGTCCAAGTTGTATAAGAATTAGTGGAAGTAAGAATTCCCTTGAATAAAGAAAATGTTCCTGATAATGTTCACTGTTTGGACGTTAGTTTCCAGATTGATAAGATGATCAAAGTTCTTGAAGGAATTAAGCATGAAATTAAGGTTACTGAAGTGCACATGAAGGGAGATAAAGTGTTTATGCATTGTCGTATATGTTTCATGTATATATTTCTCAAAATTGTACAGCTAATATATTTATATTTTTATAAACCTATAATTCAAGTAATTCAAGTAATAGAACCGTTAAGCAATAGCGATCACAATATGGTAGAGTTTGTCCTCTCAGTAAGTCAATCGAAACCAGCTAACTGACTAAAATTCCTAACTTCCAGCGCGCAGACTTTTGTAAATTTAGAAATGAATTGTCACACGTCAATAGGAAAAACGTAATGAGGATCTCCAACGCAAAAATAAAAATAATGTGTGAATTGTTTGAAACAGTATTTAGGACTATAAATGAGGAATGTGTACAGTACAAGATTAAGCGTGCGAAAAGTAAATAACAAACCCTTGTGTGTTTACTTCCAGAGTAGGGAATATTATAAAGAGTAGAGATAGTGCTTACAGGCAACCTAAGTACAATAAAGACAATTTGTGGTTACGAAACAACTACATATCTCTAAGGGTGAAGCGAAAAGCGTAATAAAAAAAATCTAAGCGCGATTTTGAAATTTCCATAGCTCGTGACGGCAAAGAAAACCCCCAAACAATTTTTTTCAATACGTCAATAATAATAGAAACCCAGTAAAGAGCGTGTTGGGACCGTTGAAAAATTCTGACGGTGTGCTAGTTTCTGAAAACAAGCAAATGACTACGCTGCTAAACGATTTTTTTACGTCAGTTTTTACAATAAAAGATGTAACGAATATCCATACGTTCATAGCCATAATACCTTTTGATAATGGTAATACTTTAGATAATATTGTGGTGAGTGAAAGGGAGGTACTGCACTATATTTGCAAAATGAAAATGCTTAAATCACCGGGTCTGGATTCCATATATCCCATACAACGAAAAGAATTAAAAGAAAGCATTGTTGTGCCGCTAACAAAAAGTTTTAATGCGTGTATTTCTGAGGGGTGCGTACCAGATAATTTCAAGTTAGCAAATGTAACACCTATTTTTAAGAAAAGCGATAAAGGTGCGGTAGGAAATTATAGGCCAATCAATTTAACGTCTGTTATAGGTAAGCTGCTGGTATCAATAATTAATTAGGGATCGTATAGTGGAACACTTAGATTTGCATAACTTGATTAGAAATACGCAGCACGGTTTTAGGCGAAACAAATCTTGTTTAACTAATCTTTGAATTTTTCCAAAGCGTGGTTGAAGTTTACGATAGTCATCGGGTGGTAGATGTAGTGTATTTAGATTTTCAAAAAGCGTTTGACACCGTGCCGCACAAAAGACTCGTTGAAAAAAATAAGGCTCATGGAATCAGAGGTGTAGTAATAAATTGGATAGAAGAGTGGTTGCGAGGTAGGAAACAGAGGGAGGTCGTTGATGGAGTGGAGTCGTCTTGGGCTAATGTACAGTAGTGAGCGCGTTTCCTCAGGGTTCTGTATTGGGCCCCTTGCTTTTTCTTACATATATTAACGATTTAGATGTCGGACTAGTCAGTACATTTCAAAGTTTGCGGATGACGCAAAGTTGGGTGGTAAGGCGATTAATGACGAAGATAGAGGTAAAATCCAGGAAGATCTGAATAAAATCGTAGATTGGTCAGTCACATAGCAAATGTGATTTAACGTCGATAAGTACAAGATTTTACATATAGGTTCGCGTAACGGGAATTTTGCTTATAGTATGTCGGGGAAGGAGTTGGAAAGCGTAGATCAGGAAAAAGATTTCGGAGTTATAGTCACTGGTGATTTAAAAATGGCGAAACAGGGTACAGCAGCGGTCAGTAAGGCGAACAAAGTGCTTGGCTTTATAGCTAGGAATTTGAGTACAAATCGCATGGTATTATTGTTCCTCTTTATAAATCATTAGTTAGACCCCATTTGGAGTACGCAATCCAATTTTGGAATCCGCATATGTGCAAAGATATAGACAAAATCGAAAAAGTTCAAAGACGAGCAACTAAGATGATTCCGTCGCTTAGGTCAAAGTCGTACTACACTCGAGACTAGGAGGCTAAGGGGTGATCTAATCCAAGTTTTTAAAATTATGAATGGCTTCGATAAAGTAACTGGAGATAGTTTTTTCGAAATAGCAAAATATAGTAGAACTAGAAATAACGGATGTAAGTTGACAAGTAGAAGGTTCAAGACAGCAGTTGTCAAAAACTTTTTTACGTATAGAATAGTAAATAGCTGGAATAGTTTGCCGGTAGAAGTAATTAAGGTTTTTATGGTTCGGAACTCATGTAAAATTGTAGGTCCCCTCCGCCACCAAGGAGGAAATGCGCAATACATAATTACAAACACGGTTAGGTAGACCAGCCATGAGTGGATCCTAGGGTCTTTGTTGGTCTGAAACATAATAACAATTCTTACGAAGTACCAATATGTACTCCTGAAAATGTAGTTTGCTTGGAGTGAAATTTGAACGAAAACGATCAAATGGCCTCTTATAATTGTTATGGAAAGTGGAAAAGGAGGTAATTTGTATGCTTGATAAACTCCTTTATATTACTGTAGCTCAAGAATACATAAATTGCTTTATATTAATATACAGGGTGTCCATAAATTATTCACCCCATTATAAGCCTTAATAAATTCGATATTATAGGAGCTATCTTAAAACGGTTTGCGGTAATTAATAACACAACTCAAGAAACTTTTTTATTTATTTCGCAGAACATCCACTAGGGGCACAATGGCGACAGTGAAGGAGAAAGCAATGTGTGTGATGTGGATGTGGGAAACCAAATCTCCAATTACTGTACAGAGACGTTTTCGGGAGGAATATCAGAAAACTCCACCAACAAAGCAATCACTCAAGCGATGGCTGAAACAATTTCAAGAAACTGGCAGTGTGCTACATCAGAAAGGAGCTGTAGGCCTAGTGTGTCTGAAGATAAGATAGCAGGAATTCAGGAGGCGTTTATCCGAAGTCCTACAAAATCCATCCGCCGAGTAAGCCGAGAAATGCAAATACCGTGTTCAACAGTGCATAAAGTGGTTCACAAGAGGTTGAAACTTTAGGGAATGGGACAATTGGCCGCGGCCAACTAGCCGCAGCCCAACTCACCACGACCAACTCGCCGTAGCCAACTAGCCGCGGTGGCCAGATTTTATAATTTATAATTTTATAATTTTAAATTTTTTATTCTAAATATAATTTTAGAGGCTGTGCACCTGGGTGTTGAATGCCCGGTTAGGTCAACCGTACGCCCTTGACGATTGGTTAGGTTAGGTCGTGATATTTTCGTTAGCTTTAACGAAAATATCACGACTCAACATAACCAATCGTCAAGGACGTACAATTAATGATTTATCTTGATTCAGTAAAAAGTTAAAAAGTACGCATTTTAAAAAAAAAACTCGTTATTTCAAGGTCGATGCGAAACCCCTAAATATTGATCAATTTTTGTAAAAATGGTACCAATGTGCTAGTATACTGCCAAGTAATGGGAAAAACTACGATAACCTATACTTTTAAAAAAAAATTGAAAAGTGGGCCACCCTAATGAACATATTAGCTAGAGACGAGCTAAGGGGAGACCCCATGGCAACCCCATCAGTCTGAAGGTACAATTGATTATTGAAAATGAAATGACAGTCCAGTGTAGAAAGTTGCAGTAATTTGCTAAACAAAGGCCTTATCAAAGTTGTGAAAAGTTGTTTAGGATTCAAAAAGATTATTTAACCAGCAAAAGCCCGCAAAACATTCGTGATCAAATGAGTACAGTATCTTTATTGCAACATTACTTCTTTAAATACACGATTTCTAGTTATTCTTTCACAAAGACTAACAGAATCAAAACTTCGCACTCTAGAAAAAGCTACATAAAGCTGTCTTTGTATAAAAACAGGCTTAGGAATATAAATACAAAACATCTGCGGTGAAATTAATATGTTTATCAAGGCAGCCTGAGAGCAATGCAGCAGGATTATCAAGACGCTATGGCACTTATAAGAAAATTTGGGAAGCCGAATTTATTTATTACGTTTACTTGCAATCCAAGATGGACTGAAATCGCTGAAAGCATTGAAGCTTATCAAAGACCAGAACATAGACCAGAATTGTTGCAAGAGTTTTTCACATGAAACTAAAGGAGCTACTTCATGATTTAACTAGCATATACTGTATATAATCGGGAAGCCAAGTGCATTTTTGTATGTAGTTCATGCACGTTTAAATTTCAGCTGTCAGAACCCGGCAAAAAATGACGGGTTGAAGTTTCCCACATGCCCCACACTACCCTACCCCACCCAACACCCTCCCCGCCAAAAAATAACACGTTAGAGCTTCTCACATACCCTATACCACTCTACACCTCTACACTTGCATGCGTGAAAGAAACATTCAAGAGATAGTAAAATATCAAATAAATTGATATCAGATTAAATAAAAAAATAATACAGGGTGTTCATAAAGTCACGAGAATGAATATGCATGTGCACTTTTTATTAACTTACGTAACTTTATGAACATCCTGTACTATATATATATATATATATATATATATATATATATAATTTAGCATAATAAACAGAATATTTACATTATTGAGTCCAGTCGACACCTCTTGTCATTAATTTATGTGGGACTTGCATTGAATTTGGTGTAAAATTTCTTTTTGTTAATTTATGTATTAAAGTTGTTACATTGGCTAAAATGAAGGGATATGAGAAAAATTTAGTTCTTGAAATTAAACTGAACGATTATGTCTATACAAATTATTCAGAGAGAAAAATATCTGGATTTTGTCTCGAAATTTTATAAGTTTTACAATATGTTTCCCGAGTCTGTGTCTGAATCTGAAGCAGAATTTGCTAAAACTGATAAATTAGAAATGAGAACTAGAACAATGAATGAAATAACGAAATTGAAAGAGAAAATTGAGTCAAATACAAATGAAATCCTAAGAATGATCATCAGGATGGATGATTTAGTTTCTCATACGACGCAAGAAAGTGTGAAGTGCTAAATATAAACAATTATGAAAATGTTATTATACATGAGTACGATAGCCGCAAAAAGGGAGAGTGCAGGAATGTTGCAATGTTGCAAGAGATAATGATCAACTGTTGGAAATGGGGGTGGGGGTATGCAACAACTCAATGTTGCAAAGGGGGTGGGGGTATGCAACAACTCAATGTTGCAAAGGGGTGTGGGTATGCAACATCTCAATGTTGCAAAGGGGGGTTGGGGTATGCGACAACTCAATGTTGCAAAATGGGGTGGGGGGATGCTGCAGGTGCAACAAGGGGTCATGAAACTTGGAGGCAGCGTCATCCCCAAGAGAAAGAGAGGAGAGAAAGGAAGAAGGGTGTTCACTTGGCAGAAGCCAAGTGCATAATAAGACTTCAGCCGAGTGGGCGTTGTCTTATAGACTCGTAATCAACCAGTTGGCTTAGAAGGAGCCAAGGGGGGAGGGGTACACCTGAAGGGGGAGAGGGGAGGGATCTTCGGGGGGAGAAGGAAGGATGACCTCCTCCCAAAGCGGTTGCCTTAGCCTAAGAGTGAAAGGATAGACGAAGGAGGACTTTTGGGGGACAAGGTGGGAGGTCCTAACCCCCCAAAGGGAAACTAAGCTAAGTCTTAACCTAAGAAGGGAAGGAGAGAGTTCTTTATTCGGCCGAAGTTCGCATCAAACTGCCAGCTCCGAAGCCAAGCGGGTCTTATATAGATGATGGTTGAGTTGCCAGATACCATTTTAATTGTACAGGTATACATTATTAGGGTGAGTTGCTAGATACCATTTTAATTCGTTACCAAAGCATACAGACTTAAAATCGAAATTGACAATAAGAAAATGATTATTAATTAAATAAAGAGAATTTGCCTTCTACTGCACAAAAATAATATAATACCTAAAATCGCCAAAATAATAGGTCAGACGAAATATCACACACAATTGAACAACTTTCTCCCAACCTTATATATATATATATATAGAAAGAATTATATTAACTGTGTCTATTTAATTTTGTGATTCCTTATAGAAAGAATCATATTAACTGTCTATTTAATTTTGTCATTCCTTTTATATATAAATATATATATATATATATATATATATATATATATATATATATATATATATATATATATATAAACGGATTTTCACCTTAGTGAATTGTCAAAAGTATATTAATTTAAAGCAAATGAATTTTCTCCTTTTAAGAGAATCAATTATTAAAACCAATATTAACAATATAAGATACTTAAACGGCGTTTTATTTACCTTCTTTCAGTTATTAAAACGAATCCAAAATATTAACTCTTAGAACATTGCGTTCAGACGAGTAGGAAATTGAACCAGGAACGAATCACACCTGTTTACCCCGAGGCCTTTTTGAAAGGAATCTGGGTCAACTTGCTCTCTCTGTCTCGGGAATCCTTCGCTCGACCCTTTCAATTTTGACCCTTGCTACTAATGTATATAAAATTCTATTTTATTAAATGCACTGATTATATGTCTTTACTTGCAAATTTTTATGGTATCATCTTCTTAGATAACATCTCTGTTATTGAATTGGAAAGATATATTATTATCATTATACATTTTTCAAAATTAACACACTCACACACACACACACACACACACACACACACACACACAATTATATTAAATAATAAACAGCAAAAGAAATAAACACATTAACTGTGTCTAATTTCTTTTGGCAAACCTTTCTTGCGTTTCAAAAACAGAAAAAAAAAATATTACGCACTTTTCATATCATTTCATTTTCATGTCATTTCACTTCATTTCACTAATATCATATCATTTCACTCATCTTATTTAATTTCAGCTTCTCTGGAAAAAAAAAAGAAAAAAAAATCTGAGGAGATGCATCTCACGCTAACCACAAAGTGACTGCGAGCTTACCTTTCTTCCACTCAGCGCGAGAAAACCTCGCTTCACTCTAAATGTTAAAAATATTAGTGTTATTACTTCTCCAATGAAATACACACTTCACTCTCGAAGCGAATGTCTTCCTCGTAAATAAAAAATCTTTTATATTTTAACAACTTACTTATCAAAATCATAAGTATCAGAAATCAACAAAGTTTTTTCAAAATTAATACGCATGTACTCTGAAAGTACTAACAATTGAATGTAATTACTCGTTTTCTGTATAAACGTGTGCAGAAAGATATGAGATCGTGGGTTCGACTCTCGATTACCAGAAGCGTATCTCTCACGAATCCTAGTTAATGTTTTCAATAATGTAATTACTTGTTTACTGTATAAACGTCTGCAAAAAGAACAGCTTCAGAGTTCATTTACACCATGCGTACACTTATCTCGCGTACACAGTTAATGGGAAATAAAACGTACCAATGAAACTATAGACTCATTTTAAATACAGAATTCATTCATACCAGGCGTACACCTATCGCGTATATATATATATATTAGTGATGTAGCGGATGCCATTTTTTTCACATCCGCGGATGCGGATGCGGATGAGGATGTTTGATTTCAACATCCGCGGATGCGGATGCGGATGCAGATGTCTACATTTTCGTTATTTTTTAGGATATATTCGAGATTTGTTGTGTTTAACGTATATAATAAGTTATTATATAGAGAGAGCTGTAGCTATAATCTAGTATAATTGATTAATTGTACAATAATTGCTGTACTTTTCTCTGAACATATAAAATAATATGAAGCATCTAACTAATATAGAAATCAATTAGTGAATTCGTCTGCAAATAAATTCGTTATATTTTGTTGAGTTTCAGCCACAATTAGAAACCATAATTGTGTTACCAGGATGCGGGACGTGAACCCAACTCAAATGCACCCCACCGACCTCTTTCCCCAACCTCCACCCTTATAGAAAGAGATCTTTAATTAGCTTGATAACTATTTATATTAAGTTTAATGTTTTATTAGGCATATTTATAAATGAGTAATTAAAATAAAGTAAACTAAGATGTTCATCGTTTAATGTTCAAACTTAATTATAGGAAGGTTATGCTTAAGGAACATTAATTTTTCTGCCTTTTCTGCTGCCAGTCTGTTTCTCTTTTCATCATATATTAATCCAGCACTGCTAAATAATCTCTCGCTTGGTACGTTTGTTGGAGGACAGGCTAAATGTTTCCTTGCAAGTTTACTCAAGTATGGATAGATATTCTGCGTATTTTTCCACCAACTAATAGGATTGTCACATGCAGCCAGGCGTTTTTCTTGGTGATAGCTCTCGATCATTTTTACTACATCTTTTGACATCGCGTAGGTCTCGTCATTGCTGCTTGACTCAAGAATCTGAGAGACAGATTCTGTGATAGATTTGCTTGTTGAAGGTGTTGGTTCTGTCACTGAAACTTTTATTCTTTTGGTGGGTGGCGAAGCGACAGAGTCAAGAGATTGAAGCTCTTCAACTGCTTTGCCAAGTGATGATTTAACTCGTTCTAATGTACTAGGTGAAAATAACTTAGCTTTGTAACGTGGATCTAAGTAGGTTGCAAGAGAGTAACTTCATACAAGAACAGCCTCTCGTCTTGTCGCTTGCATCACTTTTGCGCACAATGAACTAGTTCTTTTAATATAGTAGAATTTGATAATTTCCGCTTATTAATGACATTTTATCTCAACGGTCCACATCCGCACGACATCCGCAGTCCAAAGTGCTGATGCGTGTGCGGATGCGGATGCGAGAAAATGTGCGGATGTTCCGCGGATGCAGATGCGGATGCGGATGTGACCTACATCACTAATATATATATATATAATATATATATATATATATATATATATATATACATGATATGATACACATGTTTTTATTGTGTGTGATACATTCTATGATCACATATTACCCACCAATAAACCAAATAAACCTCCTATAACCAAAGTCTGAAAACAACAAGCATGGACGTTTGGACCAAACTTATGAAAATGCTTTGGACAGGCAAAGGGTTAAGTAGGGATGTTTTCGGAATCCTCTTGATGAGAGAAGTCGTTTGGTGTGCCTTCCAATGTCATATGACTAACGGTTTAAAAGTTGTGCCTGTATACAGGTAATACCAATGTGCTAGTATAGTGCCAAATAATGGGAAAAACCACGATCACCTATACTTTTCAAAAAAATCAGCAAATAGCAGACAAATAAGGAAGAAAGAAACAATAACTTAAACAATCACTTTTGCATTGTATTGACTACTATCACACGTCACTGGCTGCAACGTTGTCCCTCTGTGCTATGTCATCGTGGCGAGTGATGACTTCTTGAAGTCGCCGAGCTCTTTCCGGTTCTTTTCTACCAATTGCAGAAGATCCTACAGCTGTGCCTCGTCCTTTGTGCCTCGTCCGTGTTCGCATAGTCTTGTATCAGTTGGACTCCTCTTTCAGCGACGTCATTGGTGACCTGGAGATTAGAGATCACATCCTTCAGACGACAAAAGTCCTCGTTCTTGTCCCACTTATCAGTTGGCAGGGTGAGCCACGAAGAACCATACATCTTCAGACCTGCAAATAAGAACCAGGAGGACTCGTCGATCAGGTCGGGGAGTAGCGTCATCTCGTCGACTGAGACGTTCTCGTATGTGAAGTCTTTGGGTACAGGGAGGTGGGACAGCTTCTCTGCCATCTATTGCTTCACAGTGCCATCCACCTTGTTGCTGCATAGAGCGAAGATGACGGTCTGAGGCCTCAGATACCAGAAGTGCCGCCTCATCACTGCCAGTGACGCTTCTTCCACCTCGCGGTCCACTGCCCTATACCTCAGAAAACGCTGGTATAGTACCAGGTCATTCAACGGCGCATCAGCTGCTACAGGGGCCGCCAACCAAGCTGGTACGTACAGAAGAGCGATGAACACCACGATCCTGTGCAGTTTGTCGACCAGCTCGGCGTCGAGCTCCAGCTGCCTACTGAACATCAGCAGTTTTGTGTAGTAGATGACCTGAAACAGAATAGGCACCATTGTAAGTAAGACAGGTTTATTGTTACCAATTACTTTGCTTGCGTTATAATGAAATGTTTATCTTTGAATAACATTTAAACTTATCTCTAGATTATTTTTGTTTGAAAATACTAACTTTAGCCATCCATCTTGCGTGGTGGTAGGCTCCTGGGCGCATGAGGTGAATGCCACGGCGTGGTTGTGTCCCGAGTACCAGGAGCGTGATCTCTGCCACTTCCCGGTAATCGTCTCTGACGAAACCAGAAGCTGTGCTCAGGAAGCTGACCGCCGCGTCCCGGAGTTCTATCAGCCACGTACTCTCCGCCAGATTCTCGACCTGCAGCTTGCAGTAGGTCGAGAGATCGAGCTCGTCCCATCTTCAAAAATAATAAACAAGAAAATTGTGTGAGAAAACTCTGAAGTTCCGGTTTGGCTTGCTGTTTTATAAACTAGTGGAATATCATGTGTGTCCTAACTTTACCTTGCACAAAAAATGAACTAACCTTCTCTTCAATTGCTGAAACAAAGGATCAGTTGGTGCCGTAGTCCTTCCGAGCAGGGTGACGGCTACTGCCCCCACGATAAGCTCTAAGACGTGATGACGGCATCCCAGCTGGAGTAGCGGTCGCCCGAGCATGTTTTCCAGCAGGACAACTGCACCCTGCACCCTCCCCGTGTTGGTGGAAGTGGTGTCGAAGCAGAGTCCGATGACGCTCTCCTCACATCCCCAATCTTCGGGAGCATGTATGGTTGCCCGCGCCTGCGACAGTCCGGTGCCGTCAGCAACAGCTGGGACTGACAGCAACTTTCCTTCTGTGCAATGAGGAGCCCCAGAGATGAGAATTGCTTGGTGGTGCTCCGCCGTTCCAAGGAAGTTCTGAAACACATGCCACATATTTCAATTTCATGGTTGTAAAGTAACCTATTTTTGTTCACATTCATTTCTCTTTTTAATTGACATTATGCTTCATGAGTCTTATTACTAAATTGATAGCTATGAAAACTTAATCAACTGACCTTGACCATTTTGCCATCCCAGTGGACAACAGTGTGCCTCGGTGGCATGAAGGAGTCCTTCACAGCCGTCGCCACTTCACGGCGATGTGACACTCTTCCCCGGCGAGCCGTTTCTTTCGAGATGCTGAACTGATTGAGGTCTGCTGGTGGATCCGCCGAACGTGTGATAGCAGCCACAATGCTTACTACCTATGTAGAGAATGGAAAGTGGAAAGGAAACTGTCAAGAATACATGTAGGTTACGGGACACTTTAAAACTGACGCTATCGATGAATACTATACACAATACGCACCTGATTATTGGACATGCGGAAACGATCAGCCACTTCCATGACAGCAGGTGCATTAAGGATGCGGCGAGGAAGATTGACAGACACACTTGGCTCTTTCGGCAGGGGAACGCTAGTTCTGTCTCCGACTCTCCTGACATGCCAGTATCATCATTCTCCATGGCCTCATCTCCGGTTTCGTATGCACACTTTGAGGTTTGCGGCTCCTGGCGAGGACGTTTTCTTCCTTCCTGTAGCTTTCTTTTTACAGCGAAAACTTTATCGTTCCCGCTCATCGTTGCCACCCGAACCACGTTGATCGAGGTAGAAGTCAATGTCTTCTTTCTTGTCCTTGTCGGACAGCAGTCGATTCTTCTTTATATCTTCGACAGCGTCAGATGCTCCGATATCCCACAGCTTGTCCACACTGTCCGAAAACTTCTGCCGTTTTCCTCTGGCGTCAGTTTCTCGTTTTCTGCTCTTTTGGAGTAAGTGCCACTCTTTCCACAATGCCTCTAGCTTCCGTTCGCAGTTGAGCTTTGTGATTGTTTTAATGCGGGCCATGTTCCAAAACTTTAAGACGTTGTTTACGGTTTCTTTGAATGCGTCTTTCCTGTTAGCAGTGTACTGGATAACATTGAAGAAGTATTGCAAAACCTGCCGTGTTGTTGGGAATTTGCTACCACTGATGGAGGACGACGGTTGGCCAACTAAAAAAATTTCCGAGGCCGATCTTACAGAAGGTAGCGATGTTATTTTCGCCTTTCCTTTTGATGACTCTCTATTTGTAGCTTCAAGAGTTCTTCCAGTTATGGTTGCCATCGATTTGTCCATGACAAAGGATGAGGAATTCAGACAGAATTTCAAAATGTTATGATCTGCAAAAAAAGAAATAGGTTAGGTACCTGGCACAGGCATAGTGCATTTTCTAATTACCTATATACATTATACATTCCGCCTGGGTATGGTGACTCATTTTTTTGAAAAGTATAGGTGATCGTGGTTTTTCCCATTATTTGGCACTATACTAGCACATTGGTATTACCTGTATACAGGCACAACCTTTAAACCGTTAGTCGTATGACATTGGCAGGCACACCAAACGACTTCTCTCATTAAGAGGATTCAGAAAACATCCCTACTTAATGATTTATCTTGATTCAGTAAAAAGTTAAAAAGTACGCATTTTTTAAAAAAAACTAGTAATTTCAAGGTCGATGCGAGACCCCTAAATATTGATCAATTTTTGTAAAAATGGTACCAATGTGCTAGTATAGTGCCAAATAATGGGAAAAACCACGATCACCTATACTTTTCAAAAAAAATTGAAAAGTGGGCCACCCTAATGTTCATGGTACATCTTGAAAAGCTCATCATGGAAAACTCCTTCTTCGTATTACAGAAGGTTGGTCGATGATACAATGGCTCTCTCAGAGGAACAAGAGAGTGCTGAACGATTTTTAGAGTTTATTAATTCACTGCATCCTAACATTAAATTTACAATGGAGACCGAAACAAATAACTCTGCCATTTCGGGACGTTAAGATATCTAGACTTAACAATGAACTTTGCATTTCGGTTTATAGGCAGAAGAGCTTTCCGGGACTGGGCACTAACTTTTACATTTTTGCCCATATTTTTATAAGGTGAATTCTATTCGAACCCTCGTTTACCTTTCACCCGTCCTCATCCTCTTTCGGTTTTCACCAATAGATAGTGTATCTAAAAGATTACTTCTATAAAAACGGTTATCCCATTTGTGTTTTACAGCCAAGTTTCTGACTTCGTGTTCTCTCTTTATCGATCTAAACGCCCTATAGTTACTGTTCCCAAAGATATAAGATTTGGGATATTTAAATGTGGCCTTTAAAAAACAACTCACGCATATTCTATGCCAAAGTTTCCCTGCCTTAGAAATTAAGCTTATATTAAAAAATCCGTTTATACTGGGTTCTTTCTTCCATCTGAAAGATTATAGTCCTCCGTTAAAGGGGTCTGGTTTTATTTAGAAGTTTACATGTCCTCGCTGTGAACAGTGGGAAAATTCACCGATATGAGTTCATACCATTTTTGCCGTCACAGTATTAGTTTTAATAATTTTTTAAATTTTAGCTGTTCATTCATCCCCTTTCGACCTTGGAATTTTAGAATCTCTCTATATCAAAACGCTTCAACATACATTCAGTCATAATTCCTAAGCCGTTCCACTCCTCATAGAATAATCTACCAACCAATAGTTATAATAAATTTCTAAATTTCTATTTCGCGTTCAGTTTTCATCATGTTGAAGCTCAGATGAGGTGTTTAAAATTTTAAAGTTTAAAATTTAAGTTTTATGCAGTTTTTAAATATAGCTTTTGTTTTAGTTGTATTCTTGTAATTTTAGTCTTGAAAATGGCCAGCAAACCTAAAATGTCGGCCAACTTTTTAAAAGCGATCCCTTTCAGAAAAGAAAATTTATATAAAGAGAGAGAGAGAGAGTTACAAGTAGTTACAAGGACAAGAAGTACCTCAAAAGGCCTTGTCGCCCATACCGAGGAGGTACCAATGGCAACGGGTGCCAGGGGAAAATTCATACACCCTCAAATAGTGTGCAAGATTTGGTCTAACCTTATCTTGAACTGATCCACAGAAGAACTGTTCACAACTTCTGAAGGTAGCCTGTTCCACGTGTCACAGATCTTATACGCAATGTAATTCCCACACACAGTAGTGCTAAACCGCTTTAAATCCAACTTCCAACTATTGTTGCTAGTTGAGTTATCATTTAAACTAAACATGCTCCTAAAATCTACATCGTCGAACCCGTGTAACAGTTTGAAAACCTCGGTGAGTTGACCGCGCAGCCTCCGAGTTTTCATTGAAAACAAATTCAGGGCGTGTAAGCGTCGATTGTAGCCCATATGCCTAACGGAAGGGATTAACTTTGTGGCCCCCCCCCCACCTGGACTCGCTCCAGCCTCTCAATATCTTTCCTGAGGGTGAGCGACCAGAACTGCACAGCATACTCCAGGTGCGGCCGAACCAGGGAATTTTCCAGAGAGAGCACAATCTCCTTATTCCGAAATCGAAATTGCCTCCTGATATAACCCAACAGCTTCTGGGTTTTCTCTTCCACCTCTACGCACTGTTTGGTAAACTTAAGGTCGCTGCTAATTAGCACACCCAAGTCCTTTTCCAAATCAGTCGCCTCGATATTACTCCACAACATGGATTAGTCCGTCTTGGGATTGGCTTTCTGAAAGTCGATATAAAGTATATCAATCGCCCTACTCCTATCGTACTCACTCCACATGATGTGGAAAAACTCGAGCAGGTTGGTGAGACACGACCCATGCCGTCTAAACCCATGTTGGGAGTCCCCAAGCAGCTTGTAAAGGGTGTCCCAGAAGTCTTGGAGGGGTTTTATTTGGCTATAACGTTTTTGTTTGGGAATCAAATAAAAAAAGGTTTGTAACACTTGAAAATATATTTATTGCGATTTTAATTACAAATTTAATATCTGGTGAAAATCTTCACTTTCAGTGCCTAAAATTAAAATCGCATTAGCGTACGTTATCCGACTCTGATGATCTTGTGGTTTAATTTCATGAGCAATTTGAATTTTGCACGGGTAAAGATTGATGTCCTCTCTTAAAATTCGATGTAAGGAACTTCTTGAAATGTTTAATTCCTGGCTGCGTCGTCAGACTGACGTGGATTTTCCTCAACGCTTTCACGAACCATCTCAACCCGAGTTGGACTTCGGCTTGTCCGAGGACGCCCATTCCGTGGTTCGTCTCCCTGACCCATTCCCATACAAAATTTTGCGACGTACCGTCGAATAGCTCGATCAGAAGGAGCAGAATGTGTGTTGAATTTTAATCGAAAAGCTCTTGGAGCGGCAACGATGGAAGAGTTGTTTGTCAAATAAAGTTCCACAATAGCCACTCTTTGTTGTACTGTCCAGGATTCCATTTTCATTAATCGCAGCAAGGGTACTTTAATTAAAAAAGAAAAATAAACAAATTAATCAAAAAAGAAAAAGTTATAGCCAAATAAAACCCCTCCAAGACTTCTGCGACGCCCTGTAGGAATCCAAATGGTCAACGATCCTATCCGCTATTATCCCCTCTAATAATTTATCTACAACCGAAGTGAGACTAATGGGACGATAGTTCCCTGGACTTTCGTGATCCCTTTTCTTAAAGATAGGGGTCACGTTGGCTTCCCTCCAGTCACCAGACACCTGGCACGTCTCCAAAGATCTGTTGAAGACTGTAGCCAGGTGGGGAGCCACCTGGTCTCGCACTTCCCGCAAGACTCTGGGGAGGAACTGGTCTGGCTCAGGAGCCTTAAACGCGCTCAATTTGTCTATTCTATCGGCAACGCCTGTCGCGGTACATCGAACACTATCCAGGCCAGCACCGTCGTGCCTGACGCATGGGTCGGGGGCGACGCGGGTGTCCTCCCTGGTGAACACTCCTTCAACGTACTCATTCAGCACATTAGCGATGTCCGTGTCCGAGGTCCGCAGCGCGCCGCTGGGGTCCTTTAACGGGCCTATCATGCTTCTAATGGGCTTTCTACTATTAACATAACAAAAGAACTCCTTAGGGTTCCCGTTGCAGAGGCTTGCCACCCGGAGTTCTTCGTTACGTTTGGCTAGCCTAATCTTCGCCTTCACTTCCCTGCACAGGCGGACATACGCCTCAGTGTTCTCATGGGAACGATTGGCCTTCGCCCTCCTATACGCAGCTTTCCTATTTCAGATAGCCGAAGCGATGTCCCGACTGAACCACTTAGGTTGCGTTGAAGCAAGGGTGACCGGTTTTGAGGGTATGGCAGCAGACTGCAGCACCATAAACTGGTCGCGAAATGCACTCCACACTCCATCAACATCGCCCCCGACCTCTAACATCATCTCACCTACGCTATCCAGGAGGCTATCAAAGTCCGCCCGTCGTAGATCGAGCTTACTGCCTCTCCAGTTACTATGCTTCACCCAGGGATGCAGACACAGAACCTAAATAGACGGTGATCACTCCCGCTCAACGATTCGTCAGCGGTGAGGCCAGTGACGAGGTTGTCTTCGGTCGTGAATACTAAGTCTAAAACGCTTTCGCCTCGTGTAGGCCCATTAACCCACTGAGTCGGGAAGTTCTCATCAGTAAAGTCAATTAGACTCCTCCCTTCGGCATCAGCAGTCCTGTCTTCCCAGTTTATGCCGCGACAGTTGAAGTCTCCTAAAACTACACACACACCATGTCCCCTAGCAGGTTACGGAGTTCTGTGAACAGGGCTGTATCCTCTTCGAGGAGGAGATGCGGAGGTCTGTACACGAAGAATAACCTATATTTCGTCCCTCCCAGGTTCAGATCGACGCCAAGTAGCTCCCGTTCCGATCGGAACTGGCAGTCAACCGGACTGAACGTGTCCCTGACGTATATTAGCACCCCTCCCCCGTCCCCACGGGTGTGGTTGTTGTGAAACATTCTATACCCGGGAATCTCGAACTCCCCAACGTAGTCCCTACGATCAGTATGAATCCAGGTCTCGGTGATAGCAACGATATCCTGGTATTCTGATGCTAAGAGCGCCCGTAGTTCGCAAAACTTATTCCTAATCGACCTAGCACTAAAAAGCACTGCACGGAGGAAGCCTTCCCTATTGTGACCGCCCCCTAGCACGATCCGTTTCCCGAACAGCCAGGGCTGTCGGGAGTTGAAGAGCCCCTCACCAACGAGGGGGCATCTTCCGCAGGAGCCCGAGCCCCCTCCAACGTATATGGACGCACCCTTCAGTTGAAGGTACGTCCGCCAGTGGCTCAAGATCATCTCTCCCCGGTGGGGGGCCCATCATCAATCCCCGGGCTTGACCTCACCATACGGTATAGGTGCCGGTCGAGCAGCGTGCCTAGCACACTTTTACCGTTGTCATTGTGGTGGATACCATCTCTCAGACAAAGGTCCCACCTACCCGAAAACGCGTCGAAGTGGTCAACAAACCTCACACTCAGTGGGACGCACAAGTCTTGCACCCTCTCGTTGATGCCAATGACCTTACTGAGCGTGTGGTCACTGGCATTCATCCGCGGTAAAATACCCATCAACATTCCCCTGTCTGTCTTAAGTTTTAGATCATCCGCAAGAGACATGATCTCGGTGATGATGCCATCGGTCGAACCTACCCTACCGCCTTTGAAGAACCGGTCGTTGCCACGAGCGTGGACAAAGATCACAGTCCTCCGACTAGCCAAGCGCAGCTTCTATAACTCCTTCCTTAATTGCGCCGTTTCCCGCCAGGGTAAGCACCTTACTTTCCTCCTGTCCTGGTCCCTGATCTGTGAGTCTCCAATTAAAACGGTGTTTTCCTCCTTCGCGCACAAGAGACTAAAGCGGTTGGAGGTCCTGACAGTGGCAACCGGGGTCTTAGGCTTCGGCTTCGCAGCCCTCTTGCCCTATACCTTTCGATACCCGTCGCCACCCGTAGACCCATCCGCACTTACAGCACCCGACCCACCCCGACCGGCAGCTACATCCTTCGATTTCTTTGGGTCATCAGTAGGCCCATTCCCACCCTTTTTCTTTATCGGCCCCTTCCCACTCTTCTCTATCAGCCGTTTCTTTGCCCCCTCCCTTCCCTCCACTTTGCGTCGCGGTTCCGTGCATTCCACGTGGGTCGCTGGCGATTCCTGACACTGATTTTACACCCCGGCTCCCGGTTGCACCTTTACCCTTTCTCCGCGGTCTTGAGCTCTGTCCAGTCCGCTGCTGGACCACCTTTCCAGGGCGGCTATCCTATCAATAAGCTCCGGGGTGGAGGGCGCAGCCGCGTCAGCGACCGCCGCGCCTCCAACAGCCGATCTGTACGACTCGAGCCGCCGGACCCTCTCCGCTAGCTTCTCGTACAACTGCATGAGTTCGCAAGTTCGCAAAAGCGGCACATGCTGGAGTGGTTGATCTTTTCGAAACAAGCTTCTTGGAAGTTCATCACCCACTGGTTTACTCCACACCTCGCGCACTCAGCCTTCAGTTTCTGCGGTCCAGTCATTGTAACTTATTTTTCTAACTCCGAATACACTGAATAAGATAAAGCGTTCTAGTAATGAAAACTATCGAAAACGTTCTGACCAGTACATAAAAATGGAAGGGGTCGGTGAATTCTTCCCGCGCAAGCTGCATCCGCCTACCTGCAAGTGACGTTCATCCCATCCAGAAGACTACACCTCTCGCTACTGCCGCACCGAGCAAAGGTTTCCCCAGGGCTGGACAGTCCCAAACGCGTCGCAGCTACCAACTGACAAACACTCACGACGCAGGCGTCACGGATTTCCCACCAGGAGCGACAGCGAGATGCAGTTCGTTACTAAGTCTTACTAGCCACTCACAAGCGGCCAGACTCTTGGAGTCCAGTGTTCAAGGGATATCCCACCAGACCCAGCAGCTACGCCCGAGACTTTCCGCTGGCCTGGCAGCCAGCTGGCCAGTAAAGCTCTCTCACTTAAGAACAGTACAGCCAAGCGCCATCAATTGGTCACCAAAGAACGGTCGCAGGAGCTGGTCAGTCCATTACGCGTTAGGAATTGGCCTAACGGGACACTAGCCACACTCCATTCATCGCGCCCCTACGCCTGGGAGCCCTCCATCCCAGTCTCTCACGACCTACGAGCGTTAAATGGTGTCATTTATAGGGGTTCCAAAGCCTCTCTTCCCACGCATAAGGTAACAATAGTGTCCTTATAGTAAAAGTAGAGAAAAAGGCTGGATCAATGAAAGAAAGTCACTCCCAACCTTTTTTAGTTAGCTTTATAAGGCTAACTAATGAAAATATAACGACCAAACCAAACGTCAAGTGCGTACAGTTAACCTAACGATTGGTTAGGTTAGGTCGTGATATTTTCGTTAGTTAGCCTTATAAAGCTTACTAAAGAAAGCTGGGGTGGCTTTCTTTCATTGATCCAAAAGACTTAATACTAAAAGAAAAGTTTTTTTTTTGCAGTCAGTCAGAGGAGAGCATCCTTAACCTAAGCTAAAAGGACAGAATAGGGATGAGATAGGGTCCTAGTAACCCACGGGACATGATTGTACAACAGACTTCACCCGCCCTCCCGAAAGAGAGAGAGAGAACCTAAAGGAACTGCCAACCAATTTCTCTAGAATCACACGACTCGGGACTGGAGGGCTGTCACACCCCAAGTATAAAGTTTACAACACCCAGAAGAAATGTGCATAACCTTTATACCCCCTGCGGAGATATATATATATATATAGGGTGAACCAAATGTAGGTGGACAGTAAATGATAACGTTTATTTTGAGAATACATATTTAATTTTTTTGTATACTATAATACAAAATAAAATTTAAATAAATTTAGTTATAATATTTAATATAATATAACACAAACACCATACTTATAATGAACACCATAGTTATAATATAATATAACACAAACCGTATTCAACCTACTGTCCACCTACTTTTGGTTCACCGTGTATATATATATACATATATATATATATATATATATACATATAATTTAAATGAACAAACAAATGCGACACATGCACCGATTCAAAATTGAATACATAAATAGAAGAAAGAAATAAAAATAATCCTAATCTTTCTTATAACAGCCTCATAATCGGCCGTGACAGCAACCTTTTTTACCTTTCCATTTACTTTTTAATTTTTTTATCTTTTTCACCACCTATGACATCATTTGACTACCTGCCGGCTCCTATACCACCATACTCCTGTACCTTTAACTAGCAAAACCAAATTCACTCGTTAATTACGAAACTAAAAATGAAGCCTTAAATTATACAAAATTCACTGTTTCTTCCACCTGCTTTATTGGCGCGCAGATTGATGACGTTTTGTTCCGAAGCCTTATGAAGTGTGAGAGCTCTAGTTCCCTTACTTTTTTTAATATGATAGTTTACCTCTGAGGGGTCACTTTTTTTTACCCACCCTATATATATATATATTATCCCGCATGACCACTCCCGTTTCGCTTATCGACGGGAAGTGATGTTACGACATTGGACGTAGTCATTTCAAGCTTTGAAACGCCAATGACAAATTATAATACAGTAACTACATACTAAGAATTGCATTAACTTATTTGAATTTCATAATAAGTTAAATTGCTGATTTATGCTGTCTATGATAAACTACAGGGATCTTATAAAAGCTTTAAGTTTCTAATTTGATCCTCCCATGGGGGAGGTACTGGGAAAGGGGGGGTGTTATTGAAGCCTTCAAAGGCTCTCCCTTAATGTGTATACTAAATTTAGTGCAGATTACCCTTGCCGTTAGGCGCGTATAAACGAACATGATGGCCCCCTCCCAGTCCCCCCCACAGGGGAGAGACTGGGAGGGGCGGGTGTGTTACTAAAACCTTCCCTAGTTCTCAACATCACTGAGAAGAATATACGTGTCATCCACGTACTTTCTCCCAAGTTGGCCATAGCAACACCGTCAATTTGTTCATAAATTTAGCGATTAAACGCAAAGCGCGTATATAACAATTAATTTCAAAAGTTTAGTGAAAGAGTTACAATTAAAACCAATTGTATTGGCCTTAAGGGAATAAACAGGTACTTAGTTTACTTTCGGGAGATTACTTTTTGACATAAGCATCGCTTCTTATTTCATTAAATAGTTTCGTTTCATTTCGCAAATTGTTCATCATATTTTAACGACTAAATGGCACAGAACAGGAAAAACAAACTGAACTAAAAGTGTTACGTTTAATGAATTTAGAAAGAACGTTCAAACTACCCTTTTTCCTTTAAATCTTGTTTAAATTTTACACAGCAATTAAAACCACACTGAACAGTCAGTAAACGGTAATGGGTGCTCCTTTAGTATGCGGTCTACAGACAAATTCACACTTCAGTATGCGGTCTACACCAATTTGTTTTTTAAATGTAGTTAAAGAAGATTGAAATGACAATCTTACTTGAAAAAAATTTATTGAAAAGTTAAAAACATAAAAAGTTTAAATGTAAGTATACCTTCTTAGCTTGTTTACTAATTGCTTGTTTACATCCCAATGTCAGTCGCCCTTGACGATTGGTTAGGTTTAGTCATGATATTTTCGTTAGTTTTAACGAAAATATCTTGACTAAACCTAACCAATCGTAGGTAGACCGCATACTATAGTAGCACCGGCAATTGAATTGTTTACAACTTTACTGCTTCAAATTTCTCAAGCTACTGATGTTAAACAATCATTTTGAATTTCAAGGTCAAATAGGGTCTAAGTCATGTGAGTGAGTCATTTAGCGAAAAAAAAAGAGCGGCAGAATGCGTGAGCAGGCACAAATTTAACGAAAAAAACCTGTAGACTGCACTTTGAAAAAAGTAGAGCGCGGCAGAATTTGTAGACCGCATACTAAAGGAGCACCCGGTAATGTATATCACTCTTTGCATTGACCGTCCTTTAACGCCGACTCCTTTTTCCCACTCCTTCGTTTCCTCGTTTTAAATTCCCTTTGGATCACATTGCAATTCTGAATATTCTTTCTTGAATATTGTATAAGTTAAAACAATGTCTTTTAAGTTTTCAATAATAATACTAACACTGTTCAACAAAGATCCTGTTCCTCTGGTAGTGTTGGATGTTCCTTACTGACTTTTAGTGCTGATTTCGAAAATAATAGTGAAATTTTTCCATCACCCACAGTTATATATATTCAGGATGGGTAACAAAAAGTGATCCCTCAGAGGTAAACTGTCATATTAAAAAAAGTAAGGGTACTAGAGCTCCCAAACTTCAGAGATGCTTACCTTAGCATGTTGTTCGTCTTAATTGAGAAGTTGCTCGATGTGTCCCCCTTCCTGCTCAACGCAGGCCTCCAAACGTGGACGCCACTGATCAATACACCTGTTTACATATCGTTGAGACACCTTCTCCCAGCCGAGCAGAATTCTTTCGCGTAGTTCATTTATGTCTCTTGGTACCAGGGATGTAAACTTTGGACTTCAGGGCTTCCAAAACACCATAATCTAGTGGTGAAAGATCGGGGCTACTAACTGGCCACATATTGGGTTCGATAAAATCCGGTGTTTTGTTCTCAAGGAATGTGACAGTTTGGCGTGCTCTGTGAGCAGGGGTTCCATCTTGTTCGAAAGTATATCTTTCACTCCGAAGAGGATGCCAGTGGGCATCGAAACTGTTGTGGAAATAAACTCTGTCTATTAGAGTGGGTTTTTATTATCATATTTTGACCCTTCACGTAGAAAAGTGAAGTTTTTTGCATTTACATACTAAGAATTGCATTGACTTATTTGAATTTCATAATAAGTTAAATTGCTGATTTATGCTGTCTATGATAATCTACAGGGATCTTATAAAAGCTTTAAGTTTCTAATTTGATCCCCCCATGGGGGGGGATTACTGGGAAGGGTGGATGTGTTATTAAAACCTTCAAAGGCTCTCCCTTAATGTACTAAATTTAGTGCAGATTACCCTTGCCGTTAGGCGCGTATAAACGAACATAGTGGCCTCCTCCCAGTCTCCCCCTACATGGGAGAGACTGGGAGGGGCAGGTGTGTTACTAAAACCTTCCCTAGTTCTCTGTTAATGTAAATACTAAATTTGGTGCAGATTACCTAGCCATTTATGGGAACCCCTCCAAGGAGGGTGCTCGGAAGGTTGGGTGTGTTACTAAAACGTTCCCTGGATCTTCCTTAATGTATACACTAAATTTAGCGCAGAATATCCTATCTGTTGAGGGTATAAACGAACAGACATTATCATCATCATCCCCTACACACACATATACTGTATATACAGCCTAGGGAGGGACTGGGAGGGGCGGCTGTGTTACTAAAACCTTACCTGGGTCTCCCTTAATGTGTATACTAAATTTGATGCCCATTACTGTAGCCATTTAAACATGTATAAACGAACATGGAACATCAGACATCAGATATCACCATCCCATATATATATATATATATATATATATATATATATATATATATATATATATATATATATATATATATATACTGTATATATATATATATATATATATATATATATCTCAATTTCTCTTCAGAAATTTTCTTTCAAGAATTTGTTTTGTTATTAGAAAACCACATGAAATGGACATATTTTCACATAGATATATACTCATGGTCATTAAAACAGAAAACATGGTATCATTCACCAATATTTAGCAGAAGAAAACTGTTTTTATAGCACAGTTGAAATCAGTTTGTAAGTGAACGAAAGACATTTTCAGAAATTGTAGAAGTTTTTTAATTTTTAGTAATCATCTTCAATCATTAAAAATTTGTTTTTATTCCCTTTGGTTCTTTTCCAATTGGTTTTATGTTTACTTTTATAATTATTTATGTATATATTTTAACGATTTCTTTTCATATCCGTGTTCACTGTTTTCACTGTTCTCTTTCACTGTTCTCTTTTTCACTATTACTTTGATAGTTATCTCTTTCTAAAGCCTTTTTAATTGTTCCACCCCCTCCCCACTCGAATATTATTTGGAGGTTTGGCACCCGATTAGGGTATAATTAGGGTATTCGAATTTTTATTCGTCAAAATATTTGTAAATTATAGTCTGAATTTTATTTTCAATTTCCAAGTACTCGCCAGGGGCCCATGGTGTCCGTAGTTCAGTGGGTAACAACGTCTCTCTATAAGGTAAACGAAGATGCTGAGGTCCGGGGTGCGATTTCCGATGGGGTTGGTAATAAAAATAATAATAATAATACAGGAGTAAGAGCAATGTGCCACATGAGTTGGCGTGAACGCAATGTCAGTTTCCGGCCCTTCTTACTGGTCCTAGAAGCATGGACGCAAAGATGCCGAGGAGGTGCAACACTACACCCACATAGAGCGACAACACACACCTGCAACCGCTTTTGTTTGTTTGTTTCACCGCCAACGCTCTTGTGTCTTTGTTTTACCAAGTTCAAATATATATAGGGCAAATATATATATAGGGCAAAATGATAAAAACGGCAATAAAAACGCCGAAGAGACTTTTGGGGACTGTTTGTGAAATGAGCGAGGATGGTAGCGGCTGTGTCATCATCGGTGGATGTCCTGGGAGGTCCACTGCGTTGTTTATTTCCTATGGATCCCGTTTCCCTGAACTTTGCTACAAGTTTGCCGACACAACTGTGTGTTATAGGCGCGCGGTCCGGATGCAATCTGTTAAATTCCTCAGCGACCTCCCTCTGACTCCGATTTCCTACGAACAGAATTACCTGGATGCGTTCTTTCTTACTCAAAGACATCATGGGCACTTGCATAAACGTAAAAACATGAATTACTTATTTTACCCTATGGTAACACCAACACAACAGCAAACATTTTCCTTAATTTTTTGTACTCAGATGTTTCAACAAATCTTTTGTCATCATCAGTGAATTATAAATCTTAAAACTTTAAACAAAAATAAGAATAAATAATTAAAATTACATCAATGCAAAAAGGAATTAAAATCAATCATTAAAATTAAATTAAATGAAAATTACTTCAACTGGTAAATACACGATGATTACATAACCAATAGGTCATTGTGTATTAGGGTGTCACTTTTGGACTTTTTTTGAAAAGTTATGGTGCTTAAGTCGTATATTGTGACAAATTGACCAAAAACCATGAATAAACCAAAAGAAAAACAATCGGGTAATATTTAGGGTCTCCACCCCTCATTTGAAAAATAAGCCCCCTATTCACACAAACAATGGTGATTTTTGGAGATATTTTTGGTCATAGTTTCCTTACTAATCATCGTATTTCAAAAGTTTTGCTACCAAAATGTAGAGAATAACGGTATCCTCTTATTGTGAACGTTTTAAAAATATTTTAGTTTTATATGGTGCTGATATTTGAGTGGACCTTATGAAATTTTTCCCTCTGTTTTCATTTCTATAACATTTATTTAGAGTATTTCCAGGTTTTATCTACAAAAATATGCAAATATAACCAAATGTATGATAAATTTGCTTTTCTTTCAGAATTCTATTATAGATTTGCTTAATTTCATAGTTTATTAAAATTACTCAATAGTCATGGCTAACAGTAAGCCAATATTAAGAACAGACCTAAGAAAATATGATTCTTTATTGGGAAAGTTAGTGGAAAACATATGCGCAAGAGAAGGAAGCATGCTTCCAACGAATAGTGAAGTTCTCAGTCACTTTTTCTTCTTGAGAAGGGATCAAATGAAAAGCGACAGTGTCAAAGGAAGAAAATATTTTGAGAGTATTAGATAAGGTAGAAAAGGTGTGGATTATGGCTGGCATACCATCAAAATCCGTAAGAAAGCAGAAAGGACCCCAAAAAATGTTGTGGGCTTTGATAAAAGAGCATTAGAAGTTGGGTAAATTACATGAAACCCAAAAAACATCAGTAGTATAGCCGCAAAAGGGGAGAGTGCAGGAATGTTGCAGGTTATTATGTAATGTTGCAAAGGGGGGTTGTTGCAAATGGGGGTTGTTGCAAATGGGTTGTTGCAAAGGGGGTGGGGGTTGTTGCAAGGGGGGTTGTTGCAATGGGGGGTGGGGGGAAACTTGGAGGCGGCGTTATCCCCCAAGAGAAAGGAGGAGAGGTGTTCACCTGGCAGGAGCCAAGTGCACATTAAGACTTCAGCCGAGTTGGCGTTGTTTTATAGGCTCCTAATCAGCCAGTTGGCGTAAATGGCTTGAGTTGCCAGATACCGCGATACCATTGTATACATTATTATAGATTCGTAATCAGCCAGTTGGCTGTAAATGGTTGTCAGATACCTCTTTTTAGCAGTATTATTGCATACATTATTATTATTATATACGCCTAATCAGCCAGTTGGCTGTAAATGAGTTGCCAGATAGCGCCATGTATTCCGAAGACAGAGTTGCCAGATACCATTGTATACACTATTATAGACTCCTAATCAGCCAGTTGGCTGTAAATGGTTGTCAGATACCTCTTTTTAGCAGTATTATTGCATACATTATTATTATATACGCCTAATCAGCCAGTTGGCTGTAAATGAGTTGCCAGATAGCGCCATGTATTCCGAAGACAGAGTTGCCAGATACCATTGTATACACTATTATAGACTCCTAATCAGCCAGTTGGCTTAGAAGGCTTAAATATTGCCAGATACCTGTTGTATACATTATTAGAATACCGGTAGTAGAAGGCATAACAATAAACAACATTGCATCATTCTTTTTATTATAAATATATAGAAAATAAATATACATTTGAGGAATATGCGTATAACAGAAATATATACACACAATTATGGATATATATATAAAATAAAATATACATTTCATATACACTTCAATAGAAATATGTACATAACAGTACAGGAGAAATATACACACACACACAATTATGGTGATATATAAAATAAAATATACATTTCATATACACTTCAATAGAAATATGTACATAACAGTACAGGAGAAATATCAAGCAAAATTATATATATATATATATATATAAACACAAATCAATAGAAATATGCGTATAATCGGGGAAATGTCAAGCAAAATATATATACAATTCACTTTTTTTTCAAAATACTAAACTCGGTCTTAATCGAGTTTACAATTACATCATTATTGCTCTGCATTACGCAGTATATGCGGCTTAATAATATTTCACCGCTTAAAGTATAGGGAAACCTGTATTCGATATGAATGGCTTTCATATCGTTCAGTACTATTTTTGTTCCCACTTTACAACCGGTTGGTAAGTCATCTTTAAACACGTCTAGAATACAATCAAAAGCACGCACAAAGAGTTCATCGTTAGCTACATTATTAAACACAAGTTTATAAGAACGCTTTTCCAATCGAGGGTTTATTTCTACCGACTCGAGCTTTTCAATCGTGAACTCTTCACTCAACATAGCGGCAATTGAAATAATCTTCTAAATCGTTACGACAACTGCGCGTTATATAAAGAAATAGTTCTTCAGGGTGAACGGTGTAGGTGAGCTCAGCCTTGTACCGATCAATTGCTTTGTACCAAAGTTCATGGTATTTCAAAGAGTCTAAACTTTTTAAATAAACATCCAGCACTAGACCATTCTCACCAGCCCTACACTCGGTAAACCCATCGAGCAGAGCAGTGTATGCGTATTCAAGTACTGTATCAAAATAAAACATATCCGTAACACGCGCGTCTAATATAGGTTTCAGTTTACGGAATCCGACGATTTCAAACATTCTGTCGAGGATGAAACGGTTTCGCGTAGGAATAAGAGCGTTATTATCAGAAGCATTCTTCCACATCAGCCTATATCAATGCACGGCCGATCGTTATTTATACACAACGTACATACAACGGCGTATGAGGGTGCGTCACTAATCTGCTCTCTTCTTGTACCTACGTTAGCAGGTATTTTATAACGATCTTCACACCACTTCTCAACTATCACAAAGATTCTATTCATCTCCTCGATACTTAAATAAACCCGTTTGTTTGTCGGTCTACATTCCGTTTCCAGTACATAGCTAATGGTACCGGAATTACGCCTGAACACGCGCAACGATTTCGTCACGGACACATCGTACGAGGCGTTGAGAATGCTGCTCAAAGGAAGTTCCATCGTATTCGAGGAGCGCACGTCCACTCGGTCAAGCTCTGAGATAACTATGAGCCGTGTGAGGCACAGGCAGGAACGGTTCGACGGGCGGCTGACTCGATGATACGTGAATGGGCATGTTCGTACGACTCGAATTGTTGCACATATTTGTTTTTCCGTTTCGTCACTACCAGCCTACGCACTTTGGATAAGAACTAGGAGCTAATCATCTCCACACTCCGGCGCACTATTTGAGAGGAACATATGCTCATATTTTTCCTTTCTACCCATCAAACGATACTCGTCTCTAAAATCTGTTAAAAACTCACGCATGGCACTAGCCACAACCTCACTATGAACCTCATCATGATATACGTTAATATAGTGATAAAAACACTAAGATTGTCCATGATCACGAGATTCACATTTTCAGACGTAGGGTATGAGTAATCGACATGGTGTAGCATGACGTAATACCGCTTGTCACACCACCCATCAAGGCTCATTATCCATACCTGCTGCTTCTCTTCTGCACGCGTTGTTTCTTTTACTTCACGGTGTATGTGAGACTTTATAAAGTTTAGCCCTGCAGCATACTTCAGCACATCGTCTGTGCAACGAAAGCCTTCAACAGTCTCACCAGAACATCCGTAGAGTATTTGTACATCTTGGAACTTCGCACAATCCAATGTGGTTTTAAAAGAGGCATAGGAGGGGGAATAGGAAGTTTTTCGGTATCCACCACATCCTCACACTTTACTGAATACCATTTCATAAACGTTGTGCAAGCATATTAAAGGTAGCCATTTCAATACGTCTGATCTGAATACACGTCTGATCTCTCGGGCTTACTGCGGTCGACTGACCACGCAGGGACTCCCAGATAGTAGCATGACTCACGCAGTGGGCGGAGCTTAGAACTTTCACCTACACACACACACACACACACACACACACACACACAAAGGAGAAAGTGAAACGCTATTTGATTTATTGAGATATTCATATATTTACAAATACGATTCGAGATATCAAGTTATATATATTTACAAATACGATTTAATAAACGAGATATTCAAGTTATATATATAATATATTTACAAATAGATACGATTATATACAAGACGTGTGAGTTAGAAGCATCATTGGTATCCAAAGGGTACGGTATCATAGGTACCAGGTAACTGGTAACGTTTCCTATAGGTGTTACGGCACACCATCGTACCCCTAAGTTCCTTCACGCCCCCAGCTTCTGCGCCCGAAAATTGTGGGTGCCTACAATTAGTTGGTGAGGTTGCAAACATACTAGATCCTTCAACGACTCAAAGTTAACAACCTCCCGATTCGCATGGTTGAGCGTAATACCCTTTGCCTTCACGATATATTTCATTTCCTCCCCTACCCTGACCCGTACCCCATAAGTCTTAGGTCCTGTTGAGATAAAAGAGTCGGCGTATGCGTCGTCCCCATACTCATCCTTGATCTCATCAGTGAGCTCGCCGAGGAACTCCCCAATAGCGGGCATGTAATCACCCTCCCTCTCTGTGAATATCACGCTATCTGTATCGGCATACAATACTCTCCGCCCAAGAGAATGCAATAGACCCCAAAGTTTTATACGGGCGTAGGCTGTTGTGAAGCTCGCCACAGGTATGTTTGTAACCCTTGAGGTATCTGTGGCAAATTCAGTGTTGTTGTACTTTATTACGTAAGTATTACCTACATTCACGATCTCCATGACCTCTTTATCGGGGGCATTGGCATAATCCCAGACATCGCTATAACTTTGTGCCAAATGAATGTTCCCTCTGCCGGTATTCTGCGCAAATTTTCCCCATAGACTGTTTAGACACAACTTTGCACTAAAGCGCTTGCCAGGATTCTTTACAATTTGGACACGATCAAGTTGTATACCTTCGCGGTCGCGGTAACGTTGAATATAGGCAGACTTTTCATCTTCGGTATCAACTCCTCGCGGATACCCTGATGCTCAACCTTATCCTTCAAAAAGGTGTTTATATATGGTGTGAAAAGGTTGGGTAGCTTCTGAAACCTCCACACCTCGTGTATCTTCAGTATTCTATAACCATGGCGTACGGCTAGGGCCATATACGCCTCTGATCTTACGCTTGGGGTATATGGTTACATTCGCCGTTATCCTCTTCCGCGCACTTCACGCACAGGGGAAACATGAGCTTGTCGTCGATAACGACAGGTAAGATCGGCATCCATAAATTGCGTGGGGGGAGTACGTCTACGAAAGAGAGCCCAAAGTAATGATCATTCAAATTTTTTGAAAATTCATTGATGGAGGTATGCTAGGTCCCACCAGTTTCTCAGGAGCGCCCACGGGGTACGGATGGCTCTTCATCACGTATGGGTATAAAGAACAGAAATCGTAGTAATGGAGCTTCACGCCCTCCGTAGGTGGGAAGTATAGTCTGAAAGGATTTGTACGTCCTCCAAACAAGCTATCACCACATTTGAGAGGATCCAGCACCATTGAACGCTTGATCGCTTTTATTTCCTCACGGTACACCTCGTCTGTCTCCATCCGTGCATCATATTCATGCTCCCACAAGACTTTGTGAGTGAACTGTGATCCTATAAGTTGATCGCGGGTGCGGGTCGATGCAAGACAGTCGGCAGGAGACCTACCGTGATATCTCCGGTGACTCCGCACTCAGGACGGGGCACATCCATGCCACCAGCAACCGTTAAAGGAGTACACAGTCTTCACACCAGTGACACGGTTTTCACTTAACCCATCAACCCAAAAAACACGTCCATTAATCTTAATGGGTACTTCACCCGTGTTGCGGGCGTGCTTTATGTATACACCTGTCTGTTGCTGTAGGTGTATGAGCCAGTAAATAGCCTTGTGCCCGTAACTGCGGGATTGTTTCGGTGAATAATGGCTAAGGTGTCTTTCGGCATGAAGTTATTCTTGAACACCGTAAAACATAATGATGCGATGGTGGTTGCGACTTGCAGTGGATCGCATTTGAAACGGGCTATGTACATACTTCTAAAGGCCTGGAAACATACTCTAAGCACGCGCACATCATTCACGCAATAACGCTCACATTCATCAGCTATATTATAAGGGTTACTTTCATTAAAACTGTCGTAGTATCGATCAAAGTCTTCACGTTCATCCATGCAGTCAAAATAATGTTTGGGGGGTGGTGGGCCTACGTAGTTTAAAGTCTCGCTGGTGAGGAAAGTGTATGGGAAGTATCCTTTGGAAACTTCAGCTGCTACTCCCATCACCTTGGGTAGCTTTGCTAATTTACAAGGTGTGAATAATAAAGTATCTTTAAATTGTACATTGCCTCTTATCTGCATCTGTATTAATTTGTTGCCTCTTTTCAATGGATCACCTGTAAATATCTCAGAGGATTCGTGTTCAAGCAACTCCTTATAAAGGAACTGCGTGTCAAACTTTGCCCCGTTATGGGCGAGAATATACACAGTCATTTTTTTGAACTTGTCGGCTAACTTGACAATATAGGACACAAATAGTTTCACAGGACTATCGCTGACATTCGTTTTAAAAACGTTTGTCCGTTTACCGCATTTGGGGCACTCGTCACATTCGATACCCATACACTCATCACAGATGGTCTGGCTCACAAGTAAATGTGGAATTACCTCTTTGGTTTCAGCGTTCGTATATGTTTCTATATCGTAGTACACAGTTATACAAGGGTTATTTTTAGGCTTAGCATCTTTCATATAACACACATGCTTTACTCCATCCGCCTTATATTCCTCCTGGCATGTAGGACAGTGAATTACGTCGCACTTGTGCTTAAATTTTCCCCAATTATCCATTGTGTGAAACATACCACATTCACAGATTCTCATTTTCCTGCACGTACCATTGATTTATGGAGATCAAAGCAGCTATTATTGAAAAATGTGCGTCTACACACATCACAGTCTCTCTTCTCAACTACACGGCTTTCACATTTGGTGCTTTTACACTGCTCACATACCATGTGACATTCTTTACAATGTCTCACTATATCATCCGCAAACTCGAGGCACCCCTTACACAAATCATGATGTCTCCCATATTTTCGACTTTTGTCATAACTCGCGTAAAGCCCCCTTATATTACGGATGGGGAGATACGTTGTCCTGACAATCCTAAAATAAGTAGGGGTCTTGTACGATCTCTCACACAGCTTTTAAAAACATACACAGTCCGGCGGCGATCATCCAAACCAAATACAACTATGCGCACATTCATTTCCTGTTCTACCTTTCTCAGCTCTTCAGGACCCATATTACAGTCAAATTCAAGTTCACAGTCTACAGCTAGTTTACGGGCACGCTCAACGATCGTAGGCAGCCAAATTTTTTGAGTCCGTGTATTTTGTACAGTAAACATACGTGCTAAGAGTACTGCTATAAAGCCGCAACCACGATCGACGTTTATATGCCTTCGGTAAATAGTTGGAGAATTGAAGTTAAGAGTGTACGGTATGGCACTATGACCCGCAACACGGAATACACGGTCAATATTTACCGTGAAGTTGTCCATATTGAAGGCTATACTACTTTGGACGGCTTGCATTATACGCCCTAATATATATATACGCTGTACAACCCTGCGTATCCCGCGCTCAATTCCATTGCTATACAGGGCTCTATGGTCGACCCTGACTCTATACCGATTTCTAGTCAAGGCGGGGGTGGGGGCTGCGGCGCGCACCAACTCGAACGTAATAACATCCTCAACAGAACGGGGGGCGGAATTAGGGGGTATATTAGCGGAAGGTGCTGCTGCTGGGGGCCCTGTTGCGTAGGAGGGTTGGGGATCTATTATTGTAGACTTAACAGAACGGGGGGCAGAATAAGGGGGTATATTAGCGGGAGGTGCTGCTGCTGGGGAGGTTGTTGCGTAAGAGGTTGAGGGTTGGGGGTCTGCTGCAACAGGTACGTATTTCGGCCGCTTTATACCTGATGTGGGGTTCTCATACCTCCGCTTTGGACGTGCAACCTGTATCGCTGGTGAGGGTTCAGGGGAGGAGATCACAACTACACTGTCATCGTCATCTGTAATGATAGGGTGCTCTACCTCATCGTCGGTTCTGTGGGAGAAGAAATATAAGGATCAGCACTCAAAATTTGTAATATTTTGTAAATGACCCACTTAGGAGTGTGACGTGTTAGAAATGGACTCTGTAGAAAAATTCAGATTCACGAGCCCATCCACATGTATTATATCTGGACCTACAGGATGTGGTAAAACTGTGTTTATGCTTAAAATCATTAAAGAAAAGGGCGAGATGTTCTCGAAATTTGTGCATAAAGTTATATGGTGCTATTCGACGTATCAATCAGTGTTCAACGAGTACCAAGATGATATTTTGTTCCACAAAGGTGTATATGACGTTAATTCGCTAAAGGGAACTGAACATACAATCATTGTAATTGACGATCTCATGTTGGAGATGGATAAAACGTTTGCCGAGACATTTACAGTATATTCCCACCATCTTAACATAAGCGTGTTCTTCATCAATCAGAATCTATTTTTCAAAAATAGATACATGCGCGATGTGTCGTTAAATACGCAATATCTAGTCTTATTCGCGCAACGTAGAGATGTATCACAAATTGGGGTATTAGCCAATCAAATGTTCCCGAATCAGCGTAAGGAGTTTTTGGAAGTTTATAAAGAAGCTACAAGCATGCGTTACGGATATTTGCTTTGCGACCTTCATCCGCGAAACACGTTTAGAGTGCTTCTGCGAACGAATATATTTCCAAACGAGCCTGAAACGGTGTATATTCCAGAATGACAAAGAGACTAAAGAAATACCATGAATTAATAAAAATCTATCATCGACCCCCGGCAATGCAGCAGATGTTTATTAAAAATATCGACGCCGACTTTTTAAAATGCATCTGTGAAATCTGTCTTAACGTTATAAATTGCAATGTATCAATGAAAACCCATCAGAAGGCTCGCCTACGCCGCTACAAGAACATAATACGTACACTCGCTCGTAAAAGTCAAACTGTAGCGAAGAAAAAACGAGTTATTGTGCAAACAGGAGGGTCATTTCTCCCCATCTTATTTTCAGTTTTGGGCCCTTTACTGACTAGATTAATATAATGAAGAAAGTGGTAGTGATTCCCCACGAGGTGTACGCTTCACTGCAAAGAGACACGGATCTAGATCCCCGTAAAAGCAGACTTAAAAGAATGGAAAGCGAATTGTTAGCCCTATTAAACAGTGAAAAAACACCTGATGAGAAAAGAATCTTATACCAAGAAGCTCTGCAGCAATTTCTTCACGAGTACGAAAATTATAAGATCCCTACGGAGATTCCTGTGGTTATTAGGCACAGCACGGGGGCCGATGGCGACATAGGATCTGTGTCCGACGATACAGCTGATCAACCAAAAAGATTAGCCACACAACATATCGAACATGTATTAAAAAGTACCCTCCCACTTACATTGAGGAGTAAAGGCTTAAGTCTTTATAATCTATTGAATGAGGATCCAGCCATACAATGGACCGATACAGGCGAGATCATTGTGGAAGGATCAAAGGTACAGGGATCGAATATCGTAGACATTGTCCATGATCTGGTGAGAAAGTGGGATAGGCCATCACCATCAGGATGGAAGCATATTAAAGCAAGACTACAACAAATAAATGTCCCTAAAACGTTGATAGGAAATCTGAACAGGTTAAAAGACTTGGAACATGCAACGCCTGTGACACAGTTGAAGGCGCCGTCACCCCCGGCGGTAACACCTTTGAAGAGGAGCAAGAAGAGGTTAAACCAACCCTACCCACGTGCCTCTAAAAATACGCAAATGGCTAACGTATTAACTAAACGCTATTATGACATTTCTACCCCATCCTCTTACGGCGGCGTAAGATAGACTGTACAGAAGTGTTTACGGAGTAGGAAAAAAAGATGTTGAAAGATTTTTGAGGGAGCAGGACGCTTATACGCTTCATAAGCCTGTGAGAAAAAGGTTTAAAACAGCCAAGACAACGGCTTCCTCGATTGATTCTATTTGGCAAGCAGATTTAACAGACATGCAAAGATATTCTGTGTATAACGATGGTTACCGCTACATTCTATTCATAATAGACGTATTCTCTAGATATCTGTGGCTAGTTCCTCTGAAAAATAAATCACCTGAAACAGTTGCTAAAGCCACCAAAACGCTAATGTTAAAAGAAAACAGGGTTCCTGGCTATTTTTGTACGGATATGGGGAAGGAGTTTATAGGCCGTGCTTTTCAGAATATGTTGACAGAATTTAATATCAGCTATTACACAACCAATTCTATACATAAGGCTTCTTTAGCTGAAAGAGTTCAGCGCACCATAAAGGAACGCATGCACCGTTATTTTACACATAAAAGCACATACAGATTTCTAGACATTCTGGAATCATTGGCATCATCCTACAACCGCTCACACCATCGCACGATTGGGGCAACACCTAACGAAGTTTTAGAAAGAGGTACGCTCCCGAGAAGAGATGGACCACCACCACCACCACCACCACCACCACCACACTCTGTGCGCTTCAAAATCAATGATTATGTAAGGCTTTCGCGTTCGGGGAATAAATTCGCAAAGGGTTTTGAGCAAGGATGGACACGCGAGATTTTTAAAGTTAGGGCTGTGAGACCTAAAGGTGTGATAATGATGTATTACATTGAAGATTTGAATGGGGAAGAAATCTCAGGAGGCTTTTACCGCGAGGAATTGCAGAAAGTTGCGTTTAATTTAGAAAAAAATGTGTTTAAAATTGAGAAAATTTTAGGAAGCAAAGGTTCAGGAAGGAGAAAAATGTACCTGGTGAAATGGCTAGGGTACCCAGAAAGCTTCAACACCTATATAAAAGCTGATGCAATAATGAAGCTTAAATAGTATGCAACATGGCTCCTAACCATTTCTACGTCACACTCCCGTCCTCCTCGTCCCTGTCTGTACACCCTAACAACACGCTAGCCAACTTTGTAACAGAACTCCATGGGCACATTGAATTGGGTCGTGATTCGTATGAGGTGGGGATATGCGAAATTCAGCTGGACACCGTCTTTTTAAATATTGAACATAAAGAAACCGTTTTTACGATTCTTAGAGACATTGACGAGTGTGAAAAAGCTGGGGTAGCTATGGATGAAACTATGCGCATCGCTCGGACTAAGATTGCACGGTATTACAGTACAGAAGTAAGACTAGGGCCGGGTCAATATGGTTCGGCCGAGGATGTTGTGAGAGGCTTAAACGTAAGTTTAAGAAACTCAAACCTTACGAATGATTTAGTATATGAAATCGTAAACAACCCTGCACATACACTAATCCTAAAATCAAAGACTAACAGATGTCTTAAAGAACATAGAAAGTTCAAAATTCTAACCAACGGCCGATATAGCGCAGCCTTCCAAAGAGACACATTTCACGAGACACAGTATAACTCGCTTTATACGTCTCTGGAGTCTCTGTAGGGTAGCAATATATGCCGGTGAGTTGATTGTTTGGCCTTTCTTCATAATGTCCACCAGAATCATCCTTTTCATGTCCCAGAAGATGGTGGCCATAACCTTTCCTGCAGATGGAGCCATTTTGAACTTTTTCTTGCGTGAGGAGTCTGCGTGATGCTACTTCATGGATTGGCGTTTTGTTTCATGTTCAAAGTGGTGTACCCAAGTCTCATCCCCGGTCACAATTCGTGAAAGGAAGTCATCCCCTTCTGTCTCGTATCGAACCAACGACTCAGAAGCAATTTCTTTCCTTTGGGCTTTGTGATCTTCAATCATTTCGCGAGGAACAAATCGTGAACACACTTTTGAGTATCCCAGTTGCTGAATTATCGTATTCACACTTCCTTCACTAATTCCTAGCTCCAGTGATAGCTCCTTGTATGTCACGCGCCGATTTGATCGAATGATGCTGTTACCACGTTGCATAGTGTAAGATGTCACAGCCGATGCCAGGCGACCGCTGCGTGGCTCATCATCGAGGCTGACTCTCTCTCTCCCCGATGATCTCACACGTTTAGACCAACGTCCAACTGTGCTTCGATCAACAACAGCATCTCCGTAAACGTTTTTTAGGAGTTTCTGAATATTTCCAACTGTTTCGTTCTCTGCGGTTAAGAACTCGATAACAGCTCTCCGTTTACGAAGCACATCACTGTCAGACGCCAATTTTGAAACAGTGTTAACCATCGGTTTTATACAAGGGCGTTTAAAAGCGGTTTTATACAAGGAGGGGAGGTTAAAACTGGAAAAATCCGATTATGTAAAGCGCAGAAAGTTCAGACTTACGGCCCAAGAGACATTTCAGCCCCATGGCCTATTATTTAGCTAAGAAAAAAGGGTGGGGCAAAATATATTGAGTGCCCCTAGAACATAATACTACATCCTGGTGATTTTTCAGGGAAAGATATGCAGCAAAATCATCAATTTAGTGAAACGTTTTTTTAGTAATTCCTATATTTTTTATGAAAGTAAATTATGACACCTGACTCGGAACTTATATTTTGAAATACCACGATAAAATCCATTTTAATCACAATGAACCCCCATGTTCCCTTCCCTTAACCCCCATGTTCCCTTCCCTTAATATGACCATAGAATATTTATTTTAAACCATTTAATTTACATAAAAACGTATTTATACGTTTTTATGTAAATTAAATGGTTTAAAATAAATATTCTATGGTCATATTAAGGGAAGGGAACATGGGGGTTAAGGGAAGGGAACATGGGGGTTCATTGTGATTAAAATGGATTTTATCGTGGTATTTCAAAATATAAGTTCCGAGTCAGGTGTCATAATTTACTTTCATAATATATTAGTCTTTCAATAAACCAAAAATTGTAATATTGAGATATTTTAGTTTACTTTCTGTGCTTTAGTCGGAATTTGGTTGTTGTTGTTAAGGAGTATTTTGTTTAGATAACAAGGGGTATGTCATCCCCCCTCACGCCCCTCAATTCGAATACTGTATATATATATATATATATATATATATATATATATACACACATTCAACTGCAAAGAACACGCAGTATAAATAACGTAAAGAACGACGCCTGTATAGGAGATATTCCGCGCAAGACGAGAGAGAGAGAACGAAACAAACGTACAAAGGAATACAAAGGACATGAAAGAGCAACAGGCCCGCTGGTCCCTACGATTACGTCGAAAGCCGTGTTAAGAATCTTTGATTAATATATTAATTTCTAAGTGATTAACTATTTTGTCCCGAAGTCAGACCAATAGGAGGATAATTTCCCGGAAGCGATTTGTCCCCTTTTTTAAATACTAGCATAATTTTTGCAAGTTTTCAATCGAACATAACTTCTCCAGATTGAAAGGAGTTATTATTATTATTATTATTATTACTGTTATTATTATTATTATTATTATTATTATTATTACTGTTATTATTATTATTATTATTATTACTAGTACAGTTCCCGTCGCTTCGCTGACGGTTAGACAGGCTAAACTACAGAAAAGAACGCAGCCGTGAAAATTTTGAGCTTCACATTGTGTCAACATTTCTGAATCTGGTATCTCCCAAAAACTCCTCACCTCCATTCATGCAACTTGGGGGCTAACCCCCACCCCTCCCCATTACCCCCACCCATTCCCCATTACCCCCACCCCCACCCTTCCCCCATTACTGCCCGGGATAAATTTCACAAACAGACAAACAGACAGGCTAAACTACAGAAAAGAACACAGTCATGAAAATCTTGAGCTTCACATTGCCGCCCGTAATACAATTTCTGAATTTTTTTCTCACAATTTTTTCTCACAATTTCTAAAAGTGTGACGGACGGACGGACGGACGGACGGACGGACAGACGGACAGCTCTCTTATTATAGTATAGATTATTATTATTACTAGTACAGTTCCCGTCACTTCGCTGACGGTTAGACAGGCTAAACTACAAAAAAAGAACCCAGCCGTGAAAATTTTGGGCTTCACATTGTGTCAACATTTCTGAATCTGGTATCTCCCAAAACCTCCTCACCCCCATTCAACTTGGGGGCTAACCCCCTCCCCCATTACCCCCACCCCTCCCCATTACCACACCAATCCCCCATTACCCCCACCACCACCCTTCCCCCCACCCACACCCTTCCTCCAACCCCCACCCTTCCCCCGTTGTTTAACTACAGAAAAGAACACAGTCATGAAAATCTTGAGCTTCACATTGCCGCCCGTAATATAATTTCTGAATTTTTTTTACAATTTCTGAATTTTTTTCTCACAATTTTTTCTAACAATTTCTGAAAGTGTGACGGACAGACAGACGGACAGCTCTCTTATTATAGTATAGATTATTATTAAATATATGCGTGAGAGGAGAGACTATTGCGCAGTTCATTTCTTTAAGTACCCTAGGGTTGATCTCATCTGAATCGGGAGTTTTATTAGGATTAATTTTACCTATACCCGAGAGTACATCACTTTCTCTTATGGTAAAATCGCAAAGTTTTAAATGATCATCATTGAAGATGATTGCGGGAACGGGAATGTTGTTCATATTTTCGTTAGAAAATACGAAAGAGAAGAATTTATTTAAAACTTTAGCCATTTATAAGCCATCGTAAATTTGTTCGTTGTTTTCGCCTGAGTGGACCAATAGTCTGCGAAGCTACTTTTTATTCCTAACATAATTATAGAATTCTTTTGGATTCGATTTAATTTGGTTCACTATATTTCAGTTGTGCTTACTCTTTCAAATAATTTTTTTGCTTCGCCTTCTCAATAGCTTGTAAGTATTTTCATCGGACAAATTATTTGATTCTTTAAATTTAAAATACGGGTTCCTTTTTATCGTGAAGCTACTTTTAATTTCAGCATTCCACCATTTAGGTTTTAAAGACTTCGCCAGTCTCATTTTACGTAATGGGATATTACTTGATTCGAAACGTTTAAAATAATTAAGAAAATAAGTTCATGCGCCATTAATATCATCGCTCAATAGAGCTTCATCCCAATTATGGGTCGAAAGTTGCAGTTTCATGTCACGAAATTTAGCTATTTTGAAATCCAAAATGTATTCCAGGCTCTCCGAATTGTGACCATTAATTTTAATTTAAAATGTTATTTGCCTATGAAAAGTGGTGAAGTAGTCTTCAACAGAGCAAAGATATTATACAGTATATATATATATATATATATATATATATATACTGTATATATACAGGGGCGGACTAACAGCAACCTGGGCCCTCGGGCATAATGAGGTCCTGAGCCTTTTGAAATCCGATTTTTTTCATATTACAGTTCGATTAAACACTTGACCCAATTTAGAACACACTGTTTTATGATGACTGCGGGCCGGGGCCGCCGGGCCCCCTGATATCCGGGCTCTCGGTCCATGCCCGATTGCCCGACCCCTCAGTCATCCCCTGTATATATATATATATATATATATATATATATATATACAGGGTGGGAGAAAAGTCTTTAAGGATTTTATATATACACAACTATTTAGTTAACAACATTATACAGATAAGTGTTCAAATGATGAAATAAATCAAACAAAATGTTATAATTTAATCTTCAAAGAGTTCTCCATCCACTATGGTACATTTGTGGATTCTCTCCGTCAAACTTTTCATTATTCTTCTGAACATATCGAGTGGGATCTTTTTCATTTGTTCATCTATTCTGCGGCCTAAAGCATTCACATCTGGATAGATGAAACCAGGAGTGTAGAGTTTGTGACGCAAATAAGCCCAAAGCCAGAAATTAGATGATCTGGCCGGCCACTCGAGGGGACCTCGCCGCCCAACCCATCTTCCCCTAACGTTCTTATCCAGAATCTCACGGGAAGCTGCAGAGTAATGTGGCGGCGCTCCATCATTCCTGCCAACGCCATTAGTAAACTGTGACAAAACTTTGTCTCTCAATACCTGGCAATAGCTTTTCCATCCATCGTATCTCTCGATATGTCAAAGGAAACGAGTCCTAAATAACCAATGCACGCCCGAACTCCTAGTTTGCCGTTTTAACAAGTTTACCCAACCGTATTTTGGGAGTTTTTTCCGCCCAGTAGTGAACGTTGTTTGTTTCTTTTACTCGTTAAACCGAAGACACATTCATCTGAAAATTTGATCTTTCCAAGGAAATCTGGATCACTGTTGAACTTTTCTCATTGTTTCAGCAAAATGCAGCCGTCTATCAGAATCATCGTCGTATATGAGCTGAGAGTAAATGGGTTTGTAATCGTGATACCTCTGTGATTTCAATATTTTTGCTACTGAAAATTTAGAAATATCCAATTCATGTGCGACTTTTCTCGTTGAAGTTGTTGGACAGACTTGAAAACTGGAGAGGACATTTTCTTCGTTGCGTTGTTGTCTCCTGTCGCCGTTACTGCCCTTCCGCTTCTTGAACGATCTTTTACCAGGCTTCCTGTTTCCAAAAGTTTGAACTTCCAGTATCGAAGAGTGGTTGCATTTTGTGGTGGTTTATTATATTTTTCTTGAAATAAACACAAAATGTCTTCATAATTATTATAAGAAATAGCCCACGATACAAGATACACTTTTTCTTCATTGCTCTATAAGATTGCGATATTTTGAACTGTAGAGCTATTTTGCGGCTTGAAAGTGACTGTTTTGCAAGTGCAATGATAGCCCCGCTAATATCAGTTGGTATTTGCTTTTTGCTTCCCATAATTTTCAAAAAACACACCAAAATGTTAACAAAAACCGTCTGGAAACACTGAAAAATTACTGTAGAAAATTTTTAAAACAAGCACCCAACGTCTAAGGCAGTGGTTCTTAAACTTTTTTACTTCATTCCCCCCTTTGAGGAACTCTTAAAAACACCGTGGACCCTCTTATTTTTTTTTACAAAAACCATAAAAATAACGATACAAAATAAATTAAGTCATATCTGGACATGCAAGAAACATCATTCGTTGATTTTTATTAATTACAAATATTTATTATATCAGAATCAAAAAAATACAAGTTCAAATTATTTTGAATTGGAAGGATGACACTGTTTCCTTTCAACCAATTGCTTAATGCGAGGTTGTGTTATGGACAAAGCGCATCTGAAATCTGACTTTTATTTTTTATCTGGAGAAGGGTGGAAAAACCTGACTCGCATGAGTATGTTGTAAAAAATGAAAAAATCGATAAGATAAGACTGATACAATGAAGACCAAAATGCAGTCAACGACTTTTCTTGATAGATATCTTTAGCGGTAGAATCGGTTTTGAGATCAAGGAATTCGTCTTGAACATCTTCGGGAATGGTAGCAACATTAAGAGTGCCAGAGAAAGGATTCCTCGCTAAATGCATTTCTTTCTCCTTAAATTCTGGGAAGTATAATTTGAGCTCAGTTGTTAAGGATATTAAATGTTGATTGATGTCAATTTTGAGAGCTGGATCAATAGGATGATCTTCCTTAACTTCAGCGAGTACAGTTGAAAGATTCTCTAACATAGCAACATTTTCTTCATTGACTTTTCTCTGCCAATTTTCTACTTTGTCAAGAAATGCACGAAGACAATCCATAAAGTCAAACACTGTTCTATCTTTGCCTTGTAGCTTTAAGATTTAGCTTATTCAGTTGTTCAAATATATCTGTTAAGTATGCAAGACGCGGCTCCCACAATACATCATTGAAATAATTCACGAGATCATCTTTACCTTGCATTTCCAGGAACAGCTTAAGCTGTGATCGAAGTTCAAATACTCGATTTACAACATTACCTCTGGAAAGCCAGCGCACTTTGGAGTAATAGAGGAGACCTTCAAGACGTACAATATTTAGTCGAATTGTAGCGTTTTCGTGTTACTTATTTTCAACGCCTCATTATACAGGGTGTCCCAGGAGGAAATGTCAAGAATGCACCATTTCACTCTTTGGGTATTTCTAAGTAGAAAGTATTATATCGACATGGGTCTGATTCCCAACCGTTACCGAGATACAGGCCTCTACATTTGGGTAATTAAAACATAATAAAAAGGCGATCTTAGATACTATTTAATGACACTTGTGGTTTACAAAAAGTACAAACATACAATACACTATTGCACTTATTGCAGAATGGTTTCAAAGTGACCCCCTCCTTCTTCAATGCACGCGGCGAGCCTCCGATCCATCGATATATTTGCCTCAGATTTTCTTGCAAATTTCCCAAATTTTCTTAGCTCTTGCCGTGAACTCCATAAAATCGCGCCGTGGACCCCAGTTTAAGAACCACTGGTCTAAGGCATCACTGAGTTTGTTTATACATTTCATGACCTTAAAACAGTAGAAATAAAAAGTTGACATATGTCTCATTCCATAAAACCTATTTATGAGTGATATTAATCTTTTTTAACTAGAAGACAGTTTCTAATAAATAAGTGTAAATTTTTTGTAGGCACTCTCTCTCTCTCTCTCTCTCTCCTCTCTCTCTCTCTCTCTCTATATATATATATATATATATATATATATATATATATGTGTGTGTGTGTGTGTGTGTGTGTGTGTGTGTGAAAATGATAATTCTAACATTCATTTTTTATATGAAGTCCAAACTTGCGTGACACTCTAACTCTATATAAATTGCAAGTTTGGAAAAATAATTAAAATTTTAATTTTCTTCCAATTTTATTTTTGCTAATTGATGAATTATTTATTTTTTAATTACCAAATTAGTTTTTAGATTAAGCTTAACATGTAATATTGTTAAATTCTGCAGTGTTCATTTTTAAGTATTCTCTCTTAAATAATAAAAGATGTCATATCCTAAATCAGCATCACATAATTATATTAAATAATAAACAGCAAAAGAAATAAACACATTAACTGTGTCTAATTTCTTTTGGCAAACCTTTCTTGCGTTTCAAAAACAGAAAAAAAAAATATTACGTACTTTTCATATCATTTCATTTTCATGTAATTTCACTTCATTTCACTAATATCATATCATTTCACTCATCTTATTTACTTTCAGCTTCTCTGGAAAAAAAAAAGAAAAAAAAATCTGAGGAGATGCATCTCACGCTAACCACAAAGTGACCGCGAGCTTACCTTTCTTCCACTCAGCGCGAGAAAACCTCGCTTCACTCTAAATGTTAAAAATATTAGTGTTATTACTTCTCCAATGAAATACACACTTCACTCTCGAAGCGAATGTCTTCCTCGTAAATAAAAAATCTTTTATATTTTAACAACTTACTTATCAAAATCATAAGTATCAGAAATCAACAAAGTTTTTTCAAAATTAATTCGCATGTACTCTGAAAGTACTAACAATTGAATGTAATTACTCGTTTTCTGTATAAACGTCTGCAGAAAGATATGAGATCGTGGGTTCGACTCTCGATTACCAGAAGCGTATCTCTCACGAATCCTAGTTAATGTTTTCAATAATGTAATTACTTGTTTACTGTATAAACGTCTGCAAAAAGAACAGCTTCAGAGTTCATTTACACCATGCGTACACTTATCTCGCGTACACAGTTAGTGCGAAATAAAACGTACCAATGAAACTATAGACTCATTTTAAATACAGAATTCATTCACACCAGGCGTACACCTATCGCGTGTGTATATATATATATATATATATATATAGAGAGAGAGAGAGAGAGAGAGAGAGAGAGAGAGAGAGAGAGAGAGAGAGAGTTTTGTTTATTCTTTTTTTTTTAAATAAATAAATAAAGGAATGGATATATATATATATATATATATATATAGGGTGGCACAAATTACAGTAATAATAATAATAATTAACTACTTTTCGCCGAATTGGAAAGATTAAGCTTTTCACTCCGGCCTTAGACCTACAGTTTAACGTGGAAGCCGAATCAGAAATACATCTCGTCAGGGAATCATTGCTTACTCTTTCACATCATAAGTTCAGCATTTAAAATAACAGGATCATTTGATTACACAGGTCAACAAAAAAACTTTTTTTTTTCGTTGCCAAGGAATTCGTACGAATTTAGGGTATTTTGGGGTTGCTGAATTCCAAAATGAAAGTAGTTTTTCCGATTTGGCTCTAGTTCTTGAGATAATGAATACCCTCAATTAATAGGAAACGTAACCATAACGCGTGCATATGGGAAACTACCGGAACATTCTAGATGGTGAGACCGAATAAAATGCCATTATGTATTTCATGTGTTTACTTTTGTATGATTTGAGACAATTTCAATGCGATTTGTAAGTAGGCTCCGCCTGAACATTAAATTTTTTGCATTTTTACGTGTTTCAATGGGATACCAATTATCTCATAAATTAGAGCCAATCTAGCAAAACCGATGTCATATTCGGAATCAGCACCACAAAGTTACCCCAAAATCACTCTAATATGATTGGCAATAAAATGAGTGTTGACCAGTGTTATTGATCCGTATTTAAAATAACAGGATCATTTGATTATTGATCCGGGGATAGTATGTCTGCAAAATGTGATATGTACAATGTAGATTTTTCTCTTTAGTAATAATAATAATAATTAACTACTTTTCGCCGAATTGCAAAGATTAAGCTTTTCATTCCGGCCTTAGACCTACAGTTTAACGTGGAAGCCGAATGAGAAATACATCTCGTCAGGGAATCATTGCTCACTCCTTCACATCATAAGTTCAGCATTTAAAATAACAGGATCATTTGATTATTGATCCGGATTTAAAATAACACGATCATTTGATTACACTGGTATGCATCAATTTTGCTGTCAAGGGTTTTGTGAGTGATTCTTATAGAGTCTTTCCTGCTGATTTCGAATCTGCAATCCGTTTTTCTCAATCAGCTCAGGTTATCCGGCTATGGTCTCATAAGTAAAATAGAATTTTTCGTGATTTTGTCAAAGCGGAATTGGAACAGTAACATCTATCATCACTTGTTTCACTTGTATAATATCTTTTTTTACTTTTCAGGCATATAGATAAAATATTTCATAATGAATAGAGCGTGTAAAAATGATCCCAATAGATTCTGCTACATATGTGGGACGGTTACCATGCCAAATAACCAGTCCCAAACCACTAAATTTGTGAAGACAATGTATAGAGCATACTTTGGAATTAAGCTAGGGGACCAGGACAAAAATTTCGCCCCTCATATGTGCTGCAAGACGTGCATTGAAAATTTGAGAAGATGGAGCAAAGGCAGAGCGAAATCTTTGCCTTTTGGAATTCCCATGATTTGGAGAGAAGGAAAGGATTACGTGACAGATTGCTATTTCTGCATGACAAACCTCCAAGGTGGGCTTATAAATTTATTTTTCTTAAATATTTTGAAATCCTCGTATGAAACTTGACATAATATTCACCATAATGTAATATTCACCATATATAGCATAATATTCACCATAATGGTAATCATACATTTACACATACATATTGTTATACAAGTTACATTTACATATGCAATGATTGTATATTTTCTTTCTTTTTCATTCATATTTTCCCCGAAGGGACAATATGAATGAAAAAGAAAGAAAATATACAGACTACATCGACCTATTTCATATCTTACAGACCGCAGCCTTCCCTCACGAGCCGCCACTGTCTGAATGCTTCTTCTATTTCATATGCAAGTTTTATATCCATGTTTCTGTGTTTCTATTTTCAGGAGTTAACAAGAAGAATAAACACATTGTTGTATACCCTGACATTCTTTCTGTTATGAGACCTGTACCCCATGGTCCTGGAATTCCAATACCCGACCCACCTCAAACCCTGGACTTCGATGATTCTGATGATGAATCAATGACCAATGCCAGTGACCAGTCCCAGTCGTATATACCTCAAAATACCGCTTCAAACGAGCCGAGGCCTCTCAACAAGGCCAAACTTAATGATCTTACCAGGGATTTAGGACTTTCCAAATTAGCTGCCGAGATCTTGGGCTCACGACTTCGAGAGGACAACTTGCTGGCTCCGGGAACAACATTCTCCTGGTATAGGAAACGAGAGGAAGAATTCCGCAAGTTTTTTGCAGTGCACGAAAATACCTCTTCCTTAGTGTACTGCTGCAATGTTGAGGGGCTAATCGAATCCTTGGGCCTGCCATATAACGCATCAGAATGGAGGCTATTTATAGACTCGTCTAAACGAAGTTTGAAAGCAGTACTTCTCAACATTGGGAATAGGGTTGCATCAGTCCCTGTAGCACATTCCGTACAACTTACTGAGAGCTACGATAACATGAAAATTTTACTGGATGCTCTCGTATACGACCAACATAACTGGAGGATCTGTGGAGATTTGAAGGTAATACTAATATCATAAGTAAACTATTGCTATTGACTATGTTGTTTTTCCAAAGGTTATTTGAGAGCGTATAAGAACACTTAACTTCCCCACAGAAGTGATACAGTCCAATGCATAGATTTTTTTATCTGATAGAACAAATTCTCTAAATTCTTTAAATATTTTCATTTTTTTTCAGATTGTGTCATTTGTATTGGGAATGCAAGGGGGATACACGAAATACCCATGTTTCTTCTGCAAATGGGATAGCCGAGCGGATGAGAAGCACTATGCACAGCGTGAATGGGCATCCAGAGAGAATTTCGAACCTGGGTCGCATAATGTCGTTTCAGTGCCCCTTGTACCACTAACAAAGATTTTGCTCCCACCACTTCATATTAAGCTGGGCTTGATGAAAAATTTCATCAAATCAATGAATAAGGAGGGTTCAGCATTCCGATATCTCGAGAGTAAATTTCCTCATATATCTGATGCTAAACTAAATGCTGGGGTTTTTGATGGTCCTCAAATTCGAACTTTGATCAAGGATACTCAGTTCGAAAACGCAATGACTCCAACTGAGAAGAATGCCTGGCAGGCATTCAAATCAGTTGTCACTGATTTTCTTGGCAAGCGTAGAAGTCCAGAATACGAGTCCGTTGTCGAAAACTTGATGGAAGCTTTCAAAGCTCATGGGTCGCGCATGTCCATAAAAATGCACTTTTTGTGGTCCCACTTGGATTATTTTCCTGAAAATTGCGGGGATTATAGTGAGGAACAGGGTGAACGATTTCACCAAGATATCAAAATAATGGAAGAGAGGTACCAGGGAAACTGGGATATCAATATGCTGGGGGATTATTGCTGGTGTTTGAAGCGAGACGTGCCCGAAGAAAAACAGACAGAAAGCCAAAAAAACTTCATTCCTTCCTCAATAAACTTTTTTCCATATTCATTGTATGAATAAAAGTATTTATTCACACAATGTTTTCATTTTTCACGCGTGTTCTTATAATATTACTCGTATCTACAGTGCTTAAGCTAAAAAAATCAATAAATTTGGGGATAAAATTGGAATTATAATAAATGGCCAATAGAGAAAAAACCTGACCTGATTGAGGAAAACCAATGTCATTTTCGAATTCAGCATGGTCGAATTATATAATATGAGTTGAAAAAATCCTCACAGCAGACAAAAAAATTTCATATGCATACCATATGCATACCCTTGACAGCAAAATTGATGCATAACAGTGTAATCAAATGATCCTGTTATTTTAAATCCGGATCAATAATCAAATGATCCTGTTATTTTAAATGCTGAACTTATGATGTGAAGGAGTGAGCAATGATTCCCTGACGAGATGTATTTCTCATTCGGCTTCCACGTTAAACTGTAGGTCTAAGGCCGGAATGAAAAGCTTAATCTTTGCAATTCGGCGAAAAGTAGTTAATTATTATTATTATTACTGTAATTTGTGCCACCCTATATATATATATATATATATATATCCATTCCTTTATTTATTTATTTAAAAAAAAAAGAATGAACAAAACTCCCTCTCTCTCTCTCTATATATATATATATATATATACACGCGATAGGTGTACGCCTGGTGTGAATGAATTCTGTATTTAAAATGAGTCTATAGTTTCATTGGTACGTTTTATTTCCCACTAACTGTGTACGCGAGATAAGTGTACGCATGGTGTAAATGAACTCTGAAGCTGTTCTTTTTGCAGACGTTTAAACAGTAAACAAGTAATTACATTATTGAAAACATTAACTAGGATTCGTGAGAGATACGCTTCTGGTAATCGAGAGTCGAACCCACGATCTCATATCTTTCTGCAGACGTTTATACAGAAAACGAGTAATTACATTCAATTGTTAGTACTTTCAGAGTACATGCGTATTAATTTTGAAAAAACTTTGTTGATTTCTGATACTTATGATTTTGATAAGTAAGTTGTTAAAATATAAAGATTTTTTATTTACGAGGAAGACATTCGCTTCGAGAGTGAAGTGTGTATTTCATTGGAGAAGTAATAACACTAATATTTTTAACATTTAGAGTGAAGCGAGGTTTTCTCGCGCTGAGTGGAAGAAAGGTAAGCTCGCGGTCACTTTGTGGTTAGCGTGAGATGCATCTCCTCAGATTTTTTTTTCTTTTTTTTTTCCAGAGAAGCTGAAATTAAATAAGATGAGTGAAATGATATGTTATTAGTGAAATGAAGTGAAATGACATGAAAATGAAATGATATGAAAAGTACGTAATATTTTTTTTTCTGTTTTTGAAACGCAAGAAAGGTTTGCCAAAAGAAATTAGACACAGTTAATGTGTTTATTTCTTTTGCTGTTTATTATTTAATATAATTGTGTGTGTGTGTGTGTGTGTGTTAATTTTGAAAAATGTATAATGATAATAATATATCTTTCCAATTCAATAACAGAGATGTTATCTAAAAGATGATACCATAAAAATTTGCAAGTAAAGACATATAATCAGTGCATTTAATAAAATATAATTTTATATACATTAGTAGCAAGGGTCAAAATTGAAGGAGTCGAGCGAAGGATTCCCGAGACAGAGAGAGCAAGTTGACTCAGATTCCTTTCAAAAAGGCCTCGGGGTAAACAGGTGTGATTCGTTCTTGGTTCAATTTCCTACTCGTCTGAACGCAATGTTCTAAGAGTTAATATTTTGGATTCGTTTTAATAACTGAAAGAAGGTAAATAAAAAGCCGTTTAAGTATCTTATATTGTTAATATTGGTTTTAATAATTGATTCTCTTAAAAGGAGAAAATTCATTTGCTTTAAATTAATATACTTTTGACAATTCACTAAGGTGAAAATCCGTTTATATATATATATATATTTATGCATATAACTGCAATGACCACGCAGTATATAAATGAATAGAAACGACATAAGTATTAAGGAACGTTTCTGCACACGAGGAGGAGAGATTACGAATAAATGAAAAATGAGGCGAACCGCCCGGGAATCGAACCCAGGGCCTTCCAATTGCCGGTTGGACGCGCTACCATTATGCTACGGACCTCAATTAATCACAAATCGAAATTCTCCCACATAGGGCAGAAACCAATGCCCTGAGAGGGCACCCTCGCAAATCGTGAATATGCGCATATAACTGCAATGACCACGCAGTATATAAATGAATAGAAACGTTCCTTAATACTTATGTCGTTTCTATTCATTTATATACTGCGTGGTCATTGCAGTTATATGCGCATATTCACGATTTGCGAGGGTGCCCTCTCAGGGCATTGGTTTCTGCCCTATGTGGGAGAATTTCGATTTGTGATTAATTGAGGTCCGTAGCATAATGGTAGCGTGGCGTCCAACCGGCAATTGGAAGGCCCTGGGTTCGATTCCCGGGCGGTTCGCCTCATTTTTCATTTATTCGTTATCTCTCCTCCTCGTGTGCAGAAACGTTCCTTAATACTTATGTCGTTTCTATTCATATATATTTATATATATATATATATATAAATAAGGAATGACAAAATTAAATAGATACAGTTAGTATGATTCTTTCTATATATATATATATATATATATATATATATATATATATAAGGTAGGGAGAAAATTGTTCAATTGTGTGTGTATATTTCGTTTGACCTATTATTTTGGCGATTGTACGTATTATATTATTTTTGTGCAGTAGAAGGCAAATTCTATTTATTTAATTAATAATCATTTTCTTATTGTCAATTTCGATTTTAAGTCTGTATGCTTTGGTAACGAATTAAAATGGTATCTAGCAACTCACCCTAATAATATATACCTGTACAATTAAAATGGTATCTGGCAACTCAACCATCATCTATATACGACCCGCTTGGCTTCGGAGCTGGCAGTTTGATGCGAACTTCGGCCGAATAAAGAACTCTCTCCTTCCCTTCTTAGGTTAAGACTTAGCTTAGTTTCCCTTTGGGGGTTAGGACCTCCCACATTGTCCCCCCAAAGTCCTCCTCCGTCTATCCTTTCACTCTTAGGCTAAGGCAACCGCTTTGGGGGGAGGTCATCCTTCCTTCTCCCCCCGAAGATCCCTCCCCTCTCCCCCTTCAGGTGTACCCCTACCCCCTTGGCTCCTTCCAAGCCAACTGGCTGATTAGGAGTCTATAAGACAACGCCCACTCGGCTGAAGTCTTATTATGCACTTGGCTCCTGCCAGGTGAAGACCTCTCTTCCTTTCTCTCCTCCTCTCTTTCTCTTGGGGGATAACGCCGCCTCCAAGTTTCATGAACCCTTGTTGGACCTGCAGCATCCCCCCACCCCTCGTTGCATCATTGAGTTGTCGCATACCCCCACCCCCTTTGCAACATTGAGTTGTTGCATACCCCACCCCCTTTGCAACATTACGTTGTTGCATACCCCACCCCTTTGCAGCATTGAGTTGGTGCATACCCCCACCCCCTTCGCAACCCCCACCCCCTTTGCAACATTTGATCATTTCTCTTGCAACATTGCAACATTCCTGCACTCTCCCTTTTTGCGGCTATACTACTTACATGAAGAGGTGGTTGAAGTAGATGCGCCTCATTGCGGGAAATTTCGGGAGGATGTTGCCTCGAGTCAGGAAAGTTTTTACCCCTTGTAACGTTGTTTCAGAAAATATTGCCTCTTGTGATTAAATATTTGAAAACAGTAATTCACCCGAAGAGAATTCCGAAGTGCCTTATCACGGAAATGTTTCGTATTACAAATGAAAAGGAAAAATTCAGGGTTTATCGGAAAGATCAAGCCGCTGGTAAAGAGGAAATTCTGTTTTACAATGGGACTGTACATATAAAACAAACATATAAAGAAGTTGCTTTGGAAAAGGATGTAGAGATGATAGCTCTAGGTAGAATCAATAATTTGAACTTGGAAGGAAGTTGTAAGTTTGAGAATTTTGTAAAAGTTGAAGTTTTAGTTCCCATAAACGAAGTTATATATTTTCCTTTTGAAAAAATACGTAAAATTGAATATGTCGTGAATTTTGAGTTTTGTAGTGAAAATATTCACTCTACAATAACAAATGAATATGTGACATCCTTTATATTGTCTTAACCGGGAAGTGTACCAGGATTTGGTCCAAGTTGTATAAGAATTAGTGGAAGTAAGAATTCCCTTGAATAAAGAAAATGTTCCTGATAATGTTCACTGTTTGGACGTTAGTTTCCAGATTGAAAGATGATCAAAGTTCTTGAAGGAATTAAGCATGAAATTAAGGTTACTGAAGTGCACATGAAGGGAGATAAAGTGTTTATGCATTGTCGTATATGTTTCATGTATATATTTCTCAAAATTGTACAGCTAATATATTTATATTTTTATAAACCTATAATTCAAGTAATTCAAGTAATAGAACCGTTAAGCAATAGCGATCACAATATGGTAGAGTTTGTCCTCTCAGTAAGTCAATCGAAACCAGCTAACTGACTAAAATTCCTAACTTCCAGCGCGCAGACTTTTGTAAATTTAGAAATGAATTGTCACACGTCAATAGGAAAAACGTAATGAGGATCTCCAACGCAAAAATAAAAAAATGTGTGAATTGTTTGAAACAGTATTTAGGACTATAAATGAGGAATGTGTACAGTACAAGATTAAGCGTGCGAAAAGTAAATAACAAACCCTTGTGTGTTTACTTCCAGAGTAGGGAATATTATAAAGAGTAGAGATAGTGCTTATAGGCAACCTCAGTACAATAAAGACAATTTGTGGTTACGAAACAACTACATATCTCTAAGGGTGAAGCGAAAAGCGTAATAAAAAAAATCTAAGCGCGATTTTGAAATTTCCATAGCTCGTGACGGCAAAGAAAACCCCCAAACAATTTTTTTCAATACGTCAATAATAATAGAAACCCAGTAAAGAGCGTCTTGGGACCGTTGAAAAATTCTGACGGTGTGCTAGTTTCTGAAAACAAGCAAATGACTACGCTGCTAAACGATTTTTTTACGTCAGTTTTTACAATAAAAGATGTAACGAATATCCCTACGGTCATAGCCATAATACCTTTTGATAATGGTAATACTTTAGATAATATTGTGGTGAGTGAAAGGGAGGTACTGCACTATATTTGCAAAATGAAAATGCTTAAATCACCGGGTCTGGATTCCATATATCCCATACAACGAAAAGAATTAAAAGAAAGCATTGTTGTGCCGCTAACAAAAAGTTTTAATGCGTGTATTTCTGAGGGGTGCGTACCAGATAATTTCAAGTTAGCAAATGTAACACCTATTTTTAAGAAAAGCGATAAAGGTGCGGTAGGAAATTATAGGCCAATCAATTTAACGTCTGTTATAGGTAAGCTGCTGGTATCAATAATTAATTAGGGATCGTATAGTCGAACACTTAGATTTGCATAACTTGATTAGAAATACGCAGCACGGTTTTAGGCGAAACAAATCTTGTTTAACTAATCTTTGAATTTTTCCAAAGCGTGGTTGAAGTTTACGATAGTCATCGGGTGGTAGATGTAGTGTATTTAGATTTTCAAAAAGCGTTTGACACCGTGCCGCACAAAAGACTCGTTGAAAAAAATAAGGCTCATGGAATCAGAGGTGTAGTAATAAATTGGATAGAAGAGTGGTTGCGAGGTAGGAAACAGAGGGAGGTCGTTGATGGAGTGGAGTCGTCTTGGGCTAATGTACAGTAGTGAGCGGCGTTCCTCAGGGTTCTGTATTGGGCCCCTTGCTTTTTCTTACATATGTTAACGATTTAGATGTCGGCCTAGTCAGTACAGTTTCAAAGTTTGCGGATGACGCAAAGTTGGGTGGTAAGGCGATTAATGACGAAGATAGAGGTAAAATCCAGGAAGATCTGAATAAAATCGTAGATTGGTCAGTCACATAGCAAATGTGATTTAACGTCGATAAGTACAAAATTTTACATATAGGTTCGCGTAACGGGAATTTTGCTTATAGTATGTCGGGGAAGGAGTTGGAAAGCGTACATCAGGAAAAAGATTTCGGAGTTATAGTCACTGGTGATTTAAAAATGGCGAAACAGGGTACAGCAGCGGTCAGTAAGGCGAACAAAGTGCTTGGCTTTATAGCTAGGAATTTTGAGTACAAATCGCATGGTATTATTGTTCCTCTTTATAAATCATTAGTTAGACCCCATTTGGAGTACGCAATCCAATTTTGGAATCCGCATATGTGCAAAGATATAGACAAAATCGAAAAAGTTCAAAGACAAGCAACTAAGATGATTCCGTCACTTAGGTCAAAGTCGTACTACACTCGAGACTAGGAGGCTAAGGGGTGATCTAATCCAAGTTTTTAAAATTATGAATGGCTTCGATAAAGTAACTGGAGATAGTTTTTTCGAAATAGCAAAATATAGTAGAACTAGAAATAACGGATGTAAGTTGACAAGTAGAAGGTTCAAGACAGCAGTTGTCAAAAACTTTTTTACGTATGGAATAGTAAATAGCTGGAATAGTTTGCCGGTAGAAGTAATTAAGGTTTTTATGGTTCGGAACTCATGTAAAATTGTAGGTCCCCTCCGCCACCAGGGAGGAAATGCGCAATACATAATTACAAACACGGTTAGGTAGACCAGCCATGAGTGGATCCTAGGGTCTTTGTTGGTCTGAAACATAATAACAATTCTTACGAAGTACCAATATGTACTCCTGAAAATGTAGTTTGCTTGGAGTGAAATTTGAACGAAAACGATCAAATGGCCTCTTATAATTGTTATGGAAAGTGGAAAAGGAGGTAATTTGTATGCTTGATAAACTCCTTTATATTACTGTAGCTCAAGAATACATAAATTGCTTTATATTAATATACAGGGTGTCCATAAATTATTCACCCCATTATAAGCCTTAATAAATTCGTTATTATAGGAGCTATCTTAAAACGGTTTGCGGCAATTAATAACACAACTCAAGAAACTTTTTTATTTATTTCGCAGAACATCCACTAGGGGCACAATGGCGACAGTGAAGCAGAAAGCAATGTGTGTGCTGTGGATGTGGGAAACCAAATCTCCAATTACTGTACAGAGACGTTTTCGGGAGGAATATCAGAAAACTCCACCAACAAAGCAATCACTCAAGCGATGGCTGAAACAATTTCAAGAAACTGGCAGTGTGCTACATCAGAAAGGAGCTGGTAGGCCTAGTGTGTCTGAAGATAAGATAGCAGGAATTCAGGTGGCGTTTATCCGAAGTCCTACAAAATCCATCCGCCGAGCAAGCCGAGAACTGCAAATACCGTGTTCAACAGTGCATAAAGTGGTTCACAAGAGGTTGAAACTTTAGGGAATGGGACAACTGGCCGCGGCCAACTAGCCGCAGCCCAACTCACCACGGCCAACTCGCCGTAGCCAACTGGCCGCGGTGGCCAGATTTTATAATTATAATTTTATTATTTTAAATTTTTTATTCTAAATATAATTTTAGAGGCTGTGCACCTGGGTGTTGAATGCCGGTTAGGTCAACCGTACACCCTTGACGATTGGTTAGGTTAGGTCGTGATATTTTCGTTAGCTTTAACGAAAATATCACGACTCAACATAACCAATCGTCAAGGACGTACAATTAACCTAATCGGGCATTCAATTAACGTACCCAGGTATTCATTTAATCTAATCGGGCATTCAGTTGACCTAACCGGGCATATACTGTGTCTACACACACACACATATATATATATATAGCGTTCAACATCCACCGGCAACGCCGGGTCGCCCCGCTAGTATATATATATACAGTGGTGGGCACGCGCAACAATTTTTGTAGCGCCGCAACCGCAACCGCAACTCTGCTGAAATAGTTGCGCCGCACGCGCAAGCGCAACCCTTTTCAAAAAGTTGCGCCGCAAGCGCAAGCGCAACCAAAAATGTTGCGCCGCAAGTTGCGCCGCAACTTTTTGCGGCGCAACTGCCCACCTTTGCATTTAACGTATATCTGCAGTGGTGGGCACGCGCAACGATTTTTGTAGCGCCGCAACCGCAACCGCAACTCTGCTGAAATAGTTGCGCCGCACACGCAAGCGCAACCCTTTTCAAAAAGTTGCGCCGCAAGCGCAAGCGCAACCAAAAATGTTGCGCCGCAAGTTGCGCCGCAACTTTTTGCGGCGCAACTTCCCACCTTTGTATATATATGTATATATATATGTATATATGCGTGTGTATTTCCACAGGAAATGTGGAATGTTTTATCAACGCTGCTTGAATGACGAAGACAGGACTAACAATCACGCAGAAGCTGCGCACCGAAGACTGCAAAATGAACTTGGAATGCAACATCCTACGATTTGGAAATTTATTGATGGTTTGAAAAAAGTTCAACGAGGAAGAGATCTATATTACGAGCAGCTGATTGCAGGGCAAAATCCTCCAGTCAAGTTAAAAAAATTCAGAGAAGCAGATGCAAGGATAAAATCAATTATCAGTAAATTTGACAGTCGAAATTTTGTTGAATACCTTAGGGGAATTGCCCATAACTTTTCATAGATATTTGCATTTTTATCCTTATTTTATTTTTTTTACTCCAATAAAGTACTTTCATAAAGCAATTTTAACACACTTGTTTTATTACACACAATTTTCATAAAAAAAAAAGGAATTTTTCTATATCACGGCGAGTTGTCTTATTCCCTATATCTGCGGCCAGTTGGCTATTTGGCGGCGATTGGCCGCGCCAGTCTACGGCGAGTTGGCCGTGGTGAGTTGGGCTGCGGCTAGTTGGCCGCCGCGGCCAGTTTGGCTACGGCGAGTTGGCCGCGGCCAGTTGGCTACGGCGAGTTGGCCGTGGTGAGTTGGGCTGCGGCTAGTTGGCCGCGGCCAGTTGTCCTAGACCCGGAACTTTATGCCTACAAATTGCAAACCTTGCAGAAACTTCTACCAAATGACAAACCCAAACGGGTACAGTTTGCTGTTGACATTCTTGACCGTATTGATGAAAATGAGCATTTTTTGAACAATGTCGTTCTCAGTGATGAAGCGACATTCCATCTGTCTGGTAAAGTCAACAGACACAACTGCCGTATATGGGGATTAGAAAATCCGCATGAATTTATTGAACACGAACGCAACAGTCCCAAGATAAACGTTTGGTGTGCTCTCTCCCATAACCGTGTGATTGGACCATTTTTCTTCCATGAGAACACTGTGAAGGCTACAAATTACCTAGATATGCTTGAATGGTGTGCTGCACCTCAGCTTGAGGATATGCAGCCCCGTGTGTTCTTTCAGCAAGATGGGGCACCGCCACACTGGGGATTAGAAATGCGGAGGTTCTTCAATGAAAAGTTCCCTTCTCGTTGGATCGGGCGAGATGGCCCTATTCCATGGCCTCCTCGTTCCCCGGATATCACGCCTCTGGATTTCTTTTTATGGGGCTACACAAAGGACAGAGTGTATGCAAAGAAGGTTAATAACATCACAGAATTAAGACACCGGATTGAAGAGACATTAGCTTCCATCAAGCAAGACATGCTTCTTAATGTTTGGAACGAAATCATCTATCGCCTTGATGTTCTGCGTGCTACCAATGGGGCTCACGTGGAGGTTTACTGAATTAAAAAAAAATTTCTTGAGTTGTGTTATTAATTGCCGCAAACCGTTTTAAGATAGCTCCTATAATAACGAATTTATTAAGGCCTATAATGAGGTGAATAATTTATGGACACCCTATATATTATTAAGGATATATAAAAAATTATGTTACTGTAAGTTGATAGATTCCTTAAGAAAGTAAGGTAGGATATATTAACTGGAAATTTTATTTGAGTGACTTAAGTAGCAGTTTACAGTAATCAATACTGTAAGTGGTATACCTTATATTTTGTGAAATTAACAGTAATAATCATAATTATCATAAAAATTAAATTTCCTGTTATATGAAATGGGAATTTTAAGAATTTTAGGAATAAAAGTTGCAATTTAGAGAATATGAATAACAGCATAGCATATCAGCATAAATAGCATAATAGTCTTGAGTAATATTAAAAATTTTCTTGCATCTTGTTCACAGAAATGTGAAGGTCCGAACTTATGTTTTTAGCGTAGTAGAAAACAGCTTAGCTATTTTTAAAATTAAAAATCATCCTGTTTATGGTTCGAAATCATGTGGAACCTTGATCATTGCTTAATAATTAACATATAATGATTTATATTATTATTAGGCAGTCAAAATTTTTCAATATACTCTTATCCTGTTTATAGGACTGTAATATATAATGCGTTATAAATTTTTCAGCAACTTCTTCAAGGAGAGAGTGGAAATTCCAAATTATTAATTCTCAGTATCACAAAATATTAGTCATCATTCGGGATAATTTAGTATAAATTGATTTCAAATTGCTTTATTAATTTTCATATAATTAATTTTCTCATGTTGCACTAAAATAACTTACTTACTTTTGGTGAGTTCGAACGACAGTTCAGGATCGACCTACGGTCGACCCCTCTGCAGCATCCCGCCTCATTTGCGGGATTTGGTGAAGGAGGGAATTGCTGTCTGATCTCCTCCTGCCCTCGTAGCCAGCCACGCATGGCTGGTCAGGGACTTTGCAAAGGAATCTGTTCAGCTGGTTCTTGAAGTTATTCAGGTCGGTGTGCTGGAGATTCCTCACTTCTTTTGGTAGGACATTGAAAAGCTTTGGGCCTAGTATTCTGAGGGTATGTTCCATCCTCGTTTTCATGGCCCCTTGTCCCATCGCAGCTGGGACCGTACAAAATCTGGCTCTTCTCTCATTCCAGTTCGCTTCTATTTCATTTCTAAGGTTAGGGACAGAGCCCTCAAGTATTTTCCATATGTATATTATTGTGTACCGCTCGCGCCTTCTTTCGAGAGAGTAGAGTTTCAGGGATTGTAGTCGAGACCAGTAGTCTTCACCTTCCGTTTCTTGTATCTTAGACGTAAAAGTCCTTTGTATAGCTTCAATGTTCGCAATGTCTCGTTTTCTGTATTGGCTTGTGAGTACTGAGCAATACTCAATTATTGGTAGGACTAGACTCTTCCATAATTTGAGCATGATGTTTGCTTTTTTGTTGCGGAAGCTCCTCCAGATGATTCCCATTATTTTTCTAGCCGTTGTAATTTTGATGTTATAGGGCTCTCTGAATTCTGCATCCGACGACATTATGACTCCAAGATCCCTAACTTGTGGATTTGGTGTTATCTGTGTGGCTTGCAGAGTTTTGTACCCTTTTTTCTGTAGCTCCTTGTTATCACCATATCTTAGAAGTTGGAATTTTTCTTCGCTGAACTTCATATTGTTGTCTTCTGCCCACTGAAAAAATGTTTCAACGTCGTTTTGTAATCTTTCTATGTCACCTTCGTTCAATATTTTTTTACATATCTTTGTGTCATCTGTGAAACATGATACAATACTGTCATTGATATCTGCAATCATTATTATGAACAGCAAGGGAGCTAGTACTGTCCCTTGTGGGACAGAGCTCTCTACTTCCGAGACTTCCGATTTGACTCCATTTACCACCACTCTTTGTGTTCTTTGCGTCAAGAAATTAAATATCCATCTTCCCAGCTTTCCAGTAATTCCTGTATTCTTAAGTTTACGTGCTATAATTCGATGGTCACATTTATCGAAGGCTTTAGCAGTCAGTATACATTACATGTATGTTTTGTCCTCGACACAGTGTTTCCAATATTTTCTCCTGGTGGTCTAATAGCTGTGATAGGCATGATCTTCCAGCCCTGAAACCATGTTGATTTGGGTTGTATAAGTTTTTTCTTGTAGGTAGTAGGTAGTTTCACTTCTAATTATACGTTGAAAGCACTTTATAAGGTGTGAGATGAGAGTTACCGGCCGATAATTCTTCGGCATTGCTCTGTTACCACTTTTGAATAAAGGGGCAATGTTCGCGTTCTTTAATGGCAGTGGAATTTGTCCTGTGTCGAGTGATTTCCTCCATGGTAAGTATAGTGGTTTGGCAATACTCTCTTTAAATTTCTTCAGAAATGTGGCACTCCATGTGTTTGACCCTGGTACCGAATTGTCTCGCATCTGTGATAAAGCCTTAATTACACCTCCTTCGAGAACTCTCAGTCCATTAATAGGTTTGTGCCAGAATTTGTCCTTGGCTGATTTGTATCAATATCGAAAAATTCGTCTGCCCGTCTATCAACGGACCAATACTCTCTTTGCACTGCATTTTCCTTTTCGCAAAAGTGTAGAAGTATTTTCGGTTATTTTTTATGTTTTCTGCTACCTTGTTTTCCTCCTCGTTTGTCTTATGTATGAATGTTTGCTTTAAGTCCATTTCTATTTCACCTAGTTTCCTCTCTAGTTTGAGTCTCCTTGCATCAGTTTTGCATCTGTGGAGATGTTTGACTGTTTGCTTCCGTTGTCTAAATAGTGTCCTGATTTTTCTCTCGAGCTTGCTACGTTTTCTTTTTTGTCTCTCTGGAACTTGCTTCAGTAATATAAGTTTGGTTTCAGACTCCATTATACCTAGTATTTGTTCTGGAGTCTTCTCGTGAAGTAATAATTCCCAATTTACTTCCTTTAAATCTTTATTTACACTTTCCCAATCTACTTTCTTTGAATTTATGTTTAAGCCTTCAAATATTCCTTCTGCCTCTCTGGGATGCAGTTTTTGGACCTGTGGATGCTAACTTCAATTGTATATCGATTAGGTTATGGTCGGAGAAATTTGTGTGCGTTACCTTTTTATTTATTATTATCTCGTTGTTATTTGTCAAAATTAAATCCAATACGTTCTCTTTCCTAGTGGCTTCACAGATTTCCTGGGTAAGGGCGTAATGTTCCATCATATCTAATAACATTATTGCCATGAACCTTCTCAATATATATGACTTCGTCATTTTTCTTCCATGTTATGAATGGGAAATTAAAATCTCCGCAAATTAGAATATTTGTTGCTGAAGTTTCAAGTAATTTTAACATGTTTTGTATTTCATTAGTGGCAAATTAGTTACCTATTGGTAACCTTTCAAATACACGCATTCATAACTTAACCCTACAAACAATTCCGGCATTAAAGGGTTAAATATACCAAAAAAGTAAGAAAATCTGTCAATTTTCATTTCCATTTCCTTCGAAATTGGTAGATGATAGAAATATTCTGTTTTCTAATTCGTAATCAGCGTAAAAAAGTACATTACAATCACAAATTCCATCGAAAGGGAAAAAAGCTATATTTTGTTGTTCAGTGTTACCGTTCCGTGGAGGGAAGTTTAGTAATTGTATAGGATAACAATTTGTAGCGAAGGTTGATAGGTTGAGGTGATTTATAATTTTGATTGTCTGACAAGATAATTAATGGAATAGTTAGTTAGTTTGAAAGGGGATCATCAGCTAGTTCATAAATATCAATTAACAAGGAAAACAGGATAGGTGGCACGGGATTTTTTCTTTAATTAACAAGCGTATATTATTACAATGATTATTGAAGTATGGTAAATACAAGAAGAAAATGCAATTGATTATAATTATTAATCAGTGTTAGTTACAAATGCTTGATATGTAAGAATTACATTATAAATGTACAATGTTAAATAAATGCACAATAAATGCACATTATAAATGCACAATCTTAAATAAAAATGACTGAACTGCAGAATTAAATGTTACTACAATGCAGGAAAATGCACAGAATAAACGGAAGATAAACTAAATTAATACACGAATTATAAGATGACCCGCGAATAAATTTCAGTCTTTAGGGTTGAACGGAATGACAAAGTAGGCCCGAGTAAGGGCCTGTTTGAATAGATTTGGGATGCGCTCGCTCCGGCTCCACCTGTAAAATTTTTATCTGTTCCATGCTCCAAAGAGCTCCAGAAACTCTTCCCCGGGATCTAGATGGTTCGCCTTGAACTCCGCTCCAGTTTCGCTAGTTTTTGTTTTAATATTTGATCACATCATAAATTTCTCTCGCACTCTCCCTGATTTTAATTAATTATTTTTGCATCAGTAAATGAACTGTCGCTCGAGTTATATAAGTACTCATTTTTTTTAAATTACCAAAGGAAATGAATTATGAAGATTTTATTACAAATATTTATTACAAAATCTATCTCTTAAAAATGATTACCTACATTTATTTAAAAGTTAAATTGCGCCCTAACCTTGATCGCGCACTAACTACTAATAAGGTAACTTGTGGCCTTTACATCGAGAAAAGGGAATAAAAATATATATCATCAAAAAAACAAAACTATACAGTACTGCACTGTATATAAATATGAAGGCGCCCATACATAGTAACCGAATTAAAAAACATTATTGTTCAAACTGCTTTCAGGAATTAAAATTAAGACAATTAAATGCAAAAGACTAAAATGAAAATCAAGAACCTTACATCATCAACTCCTAAGAGCAACAACAAACGTAACACCTCGTCGGGAAGCTCGAACAACACAATTCCTCAAGATGCTACAATACTAGCAATCTAAAAATGACCCATTTCTGGTTATCAATCAATCTAAAGCTCCAAATGTACGAGTAAACCCGAATAAAGTTTAAAAAGTAATACAGAGTGACCATAAATGATTACCCTGATTAAAGCATGCTATAAGTTTTAAATAAACACTCGTATTCAAACAGTTTTAATCATAAGTAGATAAACATACAAAGTTTTGATACATAGTTAATGAACTTAATAAACTTCCACATGTGCACCCCTAGTGGCACGTAAAATGTCTAAACGGTATTCACACTCACGCCACACATTTTCCAACATTTGTGGATTAACTGTTGCAATTGCATCCGTAATGCGTTCTCGCAATATCCTGATATCTGGAACAACTGTTGCATAAACCAAATCTTTAACATGACCCCAGAGAAAGAAATCCAGCGGGGTAATGTCTGGTGATCTTGGGGGCCATGGGATTGGCCCGTCCCTGCCAATCCATCGATTTGTAAATGTTGCGTCGAGAGTTTCACGAACAACATGCGCCCAATGAGGGGGTGCCCCATCTTGTTGGAAGATGACAGTTGGCTGCCTGTCCTGTAGCTGGGGGATGGCGTAATTGGTGAGCATATCCAGGTACACAGTTGCGGAAACAGTGTTCTCAGCGAAGAAGGACCAATTATCTGGTCATGCATTAGTCCACACCAGATATTGATCTTCGGACTGCCCCGAATATACTCCCTTACGGCACGTGGGTTTTCCGATCCCCAAATACGCACATTGTGTCTGTTGACTCTACCACTAAGATGAAACGTAGCCTCGTCTGAAAAGCAGACACGTAACAAGAAGTCATTATCCTTGTCAATGCTGTTCAAAATGTAAATAGCGAATTGTTCACGTTTTGGATGGTCATCAGGCTTCAGTTCTTGAACAATTTGTACCTTGTAGGCGTGTAACTTCAAACGCTTGTGTAACACCTCGTACACCGTAGACTTCGGTATCTTTAGTTGGCATGAAGCTTGTCTCACCGATTTCCTTGGTGACCGTGTGAAAGCAGTTTGAATGTTTTCCACCGTCCCATCGGAAACTGATGGTCTACCGCTGCTCTTTCCCTTTTCCACGTTTCCAGTTTCCAAGAATTTTTTCATCCACGACTTAATTAACTTCACATTAGGTGGATTCTTTCCATACTTTGTTCTAAACCTTCGCTGAACACTGACAGGAGATTTTGTTTCTGCAAGCCACACAACACATTGTGCCTTCTCTGTCACAGACGCCATCTTAACTGAACAGCTACTACAGCGCTCCTAGCGGCGAATGCGGTAGACGAAATACACCAGCACAGAAACTCTATGCGTGTACGAGATCACCTGTAAAAAGAAAACGGATGTAAGATTCGTCATTAAAACATGAGAGCATACTGTTTTCAGGGTAAACATTTATGGACACCCTGTAAATTTACCCAAACTTATCATTAAATAAAATTTTAATGGAAATACGTAAAAGTTGAGAGAATCACATTAATTCTAACCTGCGACGTTAAATTCAGCAGTAAGAAACCCCACAATTTACAAAATACATCTAAGAGACAATTCTCCCCTTCATCACGAGATCCAGCTGATTTGTAAATCAAAGTAAATCCGTGCAATTCATCGTTACAAAGTGAAACTAATTAATGATACTATGAACAAAAGAAAAACTGTGCAACCATACTATATAATCGAAAAATCAAAATAGCTAATTATACTTTGATGCGAATGTTCACATTTTGTAAGCGAACCTCTGTATAAATATTCCTAACTGATCCAATTGGATCCACGGTTGAGGAATAACAGTTACAACATTATGTTTGGCGATGTTTAAATTTTTGAAGGAGGACCACTCATTTTGTCTGGTGACTTCAATATGTTTCTTTAAAATTAATCTGCTGAAGTTGTTGAATGGATGGTCGTCAATTTGTCTGAGGCGAATCGGAAGCAGGGATTTGGGAATTGCTCCTCTAGACAATTAGTAAGAAACTTTCGTCGGATACGAATTGCATGCCCCTTCATTAATGTAGGAGAAAACACGGACACAAACGGAGACAAGAGAGGGAACAGCAAGCCGAAGGAACGCGTGGTGTTCATTATATGAAAATTATTTCACGAAAGTAACGTGAAAAATAATTATGATGAATAAAACCACGAAGGAAAGGAAACGCAGAATGGTGCTCAAGCGCTTTCGTCTAATGACATCCTCAGGAACACTGAAGTACATAAAGAATGACAGCCTATATATAGGTTACAGAAAAAATAAAAAATAAAATATATATATATATATATATATATATATATATATATATATATATATTATATATATATATATATATATATATATATATATATATATATATATATATATACAATAAACGGAGAAACAAACTTCAAGGATTGTGGGAGGGGCACACAGATTTATAAGGAAAAACTATCGATTTTTAGCCCAAGATTAAATGAATTGTTTCCAACCAATGTTATAGATAAAAAAAAATATACAAATTTATACTGGAAATCTGCCCGGGTTTTAGCACTCTGCTCTTTTTGTATATAAAAATTGAAAATTATCGATTTTTAGCACAAGATTAAATGAATTGTTTCCAACCAATGTTATAGAAAAAAAAAATATATACAAATTTATACTGGAAATCTGCCCGGGCTTTAGTACTCTACCCTTTTTTGTATATAAAAATTGAAAAATAAAAGTTATTAGGGTGGCATACAAGTTTACCAAAGATTTAGCGTTCTACCTTTCTTATCTAAATCTGTTCTGAAGGAATTCAAAACAACAGGATCGAGTTGAAAAAGACCTTTGCTTATGTTGAAGTTATTTGTAAGTTGGATAATGGCAGACTCAAGAATATTTCTATTAACAATGTTGCTAGAGTGAAATAAAACTGAAGCATTATTCCAATCAATACAGTGGGATAACTCTGACAAATGGACAAAAAGAGCACTGGACAACTGTCCTGTTCTAACGGAATATTGATGCTGTTTTATACGTGTGTGCAAATCCTACGGTCTTATTAAAACCCACAAACCTGGCAACCCTATGCAACCTATTATTAGCTCGGTGGGCTCTATTACTTATAAACTCTCCAAATGGCTTGTCAAAGTCTTGTCCCCCATTCTCGGAACTATCTCTGATTCACATGTAAAAAATTCCATAGATCTTACTGAAAAATTGAATAATGCACGTACTGAAACTAACGATAGATTGATCAGTTTTGACGTTTGTTCATTGTTTACAAAAGTGCCTATTGACGATATGCTTGACTTTCTCTCCCAAGAATTACATAAGTATGACCTGTCACTACCTTCACACATTGTTTTGGAACTTATTAAGCTTTGCATCAAAGGCTGTAAATTCACTTTCAATAACGAGTATTATCAACAAGTTTTTGGGATGGCCATGGGCAACCCCTTGTCGCCCCTCCTCTCCAATATTTATATGGAGTTTTTCGAAATTACTTACATTCCGAGAATCCTGGGGGTTGGCATCCCTTGGTTGCGGTACGTCGACGATATTTTGTGTATCTGGCCCATGAATCGTGACCTGGATAACTTCCTCCTTCAGTTAAATGATCAAGTCCCCTCCATTAAGTTTACTTTAGAAGTGGAACAAGACAATTCAATCCCATTTTTTGATGTGCGTGTACATAGGGAAAGCCCAGGTTTTAAGTTTAGTATCTATCGGAAAAAAAAAAACAATTTGTCCTACGTACACTTTTACTCGGGACATGACACCCCCACTAAGAAGGCCATTTTTTCTTCAATGTTTCTCCGCGCCCTTAGGATCGCCAGTCCGGAATACATCGATGCCGAATTAGAAAAAATCAACGGTATTGGAAGTGATCTGTGTTATCCATCTGCGTTTATGGAATCTTGTCTCAACAAGGCAAAACGAACTTTCTATCGTGTCAATAATAACACTCGTACTTTGTCAAAAAATATTTTAGTACTTCCATTTTTCCCGGGCTTTTTAGGCATTGCTAATGTACTTAAACTTTTGGATATTAATGTAGTATTTTCATATAACAATATTGTGAAAAATATCATAGTAAAAAATAGCCCTACCAATAATTCAGGCATTATCTATAAAATTGGTTGCAAACAATGTGATTCCTTTTACATAGGTCAGACGGGAAAGGATTTGCACACACGTATAAAACAGCATCAATATTCCGTTAGAACAGGACAGTTGTCCAGTGCCCTTTTTGTCCATTTGTCAGAGTTATCCCACTGTATTGATTGGAATAATGCTTCAGTTTTATTTCACTCTAGCAACATTGTTAATAGAAATATTCTTGAGTCTGCCATTATCCAACTTACAAATAACTTCAACATAAGCAAAGGTCTTTTTCAACTCGATGCTGTTGTTTTGAATTCCTTCAGAACAGATTTAGATAAGAAAGGTAGAACGCTAAATCTTTGGTAAACTTGTATGCCACCCTAATAACTTTTATTTTTCAATTTTTATATACAAAAAAGGGTAGAGTGCTAAAACCCGGGCAGATTTCCAGTATAAATTTGTATATATTTTTTTTTTCTATAACATTGGTTGGAAACAATTCATTTAATCTTGTGCTAAAAATCGATAGTTTTTCCTTATAAATCTGTGTGCCCCTCCCACAATCCTTTAAGTTTGTTTCTCCGTTTATTGTATATATATATATATATATATATATTATTTTTTTTTTTTCTGTAACCTATATATAGGCTGTCATTCTTTATGTACTTCAGTGTTCCTGAGGATGTCATTAGACGAAAGCGCTTGAGCACCATTCTGCGTTTCCTTTCCTTCGTGGTTTTATTCATCATAATTATTTTTCACTTGTTACTTTCGTGAAATAATTTTCATATATATATTAATATATATATATAAGAAATAGTTGGTGATACGAATAAATGCAAGGTTTCTTGTACCAAACAATTGAAATAATTAGCGATTTATTGCAAAATAATTTTACATTTGACAGTTTGACGACAATAATGTTCTGAAAATTGTAACACTTACAGTTAAGTAAAAAAAATCAACCTTTTTTTTTAACAAACATATCAGCAAAACAAGGACGAAAGGCGATCTTGCCATCTTAAAAGCACCCAGCGTATGTGGATGTACCATATGTATCAAGCATTTTATGTTGTCATTGAACAGAAAAACACACACACATATAAAAACACTATACGTACGACGTACCTTCCCCTCACAGCGACAAATTAAAAACTGGACGCTGGAAGCATTCGGCATCTTTAGGCCTACCTCTCTTTGGCGCTACGGGCGAGACTCGGAGTTACTAAATGGCAGTTAACTTGTGAGGAAAATTCTGCGCCAGTGTAAATATACAAAAGGCAATAATACTGCACGTTCTACGTAAGAAATAGTGTTGAAACTTGAAAGGATAATCAAGTATGGAAAATAAAGAAAAACATGGAGGAAATCAGTGTAAATTGCAAAAACAGCAATTCATCAGCAGGATCAGCTATTACCTATATGTAAAATTAAAGTGCAATAATAATGTTATTTTCCAACTATTTTACATTTTTTCTTGATGTGTTTCCACTTTCCAAAAACCTATATCTAATGACACAAAATCTGATCTAATTTCATATAATAAACAGTCTCTCTTCTCTAGAGTGCGGGGCCCATTAAAACGCGGGGCCCAGGGCACGTGCACTAAGTGCCCTGCCCTTAACATGCCCATGCCATAGCCATCCAACGTGAAGCATGGAGTGACTGTTGAGTGGTGCGCTTTGTAAAGCGGGTGAGAAGTAGAGAGTGGAATCATCGGCATCGGAGTGGATAGGACAGGAAGTGCCACTTAATAGATCATTGATAAATAAAGGGAAAAGAGCGGGTGACAGGACAGAACTGTGAGGAGGATCAATGTCAATAGATTTAGGAGAAGAACAGTGACCATCTACAATCGTAGCTATACTGTAGAATGTAGATCGTCCAGAAAGGAAATCAGAGATGAAGGCACAGATAGAAGGATAGAAACCGAAGGAGGGCATTTTCAAAATTAAGGATTTGTGCCAGATTCTATCAAAGGCTTTTCGTATGTCTAGCGCAATAGCAAAGGTTTCACCAAAATCCCGAAAGGAGGACGACCAAAAGTCAGAGAGATATGCAAGAATATGCCAGCAGAGCTTCTCTTGCGGAACCCATACTGACGATCTGAAAGAAGGTAGTGAGAAGAGAGGTGTTAAAGAAACTTCCGATTAAGGACAGGTTCAAAAACTTTAAAAAGGCAAGAAATCAAAGCAATTGGACGATTACCCTTCTTTGGGATAGGTTGAATGAAAGCGAACTTCCAGCAGGAAGGAAAAGTACCATGAAAGCCAAAACGGGCAAAGTTTGCCTGGGCAACGTGTCAGCAGAGAAGCACAGTTCTTTAGAACAACAGGAGGAACATCATCAGGACCATACGCCTTCCTAGAGTTGAGCCCAGATAGGGCAGAAAGAACATCTTCAGAAGAGATTCTAATTTCAGACATAATAAAGTCAGAGGGAGGAGGAGATGGAGGAACAGCAAAGGAATAGTCCATAGTTGATTTGGAGGCGAAAATTTGAGTGAAGAGTTCAGCTTTATCAGGACAAGAGACGGCAACTGAACGGTCGAAATGGAAAGAGGAGGGAAAGAAAAAGTAAAATTGTTGGAGAGATTCTTCGCCAGTTGCCAGAAAGCGCATGAAGAATTACAATTAGATAAGTTTTTCACATTTTTGTTTGATGAAGGAATTTTTGGCGAGTTCAAGAACAGAGTTTGCAAGATTCTGGCCAAAAATATAAGCTGAGTGAGAGTCAGGTGTTGGATGGCGACGGTACCTTCCGAAAGACTCCTCTCTGTTATGGATAGCATTAGAACAAGTAAAGTTAAACGAAAGTTTTTTTGCATTAGTAGTAGAAATAGAATATGGAATGTACGCCTCCATGGCCGAGAGAATAACCTCCGTGATGCGCTCAGTATACTCGGAAGGGCTCCGAGCACGGAAGTAGTAATCATTCCATGGAAAATCACAGATGTACTGCCTAAGGGCCTCCAAATCAGCGCCACCAAAGTGCCAAAGGCGCCTCCTCTTGGGAGGATCCAAAGGCCGAATTAGAGTGATCGGACAGGAAAAAGATATAAGATTGTGGTCGAAGGAGCCCAACGGAGAGAAAAGTTTCACAGAGTAGGAAGAAGGATGAGAGGTAAGAAATAAATCCAGAATGCTGGGCCTATCTCCAAAGCGATCAGGGATATGAGTAAGGTGCTGTACAATCTACTCTAAATCATTTAGGATAGAAAAGTTGTATGCTAGTTCACCAGGGATGTTAGTAAAATGGGAAAAAAGCCAAAGGTGGTGGTAAACATTGAAATCTCGTAAAATGAAGATTTCAGCAAAGGGAGAGCAGGAAAGAATGTATTCCACTTTGGAAGTGACGTATTCAAAGAATTTTGGATAGTCAGTAGAATTAGGAGAAAGGTAAACAGTGTAGATGTGTTTAGTTTGAGACTGGCAAGTACGCCGTACCCAGAGTGTATAGAATTCTGAAGATTCGAATTCGGAAATACGAGAACAAGTTAGGTCATTGCGTTCATATACGCAACATTCACCTTTGGAGTGAAACTGAGTATAGAGAAAGTAAGAGGATACAGAAAAGGGGTTGTTGTCAGTCGTCCCAGACACCTGAGTTTCAGTGAGTTAAAGAAGATGAGTTTTAGAGTTGGGCAGGTGGTGTTCAACAGATTGGAATTTCGAGAAAAGGCCACGAATGTTTTAGAAGTTTATGAAAAGTGAATCAGAGAGAGGCCCAGAACATCTCGAATGGGCAGTAACAGATCCAGCCCTGCTGCCCGGGTCTGCGTTCCCGATATCGACAGCGGGGGAGCCAAAAGTGGGGACATTTATTGTTCCTGCCCCTGTCGGCTCCGAGGCTCTTGAAGTTGATGTAATTTTTTTTTTTTTAATTTTGAAAAGATTATGTAGTGTATAAAATGCATGTATATGTAGTGGTGAATAGGGAGAGAAATGTGTGTTTGAGAACATGCTGGACTATTCACGGACAAATGGATCAGAAAACGTTCAAGGTCAGCTCATCCTTGGCAATCAGCTAAGGAGGACAGTGACAGGAGTAACGGGAGTTCCAGCACTCCCTATCTTCTGTTTAACGTTCCTCCCCCCGGAGTACTTCCATGGTCGATTGGTGTGTACACTCTCCTCCATATACTTTACCATGGTGTACCCACACCTATAATCTGCATTAGTGCTTACGGAGGCACGCGTCAAATTTCGCTACAGCCATTGGTAATAATGCAAAAAATTAGTCCGGAAAATTTATAAATCGAAAAAGCATGATAAAAGTACAAATCAAATGTTCGACGAGTGAAAAATTCTTAAATTAGAAGTCTACAAGGTAAACATTGCTTTATATATGTATCAAATCGTCCATAATACAGCTCCAGAAATCATCCCAAACAAAATATTGTGTGTGAGTATTCTATTATTGGCTGTGCCCGGCGTTGAAAGTTTGTCATTCTTACTCTGTATTTGAAAGTTTTAAAAAGTTTGTTCGAATTTTAAAGTAGTGAATATTGTGGCTGAATAAAAGGTAAATTGTTTTAGGTATTTTGGCATTTTTTGTAATGTTTGAAAGTACTGTAATATATATTGTACTATTTTCTAATGTTAACAGGTTATAGATTCAATTCTATGAATTGAATTATGTTAATGATTGAATTCTGTTAATGAGTTTTGACAGGTTGAACATGATTCAAGGCATTCATGTTCTGCTTGAAAAATAACGCTTACGAAACCTCTCATCGCGAAAGTAGGGTTAATTCGTGTTGTTTTAGTCACAATATTTGTTCAAGTTTTTTAATCATGAATTGTGTATACTGTATTTTGTTTAAAATTGTTTAATTTGTACAGTCCCCTGCAATAGTTCCGCTCCACCCTCTCTGAGATGTGGCCCCAACGCAGTCCCTCTTTCTCCCCCACCCTCACTCCCTCCCTCTCTCCTCCCCACTCCCTCTCGATATCCCCCCTCTCGTCCTTCTCCTCTCCTCTCTCTCTCTCTCTCTCTCTCTGTTCCTTCCTCCTGCCTCCGTGTTATTTTCTTTCGATTTACCTTCATTCTTATTTTCCTTTTTTCTTCCCCTTCACCTCATACTAATACATAACCATTTTCTTTCTCCCTCCCCTGCTCCACGATTATTACCTCCTCCCATGTCTCTCTCATTCCTTCCACCCAATCAACTACTTCTCTCATTTGTGTTTTTGCTTCTTTCCTTTTTACCTTCCCTTCCTAATCCATTCTCTTTTACATAATAGTGACTCACTCATCCACTCACGCATTCCTCTATAAATACTAAAAAATATATTAAGAGCTTCCGAAAATGTTCGTGTATATCAAGAATGTTGTTCCTCTTTTAAATAATACACCATAAACGACAATATTACGAGACCAAACCGTCTACATGGAATTGCACAATAGCTGAAATTAATCATCATAAGAGCAGGGGAGGTCAGACTTTACTGAGATGGGATCTACTTTTTCCAAAGTTCTCCCTACACGATCCACCAGCCCAGTTATATATATATATATATATATATATATATATATATATATATACATATATATATATACAGTGGTGTAGTGCTAAATAAAGAAGTGAGGGAACGCATTTTGAAAGTGTTACTCAGATGCGGGGGGGGGGGGACAATGGCGAGCGCGGCGAGCCCATACAGCTGGGGGTCCGGGGGCACTGTAAGCCCCATGGGAAATCTTTTGAAATCTGACCAATTTCAGGGATATTTTGAGGTCATATGCAGTGGATATTAGGATATATTCCAAGGTTGAAGATGCAGTATTTCCAGTGTCATTAGATATATGACATCCAGTACGATCAATAAAAATAGCTAACAACTGGAATGATTAACTAAAAAAAAGTTAACAACTGGTACGCCGTGGTGACTGTTTCACCAGATCTTTATAGGCTAGCATTGCCTCAGTCGAAGCTAAAAGAAATGAAGCAGTTAATGATTCTTTCTCATATTTCTTCTAGGGGTGGGAATTAAAATTTCATGACGTTAGAGATTTGTAAGTTCGGATTTATTTGAAATAGTGAGGGAACGCCGTTCCGTCTGCCAAAAAAAGTATGGGAACGCCGTTCCCACGCGTTCCCACAGCACTACACCACTGTGTGTATATATATATACACAGAGAGAGAGAGAGATGGAGAGAGAATAACCAAGAATAAAATGAAGTGAATATATAAATATATTGTCAAATGCACACAGATATACAGTATTTTTCATTAAATTTTAACCCCCAAACTTATTAGAAATTAGATATGCTGGAATAGGAAGAGCTTACTTTACTGATGTGATGATTTGCACTGCATGGCATCAGCAAGCCGTGTGTAGTCAGGATTGTAGCTGCTGATTGCTAGCCTCAAACAAGCATCCAAGTGATCATCTGTCAGAGTGGCTCGGTATTTTGATTTGATGATATTCATGTGTGAGAACGTTGACTCACAAAGGTAGGTTGATCCAAAAAATGCTGTCAAGTACATGGCACTTTTTCTGACATTCGGATACTTTTCTTCAAGAAGAAGGTGCCAAAAGTTTCCTTCTGAAAACCTGGATTTGATTTGAATGTCGTTTCGCAGAGTCAAAATTTCATTCTCAATTGCAGATATATCCATATTAAACAATAAGGCCATTTTTGATGCAATATCATCAATGTCAAAGTTTGCACCAAATGGGAAGCACATGAATGTTGTTACATGTTCTAGTGTTGCTAAATCTTGGAACCGTCTGTTGAAGTCTGTAATAACATTCTGCAACTGTTCAACGTATCGAACACTGTCAAACTGGTCGCATTCTTTCCCCTGACTTTCCAGCTCTGACATGACATCATGTTTTTGAAGTTCCGCAGTTGGTGTCGCTGCAACTGTGAGGATACCAGTTCTAGTTTTTGTTTAAAAGCATTCACTGAGGTAATCATGTCAACAATAGTTTTGTTTTTATCTTGCAACTCTAAGTTTAGCTGATTTAGAAAAGCAATGGTGTCAGTCAAAAAAGCTAAATCAAACAGCCACACTTCGTTTCCAACTCGTTGTAATATGTTTCTTTTAACTTCAGAAAGTCTTTAATTTCAGGTAAGAGATCCCTAAACCTCTGCAGGAATTTACCTCTACTTAGTCACCTGACATCAGTGTGCAACAAAAGGTCAGTGTGTTCTGCTTTATTTTCTTCTAGCTGAGACCGGAAGAGACGCCTTTGTAGACTTCTCGCCCGAATAGAACACACAATCTTATGGGGAATATCCATAATTTCTTTAATATTCAACATTTTACCGCACAATGCTTGTTAGTGAATTATGCAGTGATAATTAAAGCAGTTTGGAAACCTTTTGTCACTTTTGCACAGGGCGATGAACCCATTGGATGCGGCCAGTCATAGCAGATGATCCGTCAGTTGTTATGCTCACAAGCTTGGGAAGTGCGAATTGTGTGTTGTTAACAAACTCACTGAATGCATGTAAAATGTCCTCACCTCGAGTTTTCCCTCTTAAAGGTAGGATTTTAAGCAGTTCTTCTTTGGCAGTCATATCTTCAAACACGATTCTAATAAAAATGCATAACTGTGATGTGTCGATCACATCTGTCGAGTCATCAAACTGAAGTGAAAGGAACACGCAGTCATCTACAGATCTACAGAAGCTAAGGCTAACAAAGACCATAAGATCTACTCTAAGGTTAGCCCGAGAGAAAGGAAAGAGTAGGGGGTTAAGAGAAGAGAATAAGGGGTTAAGTAAGTAGCAACACCTATCACTCGTGGGTTAACATTCATTCAGAAAAAGAGAAAAAAGACTCACCATCATCATCCGCCGGCCACTGCCGACAAGTCAAAAACATAATCGGAGAGGATAGAAAAGATTGCAGAACAGTCCTCTGCTCTATAGGGAGGTAGAGCCCACTCTGCCGGAAAGGGGTGAAAGATGAAAAGAAGTAAAATAAGAACGCTTACAAACCATGTAATACATTCTTAATTCAAGAACAACACATTCTTAACTCAAAGCAACACATTCTTCCAGCTGTTGCAGACCGATCCTCCACTCCATAGGGAGGTAGAGGATGCAGCCCACTAAGCTGGAAAGGCGTGAAAGACGAAAAGAAGTAAAATAAGAACGCATTACAAACCATGTCATGTATGTCTTTCTTCAGTTGTTCCACCAAATTCTCATCCATTACTTCACAACGCCGCATCACAGTGTTTCTGGATAGCTGAAGCTGGTTCATAGCAGACAATATTTCGATTTATCACTGAAATTCTGAAACAACGACTCTGCTGCCTCTGTAAAGGCTTCTTTGAATATTTCTCCATCCTGAAAAGGTTTCTTGTGTTTCGTAAGTACACGGCTCACCCGAAATGACGCAATCGTTGCTGTGCTGCTTTCGATTTTGTGCTAGGCCCTGTAAAGATAGACTGCTGAACACTAAGTTGAAGACTTAAGTTCATTGACTTTTCTCTTACGTAGTTCACTTTCAGCTGGGAAATCACTGGCATACCGCTTGTGAATATTTTTAAAATGCCTCTCTAAATTCACCTTTTTGACGAAAGTGACACATGCATGGCAAATTAAACCCACACACTTGGAATTTTTCATCGTAAAAAAATATGTCGTCTCCCACTCATTGTGAAAGTTGCAAGTTTTTTGTTTCTTGGCACTTGGTCCAGCACTCATTTTAACGGTGGTAATTGTAGTAATGCCTAGTTAAGAATATTAATTTTTGTTTAATTAAGATTATAATGTTTAATATAAATCATTTACTAATAATTGTGAAATTGTTTGAAATTGTTTAAAATGGGAAGAGTTGGCAATCCTGAACAGAGGCCGACAGAGCGGGCTACCCCCAAAGGAGTCAGTCTTTGGCAGCGCGATAAGCGTGAGGTTGGCGCCATGTAACGTAAAATTTAATTAATTGTTTTGTGCCCTCCCTCTCCGACGTAAAATATTATAGTAAAATTCCTACTCGCATCCCCTAAATTACTAAACCATTTTCGGAATTAAATAAAATATTAACAAGTGTTAAAAGAGTGTTAATGAACCCCCCTTTGTTTTGTAACGGCTTTCATAGTCTCGGCGTGGCTACCAGAATCTTATACGGTACAGTGAAAACGAGTGTAGAGAAAGCAAGCGATAAATGTAATAAGAGCCGATAGAAAGAGTAAATAAGAAGAAAGTAAATAATAAAACGTGTTCACTATATTTGGTGGCAGCTAACCTTATTAAATTGTTATCAATTTAATAATACGAACCCATGCACTCCGTTAGGCTTATGCATTATTTTTTCGTCTCTGATAAATAGGAATTCAAAATTTGTGCGTGTGTTCTTTCGACTAATCACGATCGTTTTCACGTTCTCCGTATAAAGAAAATTAGTAGATATTCTGTTTCGCTACCCGTTTTAGAGTAATTATCAAATTAACAAAAATTCATTAAATGTGAATTCAAAATGGCGCCCCTTACATTCCAAATTATTCTGAGTCGCGTCGCTTCAAAAACTTTCGCGCGTCAAAATTTGTTGTTTGAGATTGAGTCTAGAGACTCAAAACTTATTTTAGTCGTTACAGAGTCGGTTTTCCGTTGGAGTCAAAACATTTGAGTAACAGTAAATTTCAGAGTCGTTTGTTTCCGAATTCGTTAGCTTTCGTTCAGCCCGTCGGAGAGGTATATTTCAAATCGTTCGTCGCTGCCGAGACTCAATTCTTTTCACTTCATTTCGTTCACCTTTTCTCCTGTCCTCAAACCTACCTACGTTTGTCTTTTTTGTGTTTCAACTTTTGGAATTAGTAGAAATGTGATGATAATATAATAATAATTAATATAGAACATTTTTTTTACACTGAATTTGTACTGAAATTATGTTAGTTTAAATACAGTGTGATACACATTTTATGCGGCCTTTAAAAATGTTTCAGCGAAAATTTGTACCGCATTTCTAGGTATATATACATATATAGTATTGTAAGACATTTCATGAACATGAAAATTTTCTGGGTTTCATTAGTAGATTTTTGATTATATTTCGATTGGTTGTATATAAATTATATGATAGGCTTATTTTATATGTAGGTTTACGGGCTTTTTGCTTCGCTTCGCTTCGCGCTAAATAGGATTAGTTACATTTTAAGGGACAGTCGAAAAATAATCTTAAACATAATAATTGTCAGATTATAGGCTGGCCGTATAGGATTGTGTTAGACTTCAAAATAAGCTAAATTCGTTTAACTGAAATAGAGAAATTGTGTTGTGAAATTTTCTATAAATTTTTTTTGGATTTTTTTATATTCATTAATTATACACTTACATATTAACTTATACGTATATATTAGTTATATATATAATTTTATATATTTATACACTCGTAAAATTTGGTAGGTAGGCTGATTATCTTTTTTCTCTCCATTCCTTTCGTTCATTTTCACGACAATTCCGACATATTTTGTAAAATGGCTATTGTATTGTACTAAAGAAAGATTTCTTGTAGGCCTATCGTTAAATATTGTTCGGATATTGACCGTCACTACGGTATATGTCTATCGAGTATTAAATTCTTAGTTATTTAACAAAATTTTAATTGGTTTAACATAAATAATCATAGGATTTTCCTTTAATAAGCACAAATGTTATGCATTAAATTCTAAATTGTTCTTCCACGCGTAACATGGAATTTATTAATTATAGGCCTAAAAGTGCGGCAGTAAATTTTATTTTTATTTTGGGGCCTATGTGAGTACGTTACACTTATTTTAAATCTGGATATTATTATAATTTTTTTGAATTACAGAAATTGGTGTAGAAAATTTTTCATATAGTTTCTTTACGTTTTATAAATGCATTCAATTTTTTTTTATAGATAGGCCGATTTTTATGTCTTTCCAGTTCAATGACAATGGTAAAATTTTTATTTGGAATTTAGATTGTATTCTAAAAAGGATGTTTTGATTTGATATTTTAATTTGGGTATTAGAAATGAAAAATGTCCTTTTTTTTTAGTTCGAGCGTTTGCGTAGAAAAGATTACAAAATTGTCAGGATATAATGCAGTTTCATTCGGTTAGGGTTATTTGTATAGAGGTTCGCTTACAAACAAGGCGACCTCTCTGAATTATGCAATGTTTTGTTTTTGTTTACAGTAGGTTGCGTGTATTTTGAGTGCATATTATCTATTCTTATTAGTAGTATAACGATGCAAATTTGTAGTTTCACTTGGAAACGATAAATTACTGGGATTTTTGTGATTTGCAAACCATACTGGGGTTTCTGTTGAAGGAGAGAGTTGTCTCTCAGATGTAATTTGCGAATTGCGAGTTCAATTCATATGAAATTTGACGTTTCAAGTTGGAATTACTGTATTAAAATAATTTTCGGTAGTAATTTTAATTTTTTTTAACTTTTTAATAACTGTTTTGGAAAAATTATTGTTTAAACCTTCAGTCGGGGTTAACTAATGCATTTGAAACATTGGCTCGAGTGTTCCCTCGGAAATGGAGCCTTCTAGATAGCCAGTAACGTTTTTGTGGCGTCTTGTGTGCTCCCCTCAAAGGGCAAGAGGGTTCATGATTGTCAGAGAAGTGATGACATGAAGTTTCTGGGGTTCATTGTGTCTTTTGTATTTAAAAGTATCGATGTGATTTCTGACGGTAGTTTGAACAATAATAGTTCTTAAATTATACTAACAGTTACTATGTATGGGCGCTTTTATATTTATACTGTACAATTTTGTTTCGTACGTTTTATGACCTTTTTTTATCTTCTCCGCTGTAACTGCCATAAGTGACCTTATTGGTAGCTAGATGTGATTAAATTTTTGCGAAATTTTGAGATGTGTAATTTTTTTTTCCGTGAATTTGGCCAGAGCAAATGTGTAGTTATTGTTTCGAAGTGAACTGTCGAGAAAATTCGGTAAATTAAATATTAAATAAATGATAAGCAGTACAGAAACACGTTTCGAATAAACTTTTTTTTTCAAAATTTCAAAAGGCTCGGTTTGGAGGCAACCAAGTTGAATCCGAGTTCCATCCATTGAGTTTAGTCGACCGGATAGGTGATCGATCACCAATGATGAGAGAGAAGAGAAACCAACTGCGCAGGGACTTGGCGCAGGATGGTTTCGGAAGAGAAGAGATAGAAGAGAGGAACCGAATGCGCAGGGACTTGGCGCAGGACAGTTTCGGAAGAGAAATTTACGTGTGCAGGGTCTTGGCACACGAAAGTTTCGATCGAAGATGGTCTACTGGTATTTTTCGGGCAGTAGCTGGTCACGCTGCTCGAATGCTTCGCTAAATATGTGTCGTAGCACGCGGTAGGCAAGCCACGAGAGCTTGAACGGGTGTTTACGACTGTACTGTCCATACAGACATACAGTAGGTTCGTTGGGAAACGGCCTACGGCGGAGTGATCGTTTGATTGTTGCCAGTAGAAGAGTCTTTCAGCTGGACGTAGGAAGAGCAGCATTCACCGACAAAAGTGGAGATGAGACAAGGCGAGTTTCTTCATCGACTTCTAGAATTGCAAATTCCGTCCAATTCCAGCGCGTGGTCCCGCTTTCAGTATATCTCCCCCCCTGATCCTTTTAGAATTGGACGTCTCTCTTTTTTTTTTTTCGCCATTTGGAGAGAGAGCGGAACCATTATAGCGTGCTGCCCTGTTGCATGTTGATTGATGCAATCCCTTGCATTCTAGCGAAGTGAGCAGGAGAGCTGCGATTGAAAATTGAAGAAGTCCGTTGTCAGCGTGCGGATTGTGATCTAAACAACGTCCAGCAAATTAATGTACTGATTATTATGTAATGAAATTATAAGTGAAAGGGTGCGATTATTGCCCATATGTGTTTGTTTTTCGTGAAATAGTATGTGCGCTCTTGGTCATATTTTATGTAAACTTTTCTTATTTTTTCTATGTTGCCCTGATAGTAACTGTATAACTATACAAATAATTGTTTCAAATGTAAAGCGATCTTTGATGAGAAATCGCTGGAATAGATTGTGAACTTGAAATTTGTGTAACCAATGTAAGAAAATTTTCGTTATTTTTTTTGGCATGTGTAGATTAGTTACAGGTTGTAATTTAATTATTAGTGTGAAATGTTATTTTATGCAAATGTGAAAATTATAAAGTTTTCGTTTTTATAATATGATACAAAATATATGTGTGGAATTTGTCATTCTAATTATTTCTTGTCTATCAACTTTGAATTTGTTAAAGAAAAAAAAAAAAAAAATTGCAAAATATATAAATTTGTTGAATAAATTTATTAAATTTGTTAAACGATATTAATAAGTTTTCCTAATGAAAAACTTATTTTCAAGGGGGTGATGCGAGTGTAGTAATGCCTAGTTAAGAATATTAATTTTTGTTTAATTAAGATTATAATGTTTAATATAAATCATTTACTAATAATTGTGAAATTGTTTGAAATTGTTTAAAATGGGAAGAGTTGGCAATCCTGAACAGAGGCCGACAGAGCGGGCTACCCCCAAAGGAGTCAGTCTTTGGCAGCGCGATAAGCGTGAGGTTGGCGCCATGTAACGTAAAATTTAATTAATTGTTTTGTGCCCTCCCTCTCCGACGTAAAATATTATAGTAAAATTCCCGACTCGCATTCCCCTAAATTAACTAAACCATTTTCGGAATTAAATAAAATATTAACAAGTGTTAAAAGAGTGTTAATGAACCCCCCCTTTGTTTTGTAACGGCTTTCATAGTCTCGGCGTGGCTACCAGAATCTTATACGGTACAGCGTAAACGAGTGTAGAGAAAGCAAGCGATAAATGTAATAGAGAGCCGATAGAAAGAATAAATAAGGAAGAAAGTAAATAATAAAACTTGTTCACTATATAATGCAGTTGGACTGGAGACTGACCTTCACCACCGATTATTCCAAATGACTGATCCGTCACTTAAGTGACACATGCTCATAACAGCTCAGAATTATTAAAGTTAAACTTTGTTATTTTTTGTTAAATGACTGGTAAACACACAGATAAAGCAAATAAATGTTGCTACCGATAATAGTGGTAATAACATAAAGAACGCTAATTTTTGGTAGTAGCGGTCGGGTCGTGTGCTCGTTAGTATTGTGAAATGTAAGGTCTCTGTTGCTAGGCTAAGCTAGTGGTCATTCTGCGATCTACTAAAAATTGCTCTGAGATCTAATGGTAGATCGCGATCGACGTTTTGGCCACCCCTGATGTAGAGGAATACAACACTTATTTGTAAATGTTAATATGTATTCACGATATGACAAAAAAGTATTGCATCACGAATGATCCCAAAATTCGAAGGACACTTGTAATTCGGCGTGTCAGATTACGGTTCGAATAGCATTTAATTTTAAACTGTGCTTTGAACTCAGCGACGAAATATATTAAATAATATATATTAATATATATGTAAAAATGAATAATTCTAACATTCATTTTTGCATATAAAGTTCAAACTCGCGTGACACTCTAGTCCTGTTTTCTTTTTGTTTTTTCCCTTCTACTCCAGTTGGAGAGAGTTTCTTACTTCCAGGGTTAAACCTTAACCCTAAGGAATTTTTAGGTACAGCATAGTACCAGGCGTAAGATAGAGGTGCTGTATCGTAGTATCTCCCCTACAATTTCTCCAGATGTTATACTTATGGGCAGTTGGTCAAGAAACTCCACTGTAGATTTCTTTATTGCTCCTGTCGCTCTCACCAGTATTGGGATGATCTCAAGTTCCACATTCCACGTTCTCCTTATTTCATGTTTGAGTCTCTGGTATTTTAAGACCTTTTCCCTTTCATAGTTAGCCACATTCCAGTCCGCTGGAACTCCTACTTCCACCAAGAGGCATTTGTTACCTTCCTTCTCTCTCGTTACTATGTCTGGCCTGCATCCTGATACCCTGATGTCAGTTGGTATCTCGTGACCATATAGGAACAGCACTTTGTCAGTGTCTTCTATTCCTTGTGGAATATGTTCCCAGTGCTTTTCTGTTTCAGCCCTATTTCATATTTCTTACACAGCTTGAAGCTCTTTGAGCACAGTCTGCACACCTCAGTTTCATTTCTACCCTCAATGTTTCTTTTGAACCAGTTTGTCCGTAGTGCCTGGTCTTGTGCTGCCACCACCAGCCGTTCATCTTCTGGTCTCATTGACTCTCTTACCAGGAACTCCACGGTTTTATCCCTCTCAATGTATGCTCTGTTTAGCACGTCCTCTTTGTATACTTTGCTGAATTTGTGCTCTTCCCAGTTCTCCTCCTTTTCTTCTGATCTTTTCTAGTTACACCTTCTTTTTATGGTGTTTATCTTTTCCATGAGAGGCTTATTTGCAATGTCTTCAAGCTGTTCAGCTCCTATGCCGGTGTCCACTAGATAATCATTTGCCTTCTTTGAAAGTGATGTTGTTCGAGGGTTTTCACGTTCATGGTCTCTAACAAATCTGACTAGCCTTCCTTCTCCTTCCTTTATGTACTGTGCTAATCCTATTGTTGTGGCTAAGTGTATATCTCATAAATTGTATGTTTGGAAATTTTTTAATTTTCTTTCCATTTTTTTTTGCTTAGCAATTGATGAATTATTTCTTCTTTAAATTACCTATTCATTTTTTAGATTAAGCTTAATCATGTAATCGTGTTAAATTCTGCAATGTTCATTTTTTCTATACATTCTCTCTTAGTTGTAAAAGATGAAGTCATAACTTGCCAAAACTCTAAATTAACATTTAATTTTAAATTTTAAGTATTTAATTTTGGCTCATGTGCATGTTTAATTTTAATCCATAATAAAATGCATATTTCAGTTTCCATTTTTAGTTAACTCGGCAAATCATGATAACATCAGATCTGTCAATATGCTGTTTAAAAGAAAAATATGACTTCATCTTCAAATATCTTGCTTATCTGCCAGTATGGTGTTACAACCAAAATTTACCTTTATCTTCAAATATTTTGCAAAAAAATTCAGCCTATTCAGAATAAAATACAAAACAGGTTAACATTAGACAATAATGAGGTCACCAAATTATTAGTATATAAACTCTTTTAATTTTTCAAATTATCTTTCTGATTATTCTGATCTGACTTAGAGGCTGAAGCATTACCTATAATATTTTAGAAGCAGTAAAATTCAGTCAGAGATCTCTTCGTCTTCTCCTTTAAGCCCTGCTTTCTCCAGAGAACTTAGTTTTAAAATAGAATAAATAATTTCGCGATACGCTACAAGAAGAATCGGGGAACCGTCAGATAATTTAGCAAGTTTTCACAGAGTCCTCCGATCCACTACAAGAAGAAATCGGAGTGTCGTGTAAACGAAACTACTGCGATTCCCTATACGGTACCTGCTACCCAAGAGTGAGAAAATCCGTTGCTACCACATAACCAGAACCCCCGTCAACCTCAAATCACCCAAGGCCATAACTGCCCTGTTCCTACTGCCAGGATCATCAGACGGTGGTTTCAGGAAGAACGAGATGTCGAGTTGCTGAACTGGCTCACCAAGGGGTGTGACCTAAACCCCCATTGAAATGTGTGGGCAAATGTGGTTAACGACTGGGAACCTGGGCAGGAGCGGACATCTCGGCACCTGCTGGAACACACCATGGCAGAGTGGGAACTTTTCCGCAGGAAACCACAAGTCATCTACAATCACATGGCATCTGTTCCAAATAGGCTACGAGAGGTCATTGATAATAATGGAGAATGGACCAAGTATTGAGTAATTGTGTATAATAATGTTATGCTTGTGATGTAGTAAATATATATTTATTTATTTGAACAATTGTCACTTCAACATTATGTTTCGTATGTTCTTAAGAAAATCCCTAAATTTACTTGATTCACGTTTATTTTTGTAATAAAAAATTGAAATATGTTATCAATTTATCATTATCTCTCCAGGGAGAGACCTTTTTCTGGATAATTACACTGTACAACAAATTTTCGGTTCAGAAAAAAAACGGGAACAACATTCGGTCATTCTTAATATTTCGAGTGTGCTGATTCCAAATCTGAAAATAGTTTTTTTCTATCACGTCACGTTTTTTTGTAATGACTGCTTAAAATCTTCATACCAAAAAATAAGAATATATTGATAAACAGATAGGCTTTATCATATGGAACAGTTTAATTATTGCTATACTTCAACATATATGCACAAAATTAACATAAAACTCTCGTATTGTACTGTTTTCAACTCATTATTTGTATTTATGCCGGCGTTTGTGTGATGCTTCGGGTTGGTCACGCTTTAAATTCCAGCAGAAATCGGCCAGCATAGCAGAACTCCACTTCCCTTTGTATCGGCTCTCCATTCTGGCTATATCCTGGTGGAATCTCTCCCAGTGTTCGTCGCTAACAGCAGATGCGTTTTCCGGAGAGAATGAGAGATATGAATGCAAAAAGTGAATTTTCAATGACATCTTACATCCGAGACGTTGGTATGAGTTGATAAGTTGATCCATAAGTGCAGCATAGTTGTCGTATTTAGTCTTTCCTAGTAGACCGCTGCACACGTTTTTGAATGCACGCCAGGCTGCCAACTCAACCTTATCCATCACCGCTTCAAAGTGTTCGTCTAGCATGAGTTGACGAATTTGAGGGGGAACGAATATGCCTTCTTTAATCTTGGCATCACTTATTTTTGGGAATTTTTCCTTTAGATATTTGAAGGCAGGCTTATCCTGTTTCAACGCCTTTGCAAATTGTTTCATCAGCCCTAGTTTTATGTGAAGTGGCGGCAAGATAACCTTTTCCTTTCGTACTAGTGGTTCGTGAATAACATTGTGAGATCCAGGTGAGGAATTGTCTCGCGGCCGCCATACTGAGCGTGTGTAGTGTTCAGACCTTGCTCGGCTATCCCACTTGCATAGGAAACATGCATTTTGTATAGCCAGTTTGCAATCCATTGAGAATAGCCATAACCTTCAAATCTGCGCAGGTAAGCCATTCATGTTCATTGTATTTTATACAGTCCAGAATAAAAGCAACATTGTCATACGTTTCTCTCAAGACGACTGAATGAGCGATCGGAACAGAAGGCATTGTATTCCCATTGTGTAGCAGCACACCCTTAACACTGTACAGAGATGCATCAATGAACAATCTCCACTGATTCGGTTCATAGCACAAACCCAGAGCGTCGAACAGACCATGTATATCAATGCAATAACAAAGATTGTTCTTCATTGTGAAATATTCCTGCAAATCCAAGGAGCGCTTTCGGAATGCTGTAATCCGTACGTCTCCCGCCAGCAGATTCCATTCTTGTAGACGTGAGGCCAGCAGTTCACTTTATTAATTGGTAAGTATTAAATCACGGACCAAATCATTGAGTTCAGGCTGCGTGATGAGATGTTGTTCTTTCTTGGACTCGACTTGAGCTTCATAGCATTCGCCGTCTAATTCCGATTTGTCAGAGTCTGTGTTATTGGTCGGCATTTCAGCTGCAGGACGAGGGATGGGTATATCTGTAAAATGTTCCACAGGACGCATAGCAGAACGAAGATTTGGGTAGACTATGGCCTTTTCCCCTTTTCTGTTGCAACCTGTAATGTGAGACAATAGACATTGTTGACTACTTAAGATAGCATAATTGTGTAATACATTATGCAGAGCAGGATATGCTAAAATGTGCTAAAAACACCAAATTTGACGTATATTCAAAAGAATAAAAGATGCAAACCTGTGATGTTCGTTAAGCAGAAATAGCAATCAGTTGAATGGTCCAGCGGCTCTCTCCATACCATTGGGACACCGACTCCCAGACCAGGACCGGTGCCTTTGAACCATGCAGATAACGAGCTTGTACATCTCACACAGCAGATATGAGGCGCCCAGTGCTTGTCCTGATCACCAACTTTGCACGCGAAGTATAATTCATAAAGCTTTTTCACATGAGAAGTCAACTTCCGTTTATACTGTTTTAACGTTAATGTCCCGCAAATATAACAAAAACTGTCTGGCGAATTTTTGCACTCTCTAGACATTGTAGCATAACATCAATAAAAGCCTGTAAATTAAGAAAATGATAGATCAATATGCAATTTCACACAATATAGACGTTGTCGGTGAAATATACATAATTTAATAGCTGTTATTCAATAATACTCATTTATAGCACCGATTTATGATAAAATATGGCTGACAATTTTGTCTTAAATGATTAATGAAAGAAATTTTTCATAAAACCAAAGTGGAAACACAGAGCCGAACACCACCACCACAGCATATGTATGACTAAACAAAATGTAAAAGATGCGTTCAGAGAACCAGTGGTTCTCAAAATGATACAATAAAATAGGGTCATTTTCATAAAATCGGTGGGTGATACAAATAAAGGAGAGTTATTTTCGAAATCTACGCATATAATTAGCCATAAAAATGACGATCTCATTTCCGTTTTTTTTCACTGTTGTACAGTGTTATTTGTTGATGATGCATGGACTTTAAATAGAAATGTTATTGCCTGGGAGAAAAGTCGGTACTACAACTTATCTTACACTTTAATTATACCATGGCCACATCAAAATCCTATGATTGAAAGTTTTTAAAGTAGACTCTATCCCACGTTTGTAAAATAACCTAACTACTCTATTCCCTAAATTTAGGAATAATGCATGGATAAAATACATAATCGTCCTCGCATTACCACCAAAACTACAGTGAACAATATATTTATTCTGTCATTGGTTTTCAAAAAATAAAAGTATTACCATGACAACACCTGAGAGGGGCAGGAGGAGAGGGAGGGAGTGAGAGTGGGAGACTGGGGTTTAAAAGGGACTGCGTTGCCTCACATCTCGGAGAGGGTGGAGCGGAATTATTGCAGGGGACTGTACATGTACATTTACATGATCATTATAAATTTAGGGTGTATATTAAGGCCTATAACGAATCTATAGGTTTCATAGTGGGACTAAACTCTTCAAGCATCGACATGACGGGCTATTAATTTACTGCACGCAGAATCAAATCTTGCTCCGCTCTTGGGTTGTATTGTTATTTGTAACCTGATACCTTATCCAGTAGCCTTGAGGGCCATGCTAAGTATATTTTGTACTTTTGTAGAGAGTTAATTGTATTTCCTTATTAAATTTTGTAAAATTATTCCTGTTATTATGAATTTAGTGTTAGTTATACAGGGTGATTACAAAAGAAGTATATAACTTAAAAAATTATTGTGATCAAACTATTTTTGGTACAAAAATAATAATAATGTCAATAGAAACATTAACTACCAAAGTTTATTTTTCACTATACAGCTTTACTTTCACTTTACAACTGATCTGGATGATCTGAAAAGCCGGATTCTTCAAGCCATAGCATCCATTGACCGAGATATCTTACGGAAAGTGTGGGAAGAGTTTGAATATCGTTTGGACATTCCCAGGGTTACCCACGGAAATCATACTGAACATCTACGAGTATAAACTAAAAAAAACTTTGTGAATTACTGTTTCCATTGACATTATTGTTATTTTTGTATCAGAAATAATTTGACCACAATAAATTTTTGAAATCGTATACTTCATTTATAATCACCTTGTATAATTAGTTTATTCTAGGGAACTTTAAAATGTTACAGTGTAGATTGAGTTTTGTTAATTCAGTGTTATTAGTGTCCTTGTTAATATACTGTGTATTTTCTAAGTGTCTTTCCCTCGTTTCACAATCTTGACCAGATATAAAATATCAGATTCTTATGAGCGCTTGAATGCTCGGTCATTAAATTTGCCAGAATTTTCTGAATCTAGATTGTTTAGAGTTAAACGTTAAAAACTAGTTCGTGTTGGCGTACCTGAGAACCAAACCGTACTCGTGTATTTTCAGTAGTGAAGTTTTAAATTGGTTTATTGTTAAAGTATCTTAACCCTCCTCCAGCCAACCTTACCCAAAGTAAAGAATCCATGCGCCTTGCGTTTTTGTGACCGTGATGTCATTATTGTTATTATTATTATTATTATTATTATTATTATTACTATGATTATTATGTCTTAAATTTAAGTATATCAGTTAGGTACAATAGGTTCTGCCTTCGAATTTAACCCTTTCTGTCACAAGATTCACTGCTCTCCCTTTTGATGGAATCAGGAGTTAATTATGCCTATAAAGCTGTTCACAATCCAAGTGTGGCGCTTATGTTGCTGCCACCAACATTGTTAAAGTATCTTAACCCTCCTCCAGCCAACCTTACCCAAAGTAAAGAATCCATGCGCCTTACGTTTTTGTGACCGTGATGTCATTATTGTTATTATTATTATTATTATTATTACTATGATTATTATGTCTTAAATTTAAGTGTATCAGTTAGGTACAATAGGTTCTGCCTTCGAATTTAACCCTTTCTGTCACAAGATTCACTGCTCTCCCTTTTGATGCAATCAGGAGTTAATTATGCCTATAAAGCTGTTCATAATCCAAGTGTGGCGCTTATGTTGCTGCCACCAACAGAATAATCAGTGTTCGCATCTCTGGCTATATAGGGATTAGCTAGTGAACCTTTGGTCGTTTAACTAACAAAAGCACTCTCCATCAACTCTCATTCTATCCTTCTTTCCTTTAAACATTTCAAATATTTGGTGATGCCAAGGACTTAGTCGTTTTTTGTTTTGTAGTCATTGTACAGGGTGTCCCAGAAGTCTGAACCCATAGGGAAAATATACATTTTTAAAGTGACATAAACACATTTCTAATGTCAGTTTTATATATTTCAGGAAAGAAAATACCCTGCTGGCTCAGTATACCAATCAAGAAAACGTGGAGCTGGTATTGCTACATGTTTCCGGAAAAAGCCAGAGGGAGGCATGTTCGTGAAATAACTGACATGCTTCCCTCTGGCTTTTTCCAAAAACATGTATCAATACCAGTTCCATCTTCTCTTGATTGGTATACTGAGCCATCAAGGTATTTTCCTTCCTGAAATATGTAAAACTGACATTAGAAATGTGTTTGTTTCACTTTAAAAATATAATGTCTACTTTCCCTATGGTCGCAGACTTTTGGGACACCATGTATATTAAAATTGTACAACTGATCTTAAATAATAATAGTTATTCCAACGCTCTCCAAATTATGTAGCTACCAACCAACGTTTCTCCTTCTTTTCTTTTTAAAAAGAAGCCAAGTGATATGTGTTTAGAGTGTTTTTTATCTTGTTATTTGATCAAGCACGATGGTAAGTTTCATCGGCGACCTTAATTTCATATACTTTTGTCTTCCCAACTGTATAATGTCCTAACTTTTTAGAAGTGTTTCTTTTTGTTGGCTTTATTTCAGTTTTATTAATTTATTATGCCACTTTTAAAAGTTTTATTCACTAATTGTAATTCCGTAGATGTTATATCGGCTGTCGTGGAAAAAACACGTCCTGTTTAAAGAGCCGCTGTTCCGTTAATATGATTAGTAGACATCTGAAAATTTTCCAGTTAAATAAGAACATATCTAAATAAATTCCATAACATTTTTATTAAAATGATATAATTACAAACAGTTAACTGAACTGAAGGTTCAAAACAATGGCTTTCCACATTAAAACATAAACTTTAGTAGGATGGGCGCAAAAAGAGAGTGCAATGCAACTGCAAATGTTGATCAATGTTGCATAAGTTATGCAACAAAGGGGTAATGTTGCAAGATGTTATTCAACAAAGGGGGAGGGGGAATGTTGCAAGAGCAACAAGGGGTTATGCAACTTGGAGGCGGAGTTATCCCCCAAGAGAAAGAGAGGAGAAGGAGAGAGAGGAAGAGAGATGTTCGGCTCTCAGGAGCCAAGCGAATATTAAGACTTCAGCCGAGCGGCCGTTGTCTTAATATGTTCCTAATCAGCCAGTTGGCTTATCTGGCTGAACTGCCAGATTACGCTATTTACTTAATTAAAGCATATATACTAGCCAGTTGGCTTAATCAGCCAGTTGACTTAGAAGGCGTAAATGGCTCGTTCAAGTGTACATTATTGAGTTGCCAGATTGCGTTTATTTATTTAATTAAAACATATATGCTGGCTTAAAGAGCCAGTAGACTTAGAAGGCGTAAATGGCTTGTTCAGATGTACATTATTAGGGTTGCCAGATTGCGCTCTACAGATATTTTTGAGAGTTGGATTAGAAATCCGTCAGCCGTTTTAAAAGACGGTCGATTGATATAATTAAATGTCGTTTCCAACCAAAAGAATTAAATAAAACACCATTACATCATTCTGTTCATTTAGACGAATTAATGGATTCAATTTCACGAAATATATAGAAAACAAATGTACAATGGAATATATATGATCAAAAATAATAATAGCATAAGAATACGAATGATGAATATATAATCAAAAATATACAAAACGATGTAGTATAACCATCAATGTATTAGTAAGGAAAAATATATATACATACACAGTTATATTAAATAATTAAATATATTGAAAATAGTAATATACAAAACGAAGGAGTATAATCAGTTCCATATTAGTACAAGAAACATATATATAGAGATATATACACAATTAAATAATTAAATATATTGAAAATAAATATACATCAAACTACTTTATGTTGTACGGCGCAAAACGCTAAACTCACACGTAATCGAGTCTACATTCACATCGTTATTGCTTTGCCCTACACAGTCAAACCGTCTAAGCATTACTTCACCGCTTAAGTTATACGGATACCTATACTCGATATAAATGGCTTTCATATCGTTCAATACTATTTTTGTGCCCACTTTACATTCGGTTGGCAAGTTATCTTTAAACACGGCTAGAATACAATCAAAAGCACGCACAAAGAGGTCATCGTTAACCACAACATCATTATTAAATACAAGTTTATAAACACTCCTTTCCAATCGAGGGTTTTTTTTCTTACCGTCCCGAGCTTTCCAGTCGTGAACTCTTCTTCACTCTACATAGCGGCAATTGAAATAATCTTCCAAGTCGTAACGACAGCTACTCATTATTTAGAGATACAGCTCTTCAGGGTGAACAGTGTAGGCAAACTCTGCCCTGTACCGCTCAAGTGCTTTGTACCAAAGTTCGGGATATTTCGAAGAGTCTAAACCTTTTAAATATGCATCCAGCTCAACACCATTCTCGCCTTGTTCATTCCTACATTCGATAAATCTGTCGAGCAGAGCGGTGTATGCGTATTCAAGAACCGTGTCAAAATAAATCATATCCGTAACACGAGCGTCTAATATAGGCTTCAGCTTGCGGAACCCGACGATTTCAAACATTCTGTCGAGGATGGAACGGTTTCGCGTAGGGACAAGAACGTTATTATCAGATGCATTCTTCCACATCAGTCGTATATCAATGCACGGCTGATCGTTATTTATACACAACGTACAAACAATGGCATATGAGGGGGCATCACTAATCTGTTCTCTTCTTGTACCTACACCTGCAGGTACTTTATAACGGTCCTCACCCCACTTCTCAACTATCACGAAGACTCTACTCATATCCTCAACACTTATAAATAACATTACGTTTGCTTGCTTGCCTGCAAATCGTTTCAAGTACATAGTTAATGGTGCCGGCTTCACGACTGAACACGCGCAATGACTTTGTCACGGACACATCGTACGCGGTATTGAGGATGCTTCTCATAGGAAGTTCCATCGTATTCGCACGTCCAGTCGGTTCAAGCTCTGAGATGACTATGAGCCCCAGGTGGGCGGATCGGCTCGACGGGCGGAGTGAGTCACGCTGATGAAACGTGTACGGGTTTGTTCGAACTCGTGTGTTTCGGAAGGATGATGTACACGGGTGGGCGGATCAATGGGGGGAGCGAGTCACACCAGAAACTGCTGAAGCGTGTACGGGCTTGTTCGAATACTTGTGCCCATTATACTGGACAAAGAGAATTTTCCGCTACATGAAGCAATACCGATGCAAAAAAGTTTCACTTTTTTCTACGTGAAGGTCAAAATATGATAATTAAAAACCCACTCTAAAAGAGAGAGTTTATTTCCACAACAGTTTCAATGCCCACTGGCATCCACTGGCATCTGTATCCACCCGAAGAGGATGCCAGTGGGCATCGAAACTGTTGTGGAAATAAACTCTGTCTATTAGAGTGGGTTTTAATTATCAAGCAATACCGGTTTTAATGTTTTATCACTCACCAGACGTTCATTTCCACAAACTAAACATTTTCACAATCCGGTGCACTATTTGAGAGAAACATATGCCCATATTTATCCTTTTTGTTTAACAAGCGATACTCGTCTCTAAAGTCTGTTAAAAACTCACACAGGTCATCAGCCACAACCTCACTACAAACCTCGTCATGATATATATATTAATATAGTGGTAAAAATACTTAAGATTCTCCATGATGATAAGATTTACATTCTCAACCGTAGGGTACGAGTAGTCGGTATGATGTAACATGACATAATATCGCTTGTCATACCACTCATCAACAAGACTCATTATCCATAACCGTTGCTTATCTTCTGAACGTGGTGTTTCTTCTACTTCGCGGTATATTTGAGCCTTTATAAAAGTTAGGTCTACAACATAATTCAATACATCGTTTGTACTACGAAATCCTACAATGCCCTCGCCATAATACCCGTAGAGTATTTGAACATCTTGGTCCTTCGCACGGCTCAATGTAGCCTTAAAAGTATCAAAGGAGGATGGAATAAGGAGTTTTCAGTATCCACCATATCTAGGCACTTTGCCGAATACCACTTCATAAACGTTGAACACGTAATATTAAAGGGAGCCATTACTATTTTTCGTCTACGCGGGAGAATACACGTCTGAGTTCAAGGATATACAGAGGTCAACTGAGCAAGCAGGGAAAGAGATATGCTCAGGTAGTGGACGGAGTCACGTGACCGATCTTACAGTGGGCGGAGCTTAGCTTTTTACTGTACACACACACACACACACACGCACGCAAAGGAGAAAATGAAACCTTAATTGAAGCAAATATACGTGATAAATAAACATATAGTTAACAATACACATATATATAAATACAATCAAGGATTAAGGTAGCCAAAGGGTACGGTATCATAGATACCAGGCACCTGGTAACGCTTCCTATAGGTGATACGGCATAACTTCGTGCCTCTAAGTTCCTTCACACACCCCAGTTTCTGCGCCCGAAAATTGTGCGTCACTACAGTCAGTTGGGGTGGCTGGTCACCCCCATCTTCCAAGCACACTAGATCCTTCAACGAGTCAAAGTTAACGACTAGACGGTTCGCATGGTTAAGCTTGATACCCTTAGCCTTCACGATATACTTCATATCCTTCCCCACCCTCACCCGTACCCCATAGGTTTTTGGACCTGTTGATGCAAACGAGTCTGCGTATGCACCATCACCATGTCCCAATAGCAGGCATGTATTCACCCTCCCTCCCTGTGAATATCACGCTATCTGTGTCAGCGTACAGCACCCTCCGTCCAAGAGAGTGCAGTAGACCCCAAAGTTTGATGCGGGCGTAGGCCGTTGTGAAGCTGGCTACAGATATGTTTGTAACCGGTGAGGTATCTGTGGCCAGTTCGGTGATGTTGTACTTTATTATGTAAGTATTACCTACATTCACGATCTCCATAACCTCTTTATCGGAAGCGTTGGCATAATCCCAGATTTCACTATAACTTTATCCCAAATGAACGTTCCCTTTGCCGGTATTCTGTGCAAATTTTTCCCAAAGACTGTTTAGACACAACCTTGCACTAAAGCGCTTGCCAGGATTCTTAACAATTTGGGAACATGAGCTTATGATCTATAACGACGGGTAAGATCGGCATCCATTAATCGCGAGGGGGAAGCACGTCTACGAAAGCGAGTCCAAAGTAGCACTCATTCAAGTTAGCTGAAAACTCCTCAATGGTTAGTATGGTGGGACCCACCATTTTTTCAGGCGCACCTACGGGGTACGGGTTGTTCTTCATCACGTAGGGGTATAAAGAGCAGAAGTCGTAGTAGTGGAGTTTCATGCTCTCCGTAGGCGGAAAGTATAGCTTGAATGGGTTTGTACGCCCTCCAGACAAGCTGTCACCGCATTTGAGGGTGTCCAACACCATTGAACGTTTGATGGCCCTTATTTCTTCACGATACTGGGCATCTGCTTCCAACCGTGCATCATACTCATGCCCTCACACGATTTTGTGAGTGAACTGAGAACCTATAAATTGATCACGGTTACGAGTCCATGCGAAGCTGTCGGCGGGGATCTTCCCTAAAGGTCCCCTATGACGGCACATTAAGCACGCGGGCATCCATGCCACCAGCAGAGCCGTTAAAGGAATACACAGTCTTCTTACCAGTGGCTGGATCCTCACTTAGGCCATCACCCAAAAAAAAACGACCATTGACCTTAACGGGTACTTCACCCGTGTTGCGGGCATGTTTTATATATACCCCGGTCTGATGCTGTAGGTGTATGAGGCAGTAAATTGCCTTGTGCCCATAACTGCAGCGGTTGTTCCTGTGAATGACTGCTAAGTTGTCTTTAGGCATGAAATTATTCTTGAACACTGTAAAACATAATGAGGCGATCGGGGTCGCGACTTACAACGGATCACATTTGAAACGGGTTATGTACATCCTTCTAAAGGCCTGGAAACATACTCTAAGCACACGCACATCATTCACGCAATAACGTTCACATTCATCGGCTATCTTGTATGGACTAGCTTCATTAAAACTGTTGTAGTAGCGGTCAAAATCTTCACGCTCACTATCACTCATGTTGGTGTAGTTAAAGTAATGTTTGGGTGGAGGTAGTCCTATGTAATTCAAAGTTTCGTTAGTGAGGAATGTGTAAGGGAAATACCCTTTTGAAACTGCAGCGGCTACGCCCATGACATTGGGTAGCTTTGCTAATTTACAAGGTGTGAACAGCAGGGTGTCTTTAAACTGTACATTACCTCTTATCTGCATCTGTATTAGTTTGTTACCTCTTTTCAAGGGATCACCTGTAAATATCGCAGACGACTCGTGTTCAAGCACTCCTTATAAAGGAACTGTGTGTCAAATTTCGCCCCGTTATGGGCAAGAATATACAGTCATTTTTTTAACTTGTCCGCTAATTTGACAATATAGGATACAAAGAGTTTCACAGGCTGCCGTGTGCAGTCGTTTTAAAAACGTTTGTCCGTTTTCCACATTTGTGGCACTCCACACTCGATCTCCATGCACTCATCACAGATAGTCTGACTTACGAGTAAATGTGGAATGACCTCTTTGGTTTCAGCGTTCGTGTAAGTTTCTATATCGTAGTACACGGTTATACAAGGGCTATTTTTAGGCTTAGCATCTTTCATATAACATACATGCTTCACTCCATCCGCCTTATATTTTTCATGACATGTAGAACAGTGAATTTCATCGCATTTATGTTTGAAATTCCCCAATTATCCATCATGTGAAACATACCGCACTTACAAATCCTCATTTTCCTGCAAGTGCCATTGATTTATGGAGTTCAAAGCATTTATTATTGAAAAATGTACGTCTACACACATTACATTCCCTCTTCTCGGTTTCAACTACACGACTTTCACATTTGGGGCTTTTACACTGCTCACATACCATGTAGCAATCCTTACAATGTTTCACCATATCATCAGCAAACTCGAGACACCCTTACACAAATCATGATGCCTTCCATATTTTCGACTTTTATCATAACTGGCGTAGAGAGCCCTTATGTTACGGATGGGGAGATACGATGTTCCTGACAATCCTAAAATAAGTAGAGGTCTTGTACGATCTCTCACGCTGCTTTTAAAAACATACACAGTCCTACGACGATCATCCATTCCAAATACGACTATACGTGCATTCATTTCCTGCTCGGCCCTTCTCAGTTCTTCAGGACCCATATTACACTCAAACTCAAGCTTACAATCTGAAGCCAGTTTACGGGCACGCTGCACAACCGTAGGCAGCCAAATTTTTTGCGTCCAAGTATTTAGCACAGTGAACATATGAGCTAAGATTATTGCTATAAAACCACAACCACGATCGACGTTTAAATGCTTTCTGTAAATAACCGGAGAATTGAAATTAAGAGTATAAGGTGTGGCACTATGACCCGCAACCCGGAATACTCTGTCAATATCTACCATGAAGTTGTCCATATTGAAGGCTGTACTTTGAGAGGCTTGCATTATACGGCCCAAGATATATTCTATGTCTACAGCCGCCAAACGTCTGAACGGTATTACTACCCAAAAATCGTCCCCGTCATCTGACCCGAACCTGAAGGACAACCTCGTCCGGACTTCACGTTCGTCGCGGTTCTGAAGGGCAAACTCCACAATACGTTCAACTACGCGCCGCAGTCCGTTGGTATACAGGGATCCAGGGTCAACCCTGACCACGTACCGATTTCTAGTCAGGGCAGGGGGGGGTAGCGGTGCGCACCAACTCGAATGTTATACCATCCTCCACAGTATGAGAAGCTGCTGTGGAGGAAGTACCCGGAACTGAATAATGGGGCATATTTGAGGAAGGTACTTTGGGGGTTGTGTCGTAAGACGTAGAGGGTTGGGGCTCTATTAGGGGTCTAACAACCGGCGCAATCCTGGCACGCTTTATACCTGACGTGGAGGGTTCTTCATCATGCTTCCGCTTTGAACTGTCGCATGCTACAGGTGTCGCTGGTGAGGGTTCGTCAGCGGGGAAGGGTTCTGTAGCTGCACGGTCATCGGGTTCGTCTGTGATATCGATGATGGGGGCTGTACATCGTCGTCATTCACGGTTCTGTGGAAGAAGAAAAACAAAATATAAGGAACAGCACTCAAAATTTGTAATATTTTGTAAATGACCCACTTAGGGGTGTGACGTGTTAGAGATGGAATCTGTAGAAAAATTCAGGTTCACAAGCCCCTCCACATGTATTATATCTGGCCCTACAGGATGTGGAAAAACTGTATTTATGCTTAAAATCATTAAAGATAAGGGGGAGATGTTCTCAAAATTTGTGCATAAAGTAATATGGTGCTATTCGACGTATCAGTCAGTGTTCAACGAGTACCAAGATGAAATTTTGTTCCACAAGGGTGTATATGACGTTAATTCGTTAAAAGGTAATGAGCATACAGTTATTGTAATTGACGATCTCATGTTGGAAATGGATAAAACGTTTGCCGAGACATTTACAGTGTTTTCCCACCATCTTAACATAAGCGTATTCTTCATCAACCAGAATCTATTTTTCAAAAATAGATACATGCGCGATGTGTCGCTAAATACACAATATCTAGTCTTATTCGCACAACGTAGAGATGTGTCACAAATTGGGGTATTAGCCAATCAAATGTTCCCGAATCAGCGTAAGGAGTTTTTGGAGTTTATAAAGAAGCCACAAGTCAGCGTTATGGATATTTGCTTTGTGACCTTCACCCGCGAAACACGTTTAGGGTGCTTCTAAGAACGAATATATTCCCAACGAACCTGAAACGGTGTATATTCCAGAATGACAAATAGGCTGAAGAAATATCGTGAATTAATAAAAATCTATCAACGATTGCCCCGGGCACTGCAACAGATGTTTGTTAAAAATATCGACTCCGACTTTTTAAAATGCATCTGTGAAATCTGTCTTAATGTTATAAAATGTAATGTGCCAATGAAACCCCTCAGAAGGCTCGCTTACGTCGTTACAAGAACATAATACGAGCGCTCGCTCATAAAAGTCAAACTGTGGGAAGAAAAAGCGAATTATTGTACAAAGAGGAGGATCATTCCTACCCATCTTATTTTCAGTTTTGGGTCCTTTACTGACTAGATTAATATAATGAAGAAGGTGGTGTGATTCCGCACGAGGTGTATGCTTCATTGCAAAGTTCAAAGATTCCAGACACGGCTCTAGAACCCCGTAAAAGTAGGCTTAAAAGAATGGAAAGCGAGTTGCTAGCCCTATTAAACAGTGAAAAGTCACCTGATGAGAAAAGGATCTTGTACCAAGAGGCTTTGCAGAAATTTCTTCATGAGTACGAAGATTATAAGAATCCGACAGAGCTCCCCGTGGTTATTAGGCACAGCGCGAGCAGCGCTGAGCATGGCGACACAGGACCTGGCCCGACGTTAGAGATGACCAACCAAAGAACAACGGAACACAACACATCGAACATGTGTTAAAAAACAGTCTCCCACATACATTGAGGAATAAAGGCTTAAGTCTTTATAATCTATTGAGTGAGGACCCCATCATACAGGGCCGATACAGGCGAGGTCATTGTTGAAGGAACAAGGGTACAAGGATCCAACTCGTTGACATTGTTCATGATCTGGTGAGAAAGTGGGACAGGCCCTCACCAACAGGATGGAAGCATATTAAAGCAAGACTACAACAAATAAATGTCCCCAAAACATTGATAGGTAATCTGAATAGGTTAAAAGACCTGGATCAAGTCTCGCATGTGTCACAACTGAGTACGCCATCCCCCAGCAGCAGCGTCTCTGAAGAAGAGAAAGAAGAGAACAAACGGCCAACCTTATCCACGTGTCTCTAAAATACGCAAATGGCTAACATATTAAGTAAACGCTATTATGACATTTCTAACCCCGCCTCCTATGGTGGCGTTAATAGACTGTACAGAGGTGTTTACGGAGTGGGAAAAAAGATGTTGAGAGGTTTTTGCGGGAAGCAGGATGCTTATACACTTCATAAACCGGTGAGAAAAAGGTTTAAAACGGCCAAGACAACAGCGGATTCGATTGACTCTATTTGGCAAGCGGATTTAACAGACATGCAAAGATATTCAGTGTATAATGACGGATACCGCTACATCCTATTCATAATAGATGTATTCTCTAGATATCTGTGGCTAATTCCCCTGAGAAATAAATCGCCTGAAACAGTTGCTAAAGCGACCAAAACGTTGATGTTAAAAGAAGAAAGGGTTCCTGGCTATTTTTGTACGGATACGCAGAAAGAATTTATAGGTCGCACTTTTCAGAACATTCTGACAGAGTTTAATATCAGTTACTACACTAGCAGTTCTATACATAAGGCCTCTTTAGCTGAAAGAGTTCGACGTACCATAAAGGATCGCATGCATCGCTATTTTACACATAAAATGGCATCATCATACAACCGCTCACACCACCGTACGATTGGCATAACACCTAACTAAGTTTTAGAAAGAGGTACGCGTCCAGAGGTGAGAAGAGATGGAGCACCGCCACCACACTCTACACATTTCAAAATCAATGATTATGTAAGGGTATCACGTTCGGGAAATAAATTCGCAAAGGGATTTGAACAAGGATGGACACGTGAGATTTTTAAAGTTCGTGTTATGAGACCTAAAGGCGAGATAATGATGTATTACGTTGAAGATTTGAATGGGGAAGAGATCGCTGGAGGCTTTTACCGGGAGGAGTTGCAGAAAGTGACTTTTAATTTAGTAAAAAGTGTTTAAAATTGAAAAAAGTTTAGGCAGCAAAGGTTCAGGAAAGAGAAAAATGTACCTGGTGAAATGGCTGAGTTACCCAGAAAGCTTCAACACCTATATAAAAGCTGCTGCAATAATGAAGCTTAAATAGTATGCAACATGGCGCCTAGCCACTTCTATGTCACACTCCCGTCCTCTTCTTCTCTGTACATCCTAACAACACCCTGACCAACTTTGTGACAGAACTCCACGGACCCATTGAATTGGAGCGTGATTCGTATGAGGTGGGTTTATGTGAACTCCAGTTAGTCTCCAAATTTTTAACTCTTGAAAATGAGCAAATCATATTTCTGATCCTTAGAAGAATCGATGAGTGCGAAAAATTAGACATAACCTTAGACAATACTATGCGATCAGTCCTGTTCGGTGAGGTGCAGTACTATAGCACAATTTCGCTAGGAATCGGCATTATGATACAGCCATGGACATTGTGAGGGTTAAACAAGAGTCTTGAAAAGTCGTACCTGACAATCGATTTACTTTTTGAAGTCGTAAACATAGACACGCCTGCATGCACATTGAAGTTAAAATCAACAATTAGTAGAAAAATTAAAGATAAAGAGCTGTTCACAATTGTGGCTGAGGACCGATATAACGCAGCTCTCCAAAGAGATACCTTTCACGAGGCACAGCTTGACTTGTCCAGCTTAATGTATCAATTGAAGATGGAGAAATTGGGTGAAAACTCTCCATCCCCAGACATGTGCTATATTTACAGCAATATCGTAGAGCACCAATTTGTTGGGGACACCCAGGCGCGCCTGCTGCGCGTTGCATACATCCCCAACCATAGAGGGAAAAGTTTGAGCATTACATATGACAAGCCTCATTATGTGAATGTTGTGACTAATCTATTAACCAACATCTCGATATATATAAGAACGATCGAGGGAAAAAATTTCCCATTCGGTAATGGGTGTTTAACAGTGAAACTACACTTTCATCGTTTTTAATGACAACAAGGCCATTCACAGTCTATCGACGGGTGAGATATTAGCGTGGGAGTGGGCTTGGATCCATTTTTTCAGCCATACTACGCACCGCTGTCCCACTGTTGGAGAGGGTTGCTAGATACCTAGGGAGGAAGGCGTTACAAACAGGTTTTAACGCGGCAGAAGACATAATGGGTGGAACTAAGCCTAAAGAAGCTCTAAAAAAACATTTAAAACGTTGGACGTTGGACGTTGAACGTTGGACTACATTGGACGAAATCATCAAAAATGCAAAGAGAAAAATGCCTGGTGGCGGAAAGATGAGAGCTGCCAGGAAGAAGGGGTTACCATCACGTGGCGCTAAACGTAAAAGGAATTAAAAAAAGAAGTGCTCTAAGCGTATGAAGCCTATGGCTGATCATTTTTTTTAACTGATATAAGCTGAGGACACTACTCTCACGAATCATAGGCTGATTACTAGTTGTCGAGAGAGGTGGCACTATTTCTGACTCGTCGTGGCGCGTTTCATCCGTGTAGGTCACAATGCTGTAAATCGGAACTGTCCCTCTTTGATATGCCCCCACTCAGGTCTCTATTGAACACAGTGACTTTATTACAATTAACCCATTAAACACAATTAGTTTGCCGAGTGCCCCTATACAATTGGTGATACCCAGCTCAGGTCCTTACTTTTTTGACCCGAGATGCATGCACAATTGCATACCCTGAAACCAACGTTTTACACTCCATATTCAGCCAGTGTGAGGTGTATTTAAATCAGGTTAACATCTCGGCACCAACGGGTTATTATCACCTACGAGCCTATTTGGAAAATGTCCTCAACTTTCAAAAGAAGCGAAGGACACCTTTCTAACTGCCGAGGGCTATTATCAGACTAAAGAGGAAAATGGTATAAAGGAAAAATTTAAAAATTCTTAAAAAAAGATATACGAGTGTTTTGGACGTCTTAGAAATATCACATTCCAGGAGAAACTGCTTAAGAATGGCATCGATCTGAAACTAAAGCTCAACCGCACGAATCCTGAGATCTGCATAAATCTTGGGTTTGATCAAGATGAGGGCGCGAAACCCGTTGTGATTCACATCATGAAGACGTGTTTGCGTGTTCGCCGAGTGAAATTAAGTTCGCCAAAACAAATAGAAATTGAAAAAGACTTAATACACGCCACAGTAAAATACCCAATTAACAGGGTACAGATGAAACTATACACGATGACCGCCGGGTTGGCCTCGAAGCAACTAGAAATCGTGTCCTTTTAGTCCTACCTAAAAGGATATTAATTGGAATGCAGGACCACGCCTCGACGAATGGAAAATATAAAAAGAGTGCCTTTAAATTCGAGAATTTCGGCCTTAAAAATGTAACTCTATACATAAATGGCATCGCTTTGGGAGGGACTATGTTTACGGACTACTCATCAGATGCTGTGTTCCCGCTCTGCGCGAGAACTTATAGTAGTCTGGCTTATAATGCAGGGGCATGTGACTAGCTTGGTTTGGCGTAACGCAGAAAGAATTTGACGAAGAATTTAACATTTATTCATTTGATATTACCCCGACTTGTCTGCTGGCGTAAATACACAATTAAATCCACAACAGAGTGGGAATATCTCAGTCAGGTTGGAGTTTTCCAAGCCTATAGTGTACTCGTGTAACTCGAATCAAAAGCACTAATAGAAGTTGACCTTTTCAGGAACGTGGTCACAGACTTTTAAAATGGACGCGAATACACTCCAGAAAGTAATGAAAAGTGATCGAATCACATGCTCCAAATTTATCGGTGTGTTTGCGAAGAATGAAATATTGAAATTGCCAACTACGAGAAACTGGTACGGGATTATCGTGAACACTAACATTGTGGGGGGTGAGGGGATTCATTGGTTTGTAATCTATTTTAAAAATAGGGAAAGAATGTACTATTTTGACTCACTCGGCACTCAGCCCTGGAATGATCCTGTGGTTGTACAATTTATCTAGCAGATACATGTACCTGAGATTGTATGGAACCCGTACCGCTTTCAAAGATATTATAGTAACACGTGAGGCATGTATTGCATTTCATTTCTCATGCACATGTTACGTGGGAAGGGATTTATAAATTTTTTAAATTATTCGATTTGTGCGACACTGAAATGAATGTTAAAACGGTATACAGAGAGATAAAAAAATGTTCCCATATGTTAGCACCCGCTGTATTGTGTAAAGGTGTATATCTATTTTGTGTAAAGGCCTATTTGTCGCCATTAAGACTTAGTTAATGGACACTGGTTCCGCTTTGTACATGTTTTCTACCATTTAATAAATTAAATGAAAATACAATGTGTTTTGTTCTTAACCCCAAAAATACTTACATTAGTTCCTGGATGACCTGGCATTCGTTGGACCGGATGTGAACCAATACCTAGACCTCTGTGTTCAGGTCGCTGGGTTGGCTGTGCGGAGAAGCATCCATAGCATTTATTCCCCTTTCATCAAAACAAAAGTAGCTATAACACGATCAAGTTCCGCATCGGTCCTATAAGAAGTTAACATGATTAGTTCATGCTGAATCAAATAAAGTTAAGTAAAAATAAATTAATTTAATTAAAGAGATACAATAAGGGAAAATCCCGATTAGGACGCCTGACAAATTGTAATCACAAAGCAGATATCCTGACTGTTTTGAAAAGTAATCATCGGGATAATCTTAAAAGTTTTTAATATTTCTAAATCCTACCTGTACAACTTTCTGTAAATTTTTAAATTATCAAGAAATGTACAAATAAAACAACACGATGTATATATATATATATGCCGGAATAACAACGAAGGAAACAGATAATAATTAACAGCAACTGCACTAATTTACAGTTCAAAAGTATGATTAGCTGGGTGTGCTACGCTTCGTCTGCCTGCAACGGGTCTCGAACCAGCAGGCAATTCTTAATAGTTTTTAATATTTCTATTGTATCTATATTGTGTAAAAGGTGTGTATACACTTCCGCTTAAATCACAAACTAATTTTCAAAACATTTATGATGGCATTTATAAGTTCATCCACCATATATATATATATATATATGCCGACATAACCGCAAAGGAGACAGAGAATGAGACAATAATCAAAAGAGTTACAATAAGGGAAAACCCCGATTAGGACGCCTGGCAAATTGTAATCACAAAGCAGATATCCTTTCACTTCGCTTTATCACGAATTTAAAAAATTATAATACATGCAATGAATGAACCGGAGTACATAATCACAAATTAACTACTTACATCTCTGCGAAGTCGTTAGCTGGAAAATCGTTCTCGCTGCCACAAATTTCTGTAACAACCTGCGTTGAGAGAAGTTCATTCTGGTCAACAGCGTTGAAAAGGTGGAGCGTAGCGAGCGATGGGACGTCTTCATCTTCAAACAATCCTGGAGAGTTGTATAACTGACTCATGGTTGGTATTTGAAAAGCATTAAGCGAGAAAACTACTGAAATGAGGTCCTGAGATGAAGTGACCCCTTTTATAAATAGGGCTTGTGATTGTGATCAACCTACAATACACGAAACGCGAGCTTCCATTTGGCCCTCAGTGAATTTTGGGCGGGGCTTGACGCGTAGGCCCGCCTAGCCGTCAAACATAGGTTATGGGCTCCGTCCACAGGGCTGTGATTGGCTGCCCGTGAAATCTGGGGCGTGTCAGATATTCCCATTCGTAGAGAGAGAAACGCATTGTTTTTTGATCTTGTATTCGGCCCCGAGGGAGAGCGCGAGAGATAGAGGGAGACGAGGAACTTGACGAGACTGGTTCGTGAATTTATTTATGGTGCCCTATCTAAAATACGATCGGAAAAAATTTATTGCCTCTGAAATATAAAACGTCTCAAACTGGAAGGTAATTATCCATGAAGGAGAAAAATCATCAGTGCGTGAAGCTCGCTCTCCCATCTGTAAAAGTTTATTGTATCCCAGAATTCGCATACGATAAAATAAATAAATTTAAAAAAATAACAGAGATGTGTGATAGATGCGGATCATTAAACGCCAAAGTTTATTTCGATATCATAAACTTCTGCTCCAAACAGAATTGTGTGTATATATATATATATATACAGGGTGGGCCGTAAGTTTCCATACATAGGAAAAATAAACATTTTTTTATGGACAACCATTTTTATTTATATAATATGCTCTACATGGTGGCCATTGTTTTGAAAACACATTTCAATACGTGTTCCCCCACTGTTGATGAACACGCATTAGCACAGTTGACGTTATGCTTGTAATGGCGTTGGTGATACGTTCCTTTAGATGATTTATGTCTCGTATCTTTTCCTGATACACCATGGCCTTCAAGTGCCCCCAAAGATAGAAATCAAGGGGGGTGAGATCTGGGGATCTGGGAGGCCACTCCACAGGACCACGCCGACCAATCCAAGCATCCGGAAACTGCTGATCCAAATACCGACGCACGTGAAGACCATAATGAGGTGGAGCTCCATCTTGCTGGAAGTAAACTGGGAAGTTACCTTCCTCGTTTAGCAGGGATGGGAAAATCTCTTCTTGCAACATGTTAAGATACCTTTCGGCATTAAGATTTCTACTGACAAAAATTGGTCCAATAATTCTGTCAACCCATATCCCGGCCCACACCATCACTTTACCGGCACCTTGCATCTTCGTCGGACTCAGCCAGATAGGGTTAGCATTACTCCAATAACGTATGTTTTGCCGATTAACCTCCATTGACGTAAAAATTTGCTTCATCAGTAAACAAGATCTTACGTCAAACGCATATTCTTAGGGTATCTGAAACATAAAAACAAACGTTTAATTTTTCCTATGTATGGAAACTTACGGCCCACCCTGTATATATATATATATATATATATATATATATATATTATACATATATGTATATATGTATATATATATATATATATATATAAACATACATATACATATATATATATATATATATATATACATATAGCGAGAGAGAGAGAGAGAGAGCGAGAGAGAGAGATCTCTACATATATAGGATCACCTTTGCTTTCGATGGCTTCAGCCCGAATTGTTCATTCTGGCGAAGGTCAAACTTTTCACCCAGCCATAGACCTACTTTTTAACGGGGTATATATAAGAGAGAGAGAGCGCGAGAGAGAGAGAGAGATTTGTACATATATAGGCTCACCTTTACTTTCGGTGGCTTCGGCCCGAATTGTTCATTTTGGCGAAGGTAAAACTTTTCACCCAGCCATAGACCTACTTTTTAACGGGGTATATATAAGAGAGAGAGAGAGAGAGAGAGAGAGAGAGAGCGAGCGGAGATGAGAAGAAGAGAGCGAGAGGGAGAATGAGAGAGCTAGATCTAGAGAGGGAGAGGGAGAGAGGGAGAGAGCGAGAGAGCGAAAGGGAGAGAGGGAGAATTGTACATATATAGGACAACCTTTGCTTTCTATGGCTTCGGCCCGAATTGTTCATTCTGGTGAAGGCCAAACTTTTCGCCCCGCCCTAGACCTACGGTTTAACGGGGTGTGTGTATATATGAGAGAGAGTGCGAGAGAGATCCCTGCTAGGCACCCTGGTTACCCATTTATCTACCAACCGTGGAAGGACGCACCGGCACCGGGTCTCGAACCCTGCGCATATAATCGTGTGGACGTAATATTTTATGGGCGTATAGACGGGTGTATATGTGCCAAAACGATGTATACACTGTGCCAACTGGCTGATTGTACTTGGAGGTACTGGCTGAGTAAGCCTAATGGCTGATTAGGGGCCTATAAAGCAGCGTGCGCTCGGCTAAAGTCTTAATATGCGCTTGGCTCCTGTCAAGCGAACACCTATCTTCCTCTCTCTCCTTCTCCTCTCTCTTTCTCTTTGGGGATAAATCTGCCTCCAAGTTGCATAACCCTTGTTGTTCTTGCAACAAACCCCCTCCCTTTTGGGGGGTGCCATGCAACATTCCTCCCTTATTGCATAACCTTATGCAACATTGGTCAAAATTTGCAATTGCATTGCACTCTCTTCTTTTGCGCCCATATTACTAATTTCACTAGAAACAAACAGATAGTAGCAAGACTTATGTGCGATATTACCGCCATTTTTATTAATCACTGTCATCACACGTCGTTTCCATTCGCGAATAGCAGCTTAAATTTGATGCTGTGGTATTTGTTCCCAACATTCTTTAATGCGATCGAGTAGTTCTGCCAAGTTGTCAAATGGTTCGCGGAAAAAACGCGTCCTGTTCGAAAAGCTAATGTTCTGGAAATATGATGAGTAGGGATCTAAAAATTTTACAATTAAATAAAACATATCCAAATAATTTCCATACAATTTATATTAAAAAAATATAATTATTAACAGATTTACAACTGTTTAAATGACATCGAAATTTTGCGAATGCGTGCTGATTTCAGTTTGAAATGTGACGTTCATCAATACGCACGGACCAGTTAGCTAGAACTACGCGATCGCGTTGAAGAATGTTGGAAACAAATACCACAACATCACATTCAGCTGCTATTTGCCAATGGAAACGACGTGTGATAAGTGATTAATGAAAATGGTGGTCATATAGCACATAAGTCTAACTAGGATCTGTTTCCAGCGAAAGTTGATGTTTTAATGCGGAAAGTCATTGTTTTGAACCTTCATTTTAGACAGCTATAACTTTCTTTGTAATTAAATTATTTAAATAAAAATTTTATAGAATTTATTTGGATATATCCTTATTTAACTGGAAAATTTTCAGATTTTTACTGATGATATTAATGGAACAGCAGCTCTTCAAACAGGACGCATTTTTTCCGCGGCACCCGATATATATATATATATATATATATATATATATATATATATATATATATATATACACACTTTAGGGTGGTCCAAAATTTGGGCTAAAATTTCAAAATAGTTGGAAATACTCTCCACATGACTGCTCTTATTCCTTTAGATGTGAAGTGATTTTGTGCAAAATGTCTGTCGATTCAGTACATAATAAGAGGTCGCTATGATTTTCACATTTTCAATTAATTAATTAGCTAATCATTTTCAACCCGCTTCATTTTTAGAGGACGCGGGAGGAGTCACGCCACATTCACTTTGCCCACCTTTCAGAGGATGATGCAATTGTTCGATTTCTTGTATAATGTTGTTTGTGAATCAGACAAACCATTTACTCATGCATCATTTCAAGTTTAAACTTGTTGGCGGACGGTTTTAAGTTCGTTCAAATTTCAAGAGCTTAGGAATAGTATCTCATGTAAGTATTAATTCATATATATTAATTATTAATTCAAATATATAATTATTAATTCATATATATTAAGTATTAATTCATATGTATTATATTTATTCAGTATATATATATATATATATTAGGGTGATGCAAAATAACTTATCATTTCAAAAACTTGAAGACACCCTCTAATTTTATTTAATTTAGTGTAAAAACTGAACATGCAAAATTTCAGCACAATTGAAGACATTTTAGAGGTTGCTACCATCCATTGAACATTTTGTATATTGTTATTTTTCAGTTTGTATTTATTGTACATTTATTTATTTTGCAGATTTCATCAAAAATGGTAGTCAGCAACATATAGCAGTCATAACAGACTCTGAACCTCTTTCCGTAAACCTTCTCATCCCTTTCATTGCTATAGACGCCGTGGCCGAACATTCTAGAATCATTTCTTTGCTGTGACGTCACTGTGGCGGCCGCGTCAGTGTAAGTGCGGCGTCACTGACTCAGTATCTTTGCTGCCTTCGCTGAGAGTGGTTGTATAGCAGTTGCTGAGTTGCACTCATGGAGCGGCATACGCGTCACAAAACAGTTGTTTGGCTCATAGGACATCCTATAGAGTCCTTCAAAGAAACCCAGCTTCCATCTAAAAGGGAAACATTAGCATTGTTTATGAACTACAAGATCAATAAAAAGCAACAGGTGAAAACAGCGGCTTTGTTGACTGCTAGAGATGTTATGGATGTGTGGGAAAAGGCACGCATCCCAACAGTGTTGAAATGTCATGTCGTGGAGAGAGTAAAGAAACTTTTCAACGAGTGGGAGAAACTAAAGAAGAACAGAAATAATAAGAAGAAGCAATCACCTGCACTACTTCAAAAACAAGAGAGCTGGCAAAATGACTTGCAAGATCTGTTTGACATTGCACATGCAAGTGCTCTTGACATGATAAAGATAGATGAAGATCGTGAGTTTTTGATGCTGCAACGACAAAAAGGAAGAAAAGGCAAAATGTCTGGAGTGGATAAAGTTTTTTCACAAATGGAAGAGATTGCTAGAGAAAAGGAAACATTGCTTGAAAAGAAAAGAAAGAGGGAAACAGCCGTTTTCGAAGCAGCAGTGCTCTCAAGTTCAAGTCCTTCAAGTTTGAATGAAGATAGTTCAAAATCAGAAGAAGAATTTGTTGCTGACCCTCAGCAGCCATCAACTTCGAGACAAAGTAGATCAAAGTCTAAGAGTGCAAAGCTTATGGATTCTTCAATGCTTGTATCTCTTGATGCTGCAAAAGTAAGTGATAGAGCTGCTTCGGAAATCTTGATCCCAACAATCAATGCTCTTGGGCAAAACCCTGAAGAATACAGTGTTAGCTATTCATCGATACGGAGAGCAAGACAAAGGAACCGCAAGACAATGGCAGAAAATTTGAAGCAGGATTTCGAAACAAATTGCCCTCTCCAAATACATTGGGACGGCAAACTACTGGAAGATATTACTGGTCATGAAAATGTTGATCGACTGCCAGTTCTAATTTCCGGCCAAGGAGTTGATCAGCTTCTTGGTATTCCCAAACTTGCCAGAGGAACTGGTCAAGACATTGCAGATGCTGTCCATCAGTTAGTATTGGAGTGGAATATATCTGACCAAGTGAAGGGCATGTGTTTTGACACCACTGCCTCCAACACAGGTTCTAAGAGTGGTGCTTGTATGTTACGAGAGCAAAGATTGGATAAAGATATGCTGTGGCTGGCTTGCCGACATCATATTTTCGAAATAGTGTTAGAAGCTGCAGTTTCTGTCTCCTTGCCATCTTCTAGTGGCCCTGACATACAACTGTTTAAGAGATTCAAAGCAAAGTGGGTGGAAATTGACAAGAACAATTACCAAACAGCAACAGATGACCCTAACATTGCAGAGAAAATCTCAGATGCTGAAGAACTCATTCAATTTGCTCAAGCTCAGCTTGATGAACAGCAGCCTCGTGATGACTACAAGGAATTGCTCGAGCTAACGCTCATTTTCATCGGTAGTGCCCCCAAGTCAGGAATCAGCTTTAAAGCACCCGGAGCTTATCACAGAGCACGATGGATGGGCAAACTAATTTACTGCATTAAAATTTGGATGTTTAAATCTCAGTTTAAACTAACTGAGAGAGAGGAAAAAGGACTGAGAGATGTTTGCTGCTTTTCAGCTGCGATATACATCAGATCGTGGTACCTGGCACCCATACCCTCATGCGCCCCCCGTTCAGATTTGCATTTTGTGCAAAGTCTGCAGCTCTACAAGCAAAAGGATGACAAAATTGCAAGTGCTGCACTCAATAAGTTTTTGAGACATTTGTGGTACCTCTCTGAGGAGCTTGTGGCGCTTGCATTTTTTGATTCAGCTGTTTCGCATGAGACAAAAAACAAAATGAAGCATGCTCTGCAGAAACCAGTTGACTCAAAACCGAGCAAACGAGCATCAATAAATCCTGAATCAGCTGGGCAGAAACAACTGCAGGATTTCGTTACTGCGAACACAAAAAGATTCTTTGAAATCCTAGAGGTGCCTTGCACTTTTCTTGAAAAAGATGCTGAAGAATGGAATGATGATGAAAGTTATGCGAATGCAAGAGATATCGCATATGGACTCAAAGTGGTAAACGACATTGCGGAAAGAGGTGTACGACTGATGGAGGAATACAACAAACTGATAACCAATGATGAAGAGCAGAAACAATACCTTCTTCAAATTGTTAAAAGTTACAGGTCGTCACTCTCAAACAAAAACAAGAAAACATTACTCTTGCTTCACAAAAAACGAAAATAAACATACATAAGTGGTTATGATATGCCTACTGGGGAAACTTCCACATAAAAAAAAGTTAACGCGCTATACGCTGTACCTCAGAGGGTGGTGCGGAAATCAGCGTGCCTATTATTTACTATTTTATGAGCTCACTACGTACTATAGTCTAGAATGTCATCGTTTTTTTTCAAACTAGGTTAACTAGGTACATATCAAACCGGCTCCGGCGAAAATATCAACAAAACAATATTTTTGAGCACAAACTGATATACATTTATTTTTAAAGCTTGGTAGCAACCTCTAATTTTCTCTTTTTCAACCCCAAATTTCGCATACAATGCTTTCTTAGGAATATGAATAAAATAGGAGGGTGTCTCCCTGAAAATTGAAAAAAAAAAAATTTGACCCCTTTTTTGCATCACCCTAATATATATATATATATAATTATGTTCATTTTATGCAAATTTATAACCGGTATGGATGTTGCTATTAAATTAAATGATTAAAATTGTAAGGTATATATATCCTGTCTCTTGAAGTTTATTATTTACTTATTCTTCAATATATTTTTAAAAATTTGGATATCTTAATACACGTCAACCACTAAATACTGTAACCAAATTTTTGCTTTATTTATTATGACTGCAATTTTTTACTTTAACGCTTATATAATTGTGCTTTGCTGCTAAACGGTTAATGCATTATTTTCTCTCATTTTTCATGTTATGGCTAGAAATACTCGCTCACCTGCAGAAACGTGGGTTCTAGGAAAGCCCAGCAACGAGTTATCAACTGCAAGGCAACCCACATGTGGTGATGTGCTTCGTTTGGTTCAGTTTCACCACCATGAACAGTCCAAGACCCTGAAAGAGAGCTATAACTTGGCCTGCAAAGAGGCCCTGCAAGTATGGCTGAGAGCAAGGATTCCTACACAGCGAGTCGATTCCTGCGTTAGGAAGCTGTCAAAGCTGTACGAAGAGTTCCTTGCGTTGAAGAAAAACCGCAAGACGCAGCTACAAAACTACAGAGTGAAAGAGAGCATGTTCCAAGAGACTCTCTCAGAGCTTTTCGACGTTGCCTCGAAGAACGCCTTCAAGGTGATAGACAATGAAGAAGACCGCCAATTCCTGATGATGCAACGAGAAGACGTTTTTTCCTGCAGTATGGCAGGCCTTGACAAGATTAATTTTGCCATGGAGTACTGTAAGAGATGTCGACAGGAGAAAGATGCTGACAAAGCTCTAAGGTACAAAGAAAGAAAGGCTGCAGTCCAGGCTGGAGCTGCTGCTCTTCCATCATCCAGCACATCCACTTCATCCTCTGAAGAATTCAACGCTGAAGACGATGATTATCGTTCGTCGACTTCGACCGGAAGAGCAGATGTACACTCTCATCCTCTGAAACGAAACAATATCTTCACATCAGCAGATGTGGTTGCTGCTCTTGATCGCGTCAACCTTCCCGATCGAGGAGCAGTCTTCGTTGTTGAATCAGTCGCTATGATATTTCTAGAATGACTATTTCACGCAGCTCCATCCGTCGTTCAAGAAGGCAAGCAAGGCAGGCAACAGCCAAAGAGGATCAATCTTCGTTTTCTGTCGAAGGACCCCTTCTTCTTCACTGGGATGGGAAACTACCTCCCGACATCGGCGGCGCAAAGGAAACAGCCGAACGAATCGCGGTAATCGTTACGGGAAATGGGATGGAAAAACTCCTAGCCGTGCCAAAAATACAACGAGCTACAGGAGAAGAACAGGCCAAGACTTGCATTTCGACGATTGATGACTGGAATCTTCGCGGTGATATCCAAGGTCTCGTATTTGACAAAACTGCGTCTAATACTGGCCTTCACAGGGGAGCCTGTACCATGATTGAAAAAGCAGTAGGGAGAGAACTTGTCTGGATCGCTTGTCGACATCATATCCTTGAAGTCGTCTTGTCAAACACCTGCAACGCACTTCTTGGACGCACAGGTGGCCCGGAAATGACTCTCTTTAAACGTTTTCAGAAAAAATGGCCATCACTTCAGAAGGATTCCTTCATGAAAGCTTCAAACAACCTATTCAGATATCCAAAGATGTTCCAGCTTCGAAAGGAAATGATCCAGTACTTCACAAAGGCACTGGAGCTAAACAATCGCGTGATGAATACGAGGAATGGCTACGACTCTGCCTCACCTTCCTCGGGTGCCGTGATGAGAAAGAAGTCAAGGTCCGCGCTCCAAGACCAACTCACCATGCACGCTGGATGGCCAAGGCCATCTACGTCCCCAAAATTTATCTGTTCAAGCATCAACTACTGCTGACAGCACGTGAGACGGAGAATATCACCGAGCTCTCTCTGTTTATCGCCTTGGTCTACGCACGTTTTTGGAATCAACGCTCCTTTCAACGATATTCTGCTTCTTAAAATCTTGCAAAAGTACCCAAATCAGACCATTTTCAAAGCAACATCCACAGCTCTTCAACGGCACCTGTGGTATCTTGGAGAGCATCTCATCGGCCTTGCATTCGTCGATCCTAGAGTCGATGCCGAGACCAAACGGAAGATGGTCGTAAACTTCCAATGTAACGAGAATACCACTGTTACTCGTCGATTGAAGCTTGAAGGAAACATTGAAGATTTGAATTTGTATGAAATGGCCACCAAGAGAACCTTGGGAATCTTCAATCTGTTAAAGAAAGAAGGAAGGAAGCAGCGGAGGATACTTCCTGGGGACCGATCCCAATTCCTGGACGGAGGATGATTGCTTTCAAGAGTTTCGACGCATAGCGATCAACCTAAAAGTTGTGAATGATTCGGCGGAGACGGGTATCGCCCTTATCAAGGCATATAATACATCTTTGACGAAGGATGAAGAACAAAAACAATTCATCCTCCGATTAGTAGCAAAACGTCGCTAAGACTACTATGAAGCGTTAATCTAAGTAATGATGTATATTAATTATGAATGAATAATACATGTAATTTTCTATCAAACATATCATTTTTGTTCTTTAAAAATTAATCCGTTTTCTTTAAGAATTATTTTGTTTTCTAAAAAAATAAACTGTTTTCTTTGAGATTTAATCTGTTTTCAAACAAATAAACTAGTATTTGCCCTTGTTTTTTCATTTTTAACTCAGAAGATCAATCTACTAGAAAATGAATAGTAAAATGAAATTCATAGCGACCAGTAAATATCATTCAATTAGGCTGAAATTTGGCAAGGAGATGTCTGATAGATATAGGAACAGCAGCAGCCATGTGGAGGTAAAAAATTACAAAATTTTAGTTTTTGGACCACCCTAAATTATACATGATACGCACATACCGTGCATAGAACAAGGAACTCTTCTGGGAAAATTAAATCAACTATAGTCCCAATAAGTAATGGTAAATGACAAACACATATTTTTTTTATTTTTCATGATGTTAGCCCGACGTGGGCAACGGGTCACTTGCAAAGAGGCCTCAAAACTATAGCTTCCCTCACCAGCTATCTGCAAAGCAGATAGGATCCAGCTTTGGAACAGGATCTATGGGTTAAATCTGGATCCTATCTGCTTTGCAGATAGCTGGTGAGGGAAGCTATATTTCTGGGCCTCTTTGCGAGTGACCCGTTGCCCACGTCGGGCTAACATTATGAAAAAAAAAAACTAGTGTCTGTCATTTACCATTACTTATTCAGACTATCGTGGATTTAATTTTCCCAGAAGAATTCTTTGTTCCATGCACGGTCTGTGTGTATCATGAAAGAGCCTCAGGAGACCATTCTGAGTTCAATCCCATATATATATATATATAAGGGTGATTCCAATATGGGGGTAAAAAAAAATTTATATATTAATGTGTTCAACCCTTTAAATGGTTAATTTCAGCATAAAAACAACTATCCTAAAATATTTTAGCAAATTTTTAATTTTTAGGGGCTGCTACCAGCAATTAAAAATTGACGGAACGACTCAAATTGTCAAATTTTTCCAATATTGTTGTACAGTTTTCCACACCACCCAGGAGGTACAGTACAAGGCGCATTGCTTTTTTTTAATGTGGAAAGCTCCCCCGTAGGTCCTACCATAACCACAAGCATGCATAATTAAACTAGCATGATATTTGAGACATTAGCTGTCCTTACTTCATCAGTTTCTTTTTTTCTATCAGGGTAAACAGCCCTGTAGTTTTTCACTACTTGTAGCAAGAATTGTTTTTGATCTTCGTCATGTGTTAGCATTTTATTATATTCATCCATTAATTTTACTCCTCTTTCCGCTATATCATTCACGTCTTTCCACTGTTTGATAGATTTCTTAGCGGAGTTATACTCTTCATCATTATGCCATTCTTTAGCATCTTTGAGTAAAAATTTTCAAACTAAATGCTGTTATTGTAAAGAATCTTTCAGTATTTGATGTGACAAAATCTTCTAATTTCTTCGTTGGAATAAGTGCAGGAATTAGAAAAGCCCGTTTTGCAGGAAGAGTTTCTGTTGTATTTTGCAAGACCTTTACCATTTTGGTTTTTGTTTCAGTAGGCACTTCATCATCATAAAAGGCCAAGGCTACCAGTTCTTCTGATAGGTACCAGAGGTGACCTAACAGTTTTTTAATAGCAACAGATGCAATTGTGTCATTTATTTGTTTGTAGACTACAAGATTCTGTAATAATTCCAGATCAAGACGAGGAGCGCAAGATGGCATAGGAGCTGTAAACCATGCCTTTACATATAACCGAGTAGTAAATAGACAGTTGTCTTTTAGTCCTTTTTTGTCTTTTACTGAAATTTTGAACTGAGATTTGAACATAAAAATTTTTCATGAATATATAATTTTGGACATCCACCTAGCCTGATGAAGTCCCGCTGGATGTTTAAATTTGATTCCACCTTTTGGTTCACCTCCCAAAAAATAATTGTTAACTGCAATAGTTCTAGGTAATCGTCTCTTGGTTGGAATGTATCTAGTTGATTTGCTACAAATGTAATTATGTCATCTTTGATGTCATGAATATTTTCATAGATATCTGGATCTGATAATGCTGTTTCGTATTCCTCCTTATTAATGCTTGACCATTTTTCTCTGAACTTCTTAAAAAGGACTATATCTGGGCCAGAAGATGGTGATAAAGACTTTGAAACAACAGCTTCCAGCATAATTTCAAATATGTGGTGTCGACATGCTAGCCACAATAAATCGTTGTCGAATTTTTGTTCTAGAAGAATAGCTGCACCATTTCTAGGATCAGTATTGGCTGCCGTTGTATCGAAACACATGCATTTTATTTGTTCGCAGATGCCCCATTCAAGCGATGTCTGATACACAGCATTTGCTGTCAGGAGACCAGTACCTGAATCCAGTTTAGGCACACCAAGAAGTTGATCAACGCCTTCTCCTGAAATGAATACGGGCAGACGGTCAACATTATGCATTCCTGTAATATCTTCAATTAATTTTCCAGCCCAGTGAATTGTTAGGGGCACCTCTGGCTTGAATTCTTCTTTCAGGTTTTCTGCAATTTTCTCTCTATATTTTATCCTCTCTTTACGAATAGAAGAGTAGTTAACATTGTACTCTTCTGGATTTTTTCCTAGACTTTGAATTGTTGGCATTAAAACTAGAGACCCATTTCTGTCACTCAATTTTGCAACATCAAGACTTCCTAATAATTTATCATCAAACAATTTTCTACGTTTGCCAACCTTACTTTTCCATGTTGAAAGTTGTGCAGCACAGAAACCAGATTCATCACTTTTACTCTCCTCTGATTCTGATTCTGATGATGTACTGGTGAGTATGACAGCCTCTTCATTCTTCTTTCTTTTGATCTCTTCTTCTGCTTTCCTCTTTTCATAACGTTGTTGCTTTTCTGCTGCTCTTTGCTCTTTTTTAGCAACAGCCTTATCAATGATACCCATTTTTCCATGACGTCCTTTCTCACGTTGCATTTTCAAGAATATCTTATCATCTTTTATTTTTATAAGCTGCATAAGCATTCGCATGAGCAATGTCAAATAAGTTTTCCAGTTTATCTTTCCATTTTTCTTCTTTATTATTTAAATTTTGTGATCTTTTCAATTTGTTTGCTTTGTTTTTCTTAAGCAGCTGCCATTCCTTCAGTATTCCTTGAATTTTATAAACTACATGTATTCTTTGTTTTGCTGGTATTCCTGCCTTTTTCCAAACTGCTAGCACATCATCTGCAGTAGAGCAGCATGATTCTCTAATGTCTTGCTTTTTAATATTTCTGTAGTGCATGAAGAGGGCCATCATTTCCTTCTCTGATGGTAATACGGATGTTTTTAGTATTGCAGAGGGCTGCCCAATTAGCCATACTTCAGTTTCTTTTCTTGTAGAACTTCTCCCAACTGAGCAACTAGGTGATGGTGAGTTAGGCCTAGCTTCCGTAATCGATTAATTGGTATAAAAATTACGTGTTCCAAACAACAATTAAAAGCAAGCTAGTATATAAACCATTAATTAAAAATTCTGAAATATAAACAATTAAACATAAAATCATAAGTTGTAAAAACAAACAAATTGAAAAAAAGGGAAACTTTGACGCCTGGTAGCACATAGTAAATTTTATTTAAAATTCACCTAATTTTGCATACACTACTTTTTTGTCATAGGGAACAAAAATACAGGTTGAACAATCAAAAAAATAAACTTTAATTTTTTTGAATCACCCTTATATATATATATATATATATATATATATATATATATATATACTGTATATAACATCAAAGAACTCATTATCCAGCTAATTGGGGTGAGAAGAGAGAATCAGCCTGGATGGAAAATACAAATCTGTGATTGCCCGTCGTGGGGAGAAAGAGGGGCAAGATGGATCCCCAGCCCAATCCTTCCCCTCCTGTATCGCAGTATACCTTTCCTTTCAACTTTTCAAATGTTCCGTGCGATGATTCCTCACTTCACGAAGGTTAAGCTTGTCACCCATCCTCTCGAGTTGGTCTGGTGAAGTATAGAGTTGGTTTCTTTTGCTCTCCACCTCACATAGCCAGGTACGTCCGGCTCATCTGGGATTGTTCTGAGCCAGGCGTCTAATCTTCTTTTGAAGATATCCACCGCAACATCACTCGTGTTCCTTAGTTCCTTGGGCAGCTGGTTAAACAGTCTTCGTCCTCTCACAACAAAACTATTTTCCTTCAGGTTTGAGGATGTTCCCTGTCTAGCCTTTAATTTGGGAACACGAAACATTCTTCCTTTTCTACTTTCCACTGTTGTTTGGGGGGTTATAAGGTTCAGAGTAAGATTAGGGGCTAGTTCCTCCATTATTTTCCAAGTGTAAATAATAGTGTACCTCTCTCTTCTTTCCAGTGAATATAAGTTTAATTCACGCAACCTTTCCTAGTAATTTAGTTCTTTGCATCCATTGATCTTGGCTGTGAAGCTTCTCTGAATTCCTTCCAGCTGATTAATGTCTTCTTTTTTATATGTGGATGTTAGGACTGAGCAGTATTTCAACTAGGGTATAATCAGTGCTTTCAATGGAGGAATCATTATATTCCTATCCCTTCGTTTAAAGGTTCTCAGTATCTGTCCAGTTATTCTTTTTGCTCTTTTTACTGCTATCTTATTTTGTGTTTCAAATTTCGCATCATCATTCATTACAACTCTTAAATCTTTCGCATTAGAATTTCTCTGAATTTCCTGTCCATTTGGGGTATAATATTCCATGGATTTTAGGTCCTCACTTCTTCCGTACCTTAACAGTTGAAATTCCTCAGTGCTAAATTTCATATTGTTGCCTTCTGACCAATTGTAGATTCTGTTCATGTCTGTTTGTAGGGATCCTATATCCTCTGGGTTTCTTATTTTTCTACTAATCTTTGTGTCATCGGCAAACGTTGTTACTGTGCTGTCACTGGTAACGTCCTCACCTATGTCAGTTAGCATGATTACGAAAAGTAATGGAGCTAATACTGTTCCTTGTGGTACTGAGCTAAGGACTTCTGATTCTAATGAAGATATTCCTTGAACTGTAACGACTTGCCACCTCTCACTGAGGAAATTATATATCCATTTTTCTACTTTTCCTGTTATTCCCATATACTTCAGTTTATGTGCTATGATTCCATGGTCACACTTGTCGAACGTCTTGGCAAAGTCTGTGTATATTACATCTTAGTTTTTATTACTTTCAAGTGCATCAATAATGTTGTCATAGTGTTCCATTAGTTGTGATAGGTATGATCTACCTGACCGGAATTCATGTTGGTTATCATTAAATTTTTCTGAGTTTCCAAAAAGTCAGATTTTTTCTCTAATTATTCTTTCAAATATTTTAGTGAGATGAGCTGTAAGGGACACTGGCCTCGGATCGATCTCCTTTATATAATGGAACTATGTTTGCTTTCTTTAGGATGCTCGGTATTTTTCCTGTGTCGAGTGAGCGTCTCCATTTCCAATATATGGGCTCATCGATTGCATTCTTACAGTTTTCGATCGGTGTGGCATTCCATTTGTCCAGTCCTGCCGCAAAATGTGATTTAGTTTCTCTATAGCTTGTGTAATATCATCTGTTGCAAAGTCGAAGTCCGTTATACTTTCCCATTGTTCTTCAAAGAACGCGTTTCTATCGCATATCAGTTCATCAGTTTTGGGGATACTAAAAGATGATTCATAGTGAGCTGTTATTATTTCAGATATCTCTGTTAGATCATCAGATAAAGCCCGGTCTTCATTTTTCAAATGTCCGATAGTCGAGTGATTGTTCGACTTCCTTTTTTGCAAAATTATAGAAGTATTTGAGTTAACCTTTATCGCTTTTATAGCGTCGTCGCCTTCTTTCTCTGTATGCTTCTCAATTAGTTCCTGTATGACGCAATCGATACTCTGCAGTTTATTGTTTAATATTTTTATGACATTGTTGTCTTTGCAGTTTCTTAATTTTACAGTCACTTTTTTTCTCTTGCTGAACATTGACCTCTTTTGTCTCTCGAACCTGCTTCTCTTTCCTCTTTGTTGCTTTTTTTTGACATGTCTTTCCACAATTTCCAGCGTCTGCTCCTCTAAGGTCATTAGCATCTCTTCCCAGTAGCGGATTATAATGGGGGAAAAGGGGGCATTTGCCCCCGGCCCCAGCTGCTGACCGGCCCCAAGATGCTGACCGACCCAAAGAAACTATGTAAACGTTATAATCTACCGTTGAAATAATTGGTCGACCGTGAGGAAGAAAAAAAATTCTAGATTCCGCTTCTACAAAACCTAGTTTAGTATCCCATTTATGTGAACAAAGTATACATTTTCTGTAATCACATCTTTGTTTTTGTTTCGTTTTCCGTTGATCGATCCCAGTCAGCTGATCACATCACTCATGTATAATGTATCAGGTAAAGAATTGTGTTTTTCTAGTGTTTTTCTAGTGACACTGGCCCGAAAATATTCATTGCCCCCGGCCCTAACAATGCCATTGCTTAATCAGGCCCTGTCTCTTCCGTTGTTTTGGCATTAAAGATGGTTTTCCAATCTCTTGCCTCCATGCTGGATGCAACACCTTCTCAGCTTATATCTTTGGAGTGAAAAGTAAAAATTTCAACTTTGCTTCTTTCTATAGTGTGTGTTCTTTCCTTTCCTGTTGCTTTTATATTGGTTGTTATTTCAATAATATTGTGATTCGATATTATAGTTGGGGATATTTCTACGTTATCAATTAGGTTGCTGTTTTTTGTGAATACAAAATCTAGGCAGTTGTTTTTCTTGTATTTTCTGTTATTTCTTGTGCTAACATAAATTCATCGGCTAGAGCTAGGAGCATTTTTGCCTGCTCCTGGTCTTCCCGTGTACCCACTTTGTCTTGGTGTATACATATATTTTTACCTATCCCTTTATACAGTATTTCATAAATGGAAAATTAAAATCACCACAGAGAAAAATATTTGGGGTTGGAGAGTATACAGTGCCCGCGAAAAGTATCCGATCACCCTTGAAATTTGTATTTTTTACATAAAAAACAATGTTTAAATGTATACTAACCTTATATTAGTATTTTGTCATCTGTCCTTTGGTTTGGATGACTTGTTCTAGACGTTTTGGCATGGATTTAATCAAGTTTTGACAAACTTCCACTGATATTTCCTTGCACCATACCTTTTTGATGGCCTCTTGTAATTTTTCGACTGAGCCAGTGTCGTGGCATTCAACCTTATTTTTTATTATTAGCCACAGATTTTCTATCGGATTGAGATCTGGACTATTACCAGGCCAATCCAAAATATCAAATTTATTGTCAGTAATCCATTTTGTCACTATTTTGGCCCTGTGACATGGTGCACCATCATGCATGTATGTTTTTGTCCTTTGGATTGCCATTGCCATTAGAAGTTTATCCTGTAGCATTGCTAAATACCGTGCACCATTCATAGTTGTGTTCTTCGGAAGAAAATATAAGTTTCCACGCCCATAGTAACCGAAACAACCCAAACCATCACACTTGGAGGGTGTTTCATTGTCTTTAGGGTGTATTTAGGGTCCATCCTATTTGAGCCAATAGGCCGGCGAACCTTTTTTGGACAACTTCTGAATGTCAAAAATGTCGACTCATCGCTAAATAAAACCTTCTTCCAGTCATCAACAGTCCAATGAATGTATTTTTTACAAAATGCGACACGTTTTTTACGCATTTTTTCATTAATGAACGGTTTCTTAGCAGCATGGCGAGATGGTAATCCGAGTTCTTTTTGGAGCCGCTCCTGGATAGTTCGTTCAGAAACACCAGATAACAAATTATTCATATTAAATTTTATTTCTTTCGCAGTTATTGTTGGGTTTTTCAATACTAAACGTTTCATAAGTTTGTCTGTTCGCGAATTTGTTTTTCTCGGTCTGCCAGATCGTTTTTTAGGGGACGGCGTGGTTAGGCCACCATTGTTCTTAGCCCGTGAAACCCATAAATTAACGGTACTTTGGGATATGTTTAATTCCTTAGCTATCTGTCTCTGTGATTTCCCACATGCATGCAAAGCAACAATAGCACCTCGACAATCACTCTTAAGTTGTTTTTTAGCACACATTATATATAAATTTTATTTACACCACTTTCTGTAAAAAAAAAAAAAAATCAAGAAATTTACACAAACAGTGAAATCTGACAAATTTGAGACACAGCCACCCGCAACGAAGGCTACCAGAACACTAATTTGAGAATGCGTTGGATAGCTCTCATATCAGCGAGCAACCTCAAAGTTACCAGATGTCGCTAGAACAAACAGAAAGTGAATTACGTGTCTCTGAATATTAAGGGAAAATATTGTATTTTCTTGAGTGATCGGATACTTTTCGCGGGCACTGTAGATCCTTTACCCAGTTTCTGACCTCTGTAATGAAGCTGAGAATTTTGAAGTTGGTGTGTTTGATGCTCTATATATTACAATTAGTACCATATTTAAATTTTCTGCTTTTTGTTGCTACACATTCTACGTAGTTGTTTGAAGTACTTATAGTCACTTCTGCCATATGTTTCTCGTATGTATAAATAGCACATCCTCCTTTATGCATTACTGTTCTGTTGGCTCGGAGTATGTTATAGTTGTCAATATATATTTCTGTTTTGTCAACAAAGAACTCACAGTTTTCACAGTTCTCCTGGCAGTCCTTGAGATGGGTCTCCTTGAGGCATGCAAAGTCTGCTCTGGTTTCTTGCATGAGTCCTTTCAGGTATGTGACTTTCTCCAGGAAATGGTTTGGTTTAAGGCACTGAATGTTGGTTAGGATTATTTTTAAATTTTCGCTTTCGCTTTTCCATTTATTTAGTTCCGATTCGTTTTCAATGGTGGTGCATGTTTCGTTGCCTTGTGATCCTCGGAGAATTTTCTTCTCTTTATCTTTTTCGATACCTGTTGTCCCGATATCGCATGGAATGTTCTTTTGTTTGCCTTCTGTACGGCACTTGGATCCCTGTTCTTGTCAGATGGATTTGTATTTGCTGGATGGTATTTAACAGCTGAATTTTGTTGGCTACATCTGAAAAATTGGGAGCCCTCTTTCAGGGCCGTTTCTAGCCATTGGGGGGCCCTAAGCAGTATACCCATTTGAGGCCCCACCCCTCTATCCACCAACTCACGCCTTACTACATCACCTCAGCACACACATACAAAAAAATGGCTGTGTTAATAAAAAACAATTATGAAACAATTTTAATGAAACATTTATGTCCAAAACAACAAATAACTACTTTCAGAAGACAAACAGAGAAAATACTCTTCATGAAATTCCTGAAAATTAGCTTATACATTATTTAGAATAAATGACAGAACTGTGTGTGGTGTTTGAAGCTGAACAGAAGATGGGCCACTTGTTGGTTCATCAAGCTCTACTTCTACTGGTGTTTGAGGTTGCATAGAGGATGGTTCTGCTGCTGGGTCATGATGCTCATCAGGCTTTGCTGAGGATGGCTTTTCCAAATATTTCAGTAGTGCTCCTGAGAAGACCATAACATTACATATTCTGGTAATTTTTGCTAAAATATTCTTTCTTTTCTTGTTTGATAATTGATTTGTGTGAACAGAATTTGAGGTGATGTGATCCATTAAATTTCACATTTCGAAATATAAATATTACAGAGACTAGCTTACTCTACACGATTCCTGAGCACTTGCCTAGCTTGATGGTCTACCTAACCTAGTTGCCTGAACTGTATTCATAAGAATATTCAAGTGGCATATCTCACCTGCGCTACTGGAAAGCTTCTCCTCCTCTATTTTCTTCTTTTTCAGTTTTTCAGCTCCTGATGGGTAATGTCGTTTCATTTTCCCAAGATGCACGAAGTCACATCTAGTTAACCACAACTAATCTGCTAAATAATAATAATCATGATAATAATAATAAAAATAATAATAATAATAATTGTTATAATTGTAACGTTAATCAAATACATTCAAATAATCAGACCATTTACTAGGTTTTAACCAACAAAATTCACATTATCTGAAAAAGATGAGAAAAGAATTAATAAACTTGAAAACATAACGAAAATAATCCTAGGTTTTAAAGTGTTACAAAATCTCTTAATAATTAGTAAATTAGTGAAATAATGTTTTACAATACTAGAAAAATTAAGCATTTAGGAAAGTATAAGCATATAGTAAGAATAAAATTAAATAATATAGAAATAAGATCTCACAATAGTTATTTACACATAACGACCAAAACGTTTCGTTTGTCTCCGTTTTATCACATTTGTCTCATACAAAAACTTTAATTAAACGACAATAATAATAATAATAATAATAATAATAATAATGATAATAATAATAATAACAATAATATTAATAATAACTTCAGCTATATTCCTATTCTTGCCCACTGAGGTATGACCTGGGAGCCTGTCTAGGGGCCCCCCTAGTAGCAGCGGGGCCCTAAACGGCCGCTTAGTCTGCTTATGCCAGGAAACGGCCCTGCCCTCTTTGGTGCTGGTTTTGCCTTCGCACCTGTCGCTCTGCTTTGAGGTTAGTGGTTACGGCATTTTTGACCGTAGTTGCACCTCCCATATTTTACATAGGTTTTGCAGATAGTAAGATGGTGGAACTTGCATTCTTTTTCAAATTTGCAATATCCACTTGTGTAATGGAAGTTACATAAAGTGGGGTGTACATAGATCCATTGCCCATCCCAGTATTTGCAGTGCCCTTTTGCATAATATTTACATGCGATGTTTTCTATGTTTCTAGTTCTTGTCATCTGTTTACTTTCCGTTTTTAGTTTTTGTCGTCATTTTATCGTTATTATCATTATCATTATTTTTATTATTATCATTATCATTTTCTACATTTCTGGTTCTTCTCGGCCGTTTATTTTCTATGTTTTTAGTTTTTTACCGTCTTTTTCTCATTGTCTTCGTTCGGCAGTTTTATCATATCGCAGATTTTACGGTTTCTTTTCTTTCTTTTACAGTAGTATATATACACACAGTATATATATATATATCTATATATATATACAGTGTGTGTGTGTGTGTGTATAGATTATTTTCCATGTATTGTGATACACGCACGTTCTTGCAGGACAGTTAACGAATGGTAACTCTCAACTACTTTTACAATTTTGAATCAGTCTCCAGTCTTCAATTTTCTCCTAAGTCTTCCGTTTTCAGTCTTCCGTCTTCAGTCTGTCTTATGCCAAAGGGATAAAAAGAAACACAAAAGATGTTTCAAATTAAAAATAATTACTACCGCATATATAATTCCATGAGTACTTAAGAAAAAAACAAGATTTAATAGTAAATATTAAATTTTGCCGAGACAAGCGTTTTTGAAAAAGTCGAAATTTGTTACGAAAAGCGTGATTGGACGAAATTGGTCACGTGAGAGATAACTAACCAATTTAAAACGACCATCTATAGCGTAATCTAGTCTCCATGAAACTTAGTATTAACCGATTTTATTATATAATAACGAAAAAGAATCTGCAACTTCACAAAATGCTTTAATGCGAACGTAATAACAAAATAATAGTTTTGACAGAGAACTAAATCTAATCTAAAAACTTTGCTAAATTCTTTAACAGTTTAAATCTATAGGAAAGAGGGTTCTATCTTGTATACAGCCTCGATATCGCGTCTTAAAAAAATATGTAATTGAAAACTTCTTAAAGTTTTAATTGCACCACGAACTTTTTTAGCTTTTGCAAGACTTATCAATAAGATGAAAAAAGCTACGCAACACCAGTGCACAAAATCTAAAAGAAATTTAATAATCTTCTTTACACACACACACACACACACACACACACACACACACACACACAGTGTAGCAGGAGACTGTATACACAAATCGACCGGGGAAGTACTCTGGGGGTGGGTGTTAGGCAAGAGACGGAGTGCTGGAACTCCCGTTTCTCCTGTTGCTGTCCTCTTTAGCTGATCTTTTACCGTGTCTCATCTATCCAGTGAGCAGTCCAGCATGCTCTCAAACACACGCTTCTCTCTCTGTTATCACTGAATACACATGCATCTTACGCACTACACCGTCTTATGAAAATTAATAAAAAAATAAAAGGCATTATTTTAAGAGCATAGAAGACTTTGATTTCGGTTCTCTCCTTCTTTAGGGATGCATTTTTGCCACAGGCAGGTACGGAAAAAGGTTGAAGAAAATACCTTGACCCTGGAAAAGTAGTCAAGGAAATTTTACAGGAAAGTAGAGAATTTCTTAGATAACTCGATAATTACGCACACACACAGGAAAGTGGAGAATATCTTAGATAACTCGATAATTACACACACACACACACATTTCGCGATAATCAGATGGCCAGAAGCTATAGTGGTTACGAGGAAATGAGGAAACACTGACTTTTTCATTTGTTCATTGTATATACAGTATACTGTGTATATATATATATATATATATATATATATATATATATATATATATATATATATATATATATAATATACATATATATATATATATATATATATATATATATATATATATATATATATATATATATATATAAATGAACAATGAACAATTCCTATACCATCATTATATGGACTCATTGTCTTCATGCAGTACTTATGTTCGTATAGTTTTTATGTTCGAATGTCCATTTCTACATAAGAAACCAAAATCGCCTAAGCGAGTTTTGGATAGAATTTCGATTTATACTTCTTTATTCATTCCTGTATTTCTGTAATTCATCTTTTCTAATAATGACTTATACGCTATGACGTCATAAAATAACTTTATTCTCTTTACGTTTCCCATACTTTGTACACTGAATCACGTTCTTAGTATTTGGACATCTTCCGTATTCAATGTATGGTAAATTCTTTAGTAATAAGGTTGTGGTGTTATGTAGTATAAACATTATTATTCAACCATATTCATCCATACGTCACGTTTTCCTGTCATTAATTCCCCTTGATCATTATCCTATATAAATTTTATTAAATATTCATTTTTTCTCGTTCGTTCGAAAACGCAAAAATACGTTCTCGTATTGTTTTTTTTATTATTTTTTTTCAAGTGCGTTCACCCCTCGCACGATATTCATAGATGCTTACTAAGATCGAATTCCGCTCACGACGACAGATTCGAGCGCCTCAAAGATAAAATATCTCCGTTCGCTCTGATTTCAAATTCATAACATATTATAGCATATTATTTCGTAAATAAATTATCTCGTAGGTGCCATGTACTTTGTATTATATTTCTAACATCTAAATTGTCTATTAATATGAAACACTGTAAAAAAAAAAAAAAAAGTTATAGTAACTGTTTAATTGTAATTAACTGTAATACTTTAATTTAATATAACGTAATGTACTTTAATGAAACTGTAATTTAATAACTTGTAATGTACTTCATTGAAACTGTTATTAAATGTAATGATTTAATTTATAATGTAAGAATGTACTTTAATAGAAGTGTAATTAAACAATAAGTGAATATGAAGTAATCCATAATTGTAATCGTAATTGTAATGAACCAAAATTAATACGTACTCAGTCGTGTACTTAATTTGTACTTATGTGTACTATTACGAAATGATATCGCCTTCAGAAATGAAGATTCGGCAAAAATATACGATTAGTTTTTATTTTTATTTTTTTTTTTATTTTTAGTTGAAATTTTTCAAACCATCTGATCATGTGTTTAAAAAGGGGGGAACTTAACCTTCAACTGTCGTCCCCCAACATTTAGGTTCATATTATACATGTATTTGTAAAATTAAGGCACTTCTTCATTAGACTTCTTGATTAAGTCACTTCATATTAGCACTTCATTAGGACTCCCTTGTTAGCAGCCTTGCTGCGGGGAGGGGGCAGAGGCCCCTTGCCTTCTTAATATTTTTAGATTCCGGCCTGAGCCATGGTCGAAAGAGGTCGAACCTCTACCCCTGTAAATTCAGAGCAGTACCTGTATATTTTTAAGAAGTAAATTACCGTAAGAGAAACTTTTTATTTTTCCCTTCGAGCCGTGCTCTCTTCAGAACTTAGTCAGAAAAGTCGATAATTTTAGTATCAGAGAAAGTATCAGAGTATTATAAAAAGAGAAGAATTAAAAATTGGCGACCCTTTGCCCAAATTAAGAGACAACCCAAGCACCATAGAAGATATTGGCATAACAGTCTGGCGAGTCTGTAGCCAAGAGTTTAACAGAGTGGCGACCGAAAAGAATTAGAATGTTATAGAAGAAATATCCGTTGCTTGCCTCCTAACTAGAACCCCCGTCGACTTCGAACCAACACGGGCCATAGACGGAGGGGTTAACATTGTGGCGACCCTTTACCAGGATCTTAACAGATTTTAAGAAGATTATTTTAAGAAGAAGATTATTTTAAGAAGAAGATTTTAACAAGAAGATTTTAAGAAGAGGCTACTCTTTGGCCAAGATAGAAATTACCCTGCATCAGGATAAAACCATTTGACCGGCGTGTCACGACTCCTAGTTCGTAACATCCACCCTTGAACCGGTGTGTCACGACTCCAAGTTATCCACGCCTAGTTTTCATCCAAGAAGAAGTAGCCAACAAGACGTCTTCAGGACACGTCTCAAGGATTTCCCCATGGAAAATTTTGTTAAGTACAGTTTGTTTTTTAAGTAATTTATAAACACTTGAAAAGTCAGCATTATTAACAGTTAATATTTAGTATGGAGCCAGAATTTAACACAAAAACACAGTGAACACTTCAGACACCAGTGATACATTTGTTTTTATTGAAACAGTAATTTCAAAGAGAGTTAATTTCAAAGAGAGTTAATTTCAAAGAGAGTTAATTTCAAAGAGAGTTAATTTCAAAGAGAGTTAATTTCAAAGAGAGTTAATTTCAAGAGAGTTAATTTCAAGAGAGTTAATTTCAAGAGAGTTATTTTCACTGTTATATTCAGTATAGAATAATTTTATTTTATGTACCTTCCCGTACATTAGAGTGAAATGTTGTTTACATTTTATATTTTTGTTTGCAAATTTTTTCAAATTATTGAATTGAATTGACTTGCAAATTAAGAAAGAGAGAAAGTTTACAGAGAGTTTACAGAGAGTTTACAGAGAGTTTATAGATTTAGAGATACTTGAAGTAATTTTGAAGTCATTTTTTTAAAGTCATTTTTGAAGTCATTTTTTGAAGTCAGTTTTTGAAGTCAGAAGGTTGCACCAAGAGGGTCAACCAAAACAGAGGTTAATCGTCTCCACTTGAATAGAGATCAAGTGCAGTCATTTTCCATTTTCAGTTAATTTCAAGTTAGACAGTTTAAGTTATAGAGATACTTGATTGCATTTCAAGTAAGTCGGTTGCACCAAGAGGGTCAACCAAAACAGAGGTTAATCGTCTCCACTTGAATAGAGATCAAGTGCAGTCATTTTCCATTTTCAGTTAATTTCAAGTTAGTTTCAGAATACTTGATAAGAGGTCAAGTCAGAAGGTTGCGCCAAGACGGGCAACCGCCCCAGAGATTTATAGAAATACTTGATAGAGTTCAAGTCAGAGAGTTTTATTTGAAGTCAGAGAGTTTTATTTGAAGTCAGAGAGTTTTATTTGAAGTCAGAGAGTTTTATTTGAAGTCAGAGAGATTTATTCCAAGTCAGAGAGATTTATTCCAAGTCAGAGAGATTTATTCCAAGTCATTTTTATTTCGAGTCCCAAGTCAGTTTTCAATGCAGTCAATTGAATTCAACCTTTTTTGTTGTTCAAGAGAATTTAATTCAACCTTTTTTTTTGCTGTAAAAGAGAATTAAATTCACCCTGAATTGACCCGTTTGTCTTTAGTTTAACTTTTTTTTTTTGTTTGTGAGAATGAAATTGACCGATTTGTCTTTTCTTTTTCATGCATTGTTACGTATATAAATATATAGTCATGTAATTTATTATTTGTCACAAAACCGTTTTTACAATTGTTTGTAATGACTGATAATCATTGTAATGTATACGTGATAATAATAGTTGTGTAATAATTAATTAATCGATCTTGTCCCAATGACTCCTTTTAAATTACTATGCTGAGGAACATGCCGTCCCTCCGTTTTGTTTCAACTTTTTTAATTTTTGTTCTAAGTAGTGTGACAAGCAATCTTTTTTTAAAAAGCAAAGTGCTCACGAAAGACTTATTGTCAATTTCAGACTTATATCCCCCGCTTAGTCACTCAATTCCCCGGAATGTAGTACTCCAAACTTTCTTTTATTTTATTTTATTTTAACACCCCCAACCCCAGTTGAACCGTGTCAACTAGAGAAATGGTTCAACCATGGTTAATTCCTCTTTAGTACTATGGAACATAACCTCCATTTATGTTAAGTTGTGTTTTTTATTTTTAAGAATACTACAGTATATGGCTATGAATTTTAGTAGTCGAAATTAATTGTGTGTCAAAATTCAATTTTAAAACCGTGAGATCTACTTTCATTAACTGTAAGGTCCTCTAAGTTCGTTTTTTTAATTACCTTATACGTGTAACTCATTAATTATGTAAAATCTATAATCCTAATTGAATTTTATTACTTTTGACACATTCCAATTCATTTACGTTCCGTCCCTCCAGTCACTTTTACATTAAAACTCGTATGCAAACATCATCATCATTATACATGCATTTATAGAGTTAATTTAACAATCCTCTCAGCTAATCTGTTTCTCGAAATTATAAAATACACACTTTGTACACAATAAACATAAATACACATTTGACCACAGGTCTATACATCATCCACTACGTAATTCGATTTGTACCTACAACAGTTAATAAAAATGCATGTATGCACACTATATATACTATATATACACAAACCTTATTCTAAAATCATTGGATATCACAAACTATTTCATAGCGTGTAAGTGCTAACTCTGCTATTTATATAGTCCTAAGCATTTTTGCTTAATATATATAAATTTTTGCTCAGGCATTTATTCGGTTAATTTAAAAATCCTCTCAGCTAATCTAATTTGTCCTTCGAAATTGTAAGATACACACTTTGCACCTAATACACCAAATACACACTAGACCACAGGTCGATACATCATCCATTACGTAATTCTATTTTTACCAACGCTAGCCAATAAAAATTAGTTTATAGATTGTACGATTTTACGTTTTTCCCTTTTATCTACTCTACTCATTATGTATGTAATTCATCCCACAAAAATAAAATTTGGTAAAAAATTTTTAACCATATCATTGTTGTCTACTTAATTGTTTGTCTAAATAACGTATTAATCCTTTATTCTGTTTGTATAAAAGTAAAGTTTTTACTTTGAATTTTTATATTTATAATAGCCCTTTAAGCGAGTGTCATGTTAAAAATTTGGATACCCTGCATTGTACTCAACTAACCCGAATTCGTTCTGTATAAATTTGTAATGTAAAGAAAAAAATTCGTCATCATCTAATTTGAATTCGTTAGATGTTATTTTTCTCAAGTGTATTGTATGGTATTATTATTGTATTAATACCATTTTTAGGGGGGGAAATACTGTAAAAAGTGAACAATGAACAATTCCTATAACATCATTATATTGGATTCATTGTCTTCATGCAGTACTTATGTGTCGTATAGTTTTTATGTTCGAATGTCCATTTTTATATAAGAAACCAAAATCGCCTAAGCGAGTTTTGGATAATTTCGATTTATACTTCTTTATTCATTACTGTATTTCTCTAATTCATCTTTTCTAAAATGACTTATACGCTATGACGTCATAAAATACTTATTCTCTTTACGTTTCCCATACTTTGTACACTGAATCACGTTCTTAGTATTTGGACATCTTCCGTATTCATGTATGGTAAATCTTTAGTAATAAGGTTGTGGTGTTATGTAGTATAAACATTATTATTCAACCATATTCTCCATACGTCACGTTTCCGTCATTAATTCCCCTTGATCATTATCCTATGTAAATTTTATTAAATATTCATTTTTTCTCGTTCGTTCGAAAACGCAAAAATACGTTCTCGTATTGTTTTTTTTAATTTTTTTTCAAGTGCGTTCACCCCTCGCACGATATTCATAAATGCTTACTAAGATCGAATTCCGCTCACGACGACAGATTCGAGCGCCTCAAAGATAAAATATCTCCGTTCGCTCTGATTTCAAATTCATAACATATTATAGCATATTATCTCGTAAATAAATTATCTCGTATGTGCCATGTACTTTGTATTATATTTCTAACATCTAAATTGTCTATTAATATGGAACACTGTAAAAAAAAAAAAAAAGTTATAGTAACTGTTTAATTGTAATTAACTGTAATACTTTAATTTAATATAACGTAATGTACTTTAATGAAACTGTAATTAATAATAACTTGTAATGTACTTCATTGAAACTGTAATTAAATGTAATGATTTAATTTATAATGTAAGAATGTACTTTAATAGAAGTGTAATTAAACAATAAGTGAATATGAAGTAATCCATAATTGTAATCGTAATTGTAATGAACCAAAATTAATACGTACTCAGTCGTGTACTTAATTTGTACTTATGTGTACTATTACGAAATGATATCGCCTTCAGAAATGAAGATTCGGCAAAAATATACGATTAGTTTTTATTTTTATTTTATTTTTTTATTTTTAGTTGAAATTTTTCAAACCATCTGATCATGTGTTTAAAAGGGGGGAAACTTAACCTTCAACTGTCGTCCCCCAACATTTAGGTTCATATTATACATGTATTTGTAAAATTAAGGCACTTCTTCATTAGACTTCTTGATTAAGTCACTTCATATTAGCACTTCATTAGGACTCCCTTGTTAGCAGCCTTGCTGCGGGGAGGGGGCAGAGGCCCCTTGCCTTCTTAATATTTTTAGATTCCGGCCTGAGCCATGGTCGAAAGAGGTCGAACCTCTACCCCTGTAAATTCAGAGCAGTACCTGTATATTTTTAAGAAGTAAATTACCGTAAGAGAAACTTTTTATTTTTCCCTTCGAGCCGTGCTCTCTTCAGAACTTAGTCAGAAAAGTCGATAAATTTAGTATCAGAGAAAGTATCAGAGTATTATAAAAAGAGAAGAATTAAAAATTGGCGACCCTTTGCCCAAATTAAGAGACAACCCAAGCACCATGGAAGATATTGGCATAACAGTCTGGCGAGTCTGTAGCCAAGAGTTTAACAGAGTGGCGACCGAAAGGAATTAGAATGTTATAGAAGAAATATCCGTTGCTTCCCTCCTAACTAGAACCCCCGTCGACTTCGAACCAACACGGGCCATAGACGGAGGGGTTAACATATATATAAATATAATATAATTTCATATATATATATATATATATAACTGCAATGTCCACGCAGTATATTAATGTATAGAAACGACGTAAGTATAGAGGAGCGTTCTGCACACGAGGAAAAGAAATAACGAACAAATGAAAAATGAGGTGACCGCCCGGGAATCGAACCCAGGATCTTCCGATTGCCGGTCAGATATGCTATCCACTACACCACGGGCCTCGATCAGTCAGAATTCGTAATTCTCTTACATAGGGCAGAAACAAATGCCCTGAGAGTGCACCTTCGCAAATCGTGAACATGTACATTTAACTGCAATGACCACGCAGTATATTAATGTATAGAAACGACGTAAGTATAGAGGAGCGTTCTGCACACGAGGAAGAGAAATAACGAACAAATGAAAAATGAGGTGACCGCCCGGGAATCGAACCCAGGATCTTCCGATTGCCGGTCAGATATGCTACACACTACACCACGGGCCTCTATCAGTCAGAAGTCGTAATTCTCATACATAGGGCAGAAACCAATGCTCTGGTCATTGCAGTTAAATGTACATATTCACGATTTGCGAGGGTGCCCTCTCAGAGCATTGGTTTCTGCCCTATGTATGAGAATTACGACTTCTGACTGATCGAGGCCCGTGGTGTAGTGGATAGCATATCTGACCGGCAATCGGAAGATCCTGGGTTCGATTCCCGGGCGGTCACCTCATTTTTCATTTGTTCGTTATTTCTCTTCCTCGTGTGCAGAACGCTCCTCTATACTTACGTCGTTTCTATACATTAATATACTGCGTGGTCATTGCAGTTAAATGTACATATTCACGATTTGCGAGGGTGCCCTCTCAGGGCATTGGTTTCTGCCCTATGTATGAGAATTACGACTTCTGACTGATCGAGGCCCGTGTGTAGTGGATAGCATATCTGCACGGCAATCGGAAGATCCTGGGTTCGATTCCCGGGCGGTCACCTCATTTTTCATTTGTTCGTTATTTCTCTTCCTCGTGTGCAGAACGCTCGTCTATACTTACGTTGTTTCTATACATATATATATTATATATATAGAGTATATATATATATATATATATATATATATATAATATATATTGACTATATACAGGGTGTTTGAAAACTTTCTGTACAAATTGTAATGGGGGATAGGCAACACCAAGACAAACCCTTTTCGTCTATAAGTGTATGTCCGCTGACGTCACCATTCGCGCGAGACGGCGCCGCTGCAATTGGCTAAAAGGTGAAGTGGGCTAGACTCGCGCTTGCCGCGGGCATTCTTAAATCGGACGTAGTACGCGTAACATGGAGCGCTTCACGACTGCTGAGATGGCTGACATGCATATGGTGTATGGGGCTGCCAATGGAAACGGAAGAGCTGCTGTGAGGTTGTACCGACAGCGCTTCCCAAACAGACGTGTGCCAAACCACCAAACGTTTGCGCATTTGCATCGGCGACTGCGAGAAACTGGAACATTCCATGCAAACATGCATGACACTGGTCGGGAGAGAAACGTGCGCACTCCTGACATGGAAGAAGAAATCCTACGGCGATTTGAGGACAATCCAAGCGCAAGCACGCGAGGTGTTGCACGTATCCTCGGTGTGAACCTCGACCTGGTCTGGAGAGTGTTGCATGAGCAGCAGTTACATCCGTTTCATCGTCAGAGAGTCCAGGTATTACAACCTCGGGATTACCCTCTTCATGTGGAATTCGCACGCTGGTTTCTGCAGCAGACAGCGGTGCAGCCTAATTTTCCGGCTTATGTGCTGTTCTCAGATGAGGCCTGTTTCACACGTGAGGGTGTGTTTAACATGCACAATTCTCACGTGTGGGCGCACGCAAATCCACATGCTACACGGGTGCATGCTCATCAAGAACGGTTCGCCGTCAATGTTTGGGCGGGTATCGTCCATGGCAAGTTGCTGCTCGTGCAACACTCTCCAGACCAGGTCGTGGTTCACACAGAGGATACGTGCAACACCTCGCGTGCTTGCGCTTGGATTGTCCTCAAATCGCCGTAGGATTTCTTCTTCCATGTCAGGAGTGCGCACGTTTCTCTCCCGACCAGTGTCATGCATGTTTGCATGTAATGTTCCAGTTTCTCGCAGTCGCCGATGCAAATGCGCAAACGTTTGGTGGTTTGGCACACGTCTGTTTGGGAAGCGCTGTCGGTACAACCTCACAGCAGCTCTTCCGTTTCCATTGGCAGCCCCATACACCATATGCATGTTAGCCATCTCAGCAGTCGTGAAGCGCTCCATGTTACGCGTACTACGTCCGATTTAAGAATGCCCGCGGCAAGCGCAAGTCTAGCCCACTTCACCTTTTAGCCAATTGCAGCGGCGCCCTCTCGCGCCGAATGGTGACGTCAGCGGACATACACTTTTAGACGAAAAGGGTTTGTCTTGGTGTTGCCTATCCCCCATTACAATTTGTACAGAAAGTTTTCAAACACCCTGTGTATATATATATATAGAGAAAGAGAGAGAGAGAAAGAGAGAGAGTTACAAGTTAAAGGACAAGAGGAAGCCTCAAAGACCTTCTCGTCCACTCTGGGAGGTTCCTGTTATTTGACATTTATTTTTCTTTCAACTATTCTAGCAGTAATAGAAAACTGGATAGAAAAGTATAAGGCTATCTTCCCACCCTCCGCTCCCTCTCTGCCACAGGTAGGTACGGAAGAAGGTTGAAGAAAATACCTTGACCATGGAAAAGTAGTCAAGGAAATTTTACAGGAAAGTGGAGACTATCTTAGATAACTCGATAATTACGCATGCCCACTAGGGTGGATCACTTTTCACTTTTTAAAAAAAATTATAGCTGGTCAAAGTTTTTCCCATGATATGGTTCAGTGGAAGTACACTGACACCATTTTTACCAAAATCGATCAATATTTAGGGGTCGCGCATCGACCTTGAAAATTTCAATTTTGGAAATTTGGCCAAATTGACAATTTTTTACTGAATAAAGATAAATCATCAAATTACCATATTTTCTGAATCCTCTCAGTGAAAGAAATCCTCTCAGATACTTACCAAGTTGATAGGACAAGTGGTTTAGAAGTTATACTCAACTTGAGATAGCATTAAAATTTAAAATACCGTATTTGTCCCCGTACCTCCATATGCTGTCTGCCATTGTCTGCTTTTTAGGATAAGATAAAACGAATAAGGAAAGATCAAATGTATTTTGTATTAAAACGGTTTACCGATATCACTAAAGGCATTTACTCCGGTGCCCCTAACTAGGTTCAAAAACTGTATGAATCGTAGTTAGAACACACGTCATCTTAAGGCGTGCCCCATGTACTCTCTCTGCTAACTCCCTTTCCCTCTGCGCTACGTCATCTTGGCAAGTGACGACTTCTTGAAGTCACCGAGTTCTTTCCGGCTCTTTTCCACGAGCTGAAGAAGACCCTGCAGCTGTGACTCGTCTTTTGTGACAGTGTTCGCGTAATCTTCTATCAGTTTTATCCCTCTCTCTGCCACGTCGTTGGTAACTTTCAGATGCGAGATGATATTCTTCAGATCACAGTAGTTTTTATCTTGATCCCACATATTCACCGGCAGAGTGAGCCACGTAGACGCGCACACCTGCAGGCCTGTGAACACGAACCACGATGACTCATCGATCAGGTCCGGAAGGCGCGTCGTGTCATCAACCGAGACGTTGTCATACGTGAAGTCCTCGGGCACAGCGAGGCGGCACAGCTTCTTTGCCATCTCGTGCTTCACAGTGTCTTCCACTTTGTCACTGCAGAGGGCGAAAACGACGGTCTGAGGCCTCAGATACCACAAGTGCCGCCTGATCACTGCCAGTGAAGCCTCTGCAATCTCGCGATCCACAGACCTGTACTGCAGAAGACGCTGGTACAACACAAGGTCATTCAGCGGGGCATCAGCTGCGACAGGAGCCGCCAGCCAGGCAGGTGCGTAGAGGAGTGCAGTAAATAGTACCACTCTCTGAAGTTTCTGTACCAGCTCGTCGTCGAACTCCAGCTGACCGCTGAACATCAGGAGCTTCGTGTAGTAGATGATCTGAAACGAATACGCACTGTGATGTATAAATACCGATACCACTCCATATAAGTTTGTTTAATGGTAAATTATTTATCTTATTTTTTTCTGGTAGGGACTTCAAATGGCTGTTTGCAGAAGGCAATACAATATTTAACTTCTAATTCAAAATACCAACCTTGGCCATCCACCTCGCATGATGGTAGGCTCCTGGGCGCATGAAGTGTGTGCCACGACGTGGCTGGGCCCCGATTACCAGGAGGGTAATCTCCGCCACTTCTCGGTAGTCTTCTCTGACAAGACCAGAAGCGGTGCCGAGGAACTTGACTGCCTCATCTCGGAGCTCCATCAGCCACGTCACCTCCGCCAAATGCTCGATCTCCAGCTCGCGATAAGTCGAGAGGTCGAGCTTGTCCCACCTGAAAGGGGAGTTATGAAAATATTGCATGAAAACGACTGAAGTTTCCCTTTTCGACTGCTATTAACATCATTAGTAGAAGGACGCTGATATCTCAATTGCTCTGAAGGCAAAAAATCATTGGAGAAAACAAATGCGCCTTAGACTTGAAATTCACCTTCTCCTCAGATACTGGAACAAAGGTTCAGTTGGTGCTGTGGTTCTTCCAAACGCGGTGATGACCACTGCCCCCACGATGAGCTCCATAACGTGATGGCGACAGCCCAGCTGGAAGAGCGGTTTACCAAGCATGTTCTCCAGCCGGACCACCGCACCCTGCACCCTCCCCGTATTGGAGGAAGTTGTGTCGAAGCACAGTCCAATCACGTTGTTCTCGCATCCCCAGTCTTTGAGAGCACGAAAGGTCGCCTGGGCCTGGGACAGACCGGTGCCGTCAGCAACAGTCGGAACGGCCAGCAACTTTCCTTCTGTGCATTGGGGAGCTCCGGAGATGAGAATCGCCTGGCGGTGCTCCAATGATCCAAGAGAGTCCTGAAACGTATGTCATACATGCCAATCCATTATCGTCCACTGGAATATGTCAATCCACTGTCGTCACTGGAACATGTTAATTCACTGTCGTCCACGGTGAGGGCAAAACTGACCTTGATTACTTTACCGTCCCAGTGGACGACAGCATGCCTCGGAGATACGAAGGATTTCTGCACAGCTGTCGACACTTCACAACGATGTGCCACTCTTCCACGGCGAGACGTGTCCTTCGAGATACTGAATTTGTCCAGGTCTGCGGGCGGATCTGCCGAACGTAGGACTGCCGCCACGACACTTGCCACCTATGTGCGAAATTGAAAGGAAATTGACAAGGATGCGTATGGTTTTTATGTGACAAAATAATCACTAAATTTTCCGTCGTTACGTCTATTATATCTTTGTCAAGGAAAGATCATTACTGATATATACACACCTGATTATTGGACATCCGGAAGCGATCAGCCACTTCAATAACAGCCGGTGCATTGAGGATGCGGTGAGGAAGGCTGATTGATACAGTTGATTCTCTCGGCTGTCGGTATGGTGGTTCTAGCTGTGATTCGGAGTTGCTCGATGATCTGCTTTCTATAGATTCATCGTCGCTCTCAGCTTCGGTTCCTAATTTCGTTTTTGAGGTGCCTGGCTCATCACGAGATTGTTGTCTTGAGAGTTGCCGTTTTCTCTTGACAACGAACACTTTATCATTCCCACTCATTGTTGCCTGGCGCAGGCCCCGTTGATCCTCATAAAATTTAATATCTTCTTGTTTGTTGTTGTCTGAGAGCAGTCGACTTTTCTGTATCTCTTCAATAGCATCGGGAGCTCCGATGTCCCAGAGCTTGTTCAGATTTTCTGAAAACTTCTCCCTGCCTTTTCCCGCGTCACTGTCTCTCATCTTGCTCTTCTGCAGCGAGCGCCACTCTTCCCACAGTAACTCCAGTTTTCTTTCGCAGTTACGCCTCGTGATCGTCTTTATACGTGCCATGTTCCAAAATGCCAGAACATTGGCCACCGTGTCTTTTACGGCGGCCTTCCTGTCAGTAGTTTCCTGCTTGGCATAGAAGAAGTACTGGAGAACTTGATGGGTGGTTGGCAATTTGGCACCACCGATCGAGGAAGATGGCTGACCAATTAAGAAGACGTCCGTGGCTGACCTTAGAGAAGGTGGTGCTGTTGTTGCTGCTTTCTCTTTTCCAGAATAAGTAACTTTCAGAGTCTTCCCACTCCTGGTTGTTAACAGTTTATCCATTGTACTAAAGTCTAGACTTATCAAACAAGAATCAATTGACACAGTTGATCTGTAAAAAGCAAACTGTGATTAGTAAAAATATTGGTCATAGACATAGCGTGTGTGTGTAATTGGGATTTTAGGATGCGCCAGCTACTGATGCTATGATTACGTCCATAACGGGGGACAAATACGATATTTTAAATTTTAATGTTATTTCTAGGTGAGTGTAACTTCTAAACCACTTGTCCGATCAACTTGGTAAGTATCTGAGAGGATTTCTTTCACTGAGAGGATTCAGAAAATATGGTCATTTGATGATTTATCTTTATTCAGTAAAAAATTGTCAATTTGGCCAAATTTACAAAATTGAAATTTTCAAGGTCGATGCGCGACCCCTAAATATTGATCGATTTTGGTAAAAATGGTGTCAGTGGACTTCCACTGAATCAAATCATGGGAAAAACTTTGACGAACTATAATTTTTAAAAAAAAGTGAAAAGTGATCCTCCCTAAATTGCCCACATATACATCGCGCAGACGAACTCTTGTAGAATTACGTTATATTTTAGTCTTAAACCATCAGAGTATTCAGTACTTTGTCTAGCCTATTTTTAAACACATTTACACTTTGGCTTGAAACAACCTCTGAGGGAAGTTGGTTCCAGATATTAACTATTTTATAGGGAAAGAAATTGGCGCAAACAGAGGTCCTTTAATTCCAGTTTAAATTCATTATTTCTTGTCGGATTGGCATTAAGTGAGAATAAGTTCCTGTAGTCCACCCTGTCTATTCCACTGAGCATCTTGAAGGCTTGAATAAGCTGACGACGCAACCTCCTCATCTCTAAGGTAAACAGATTAAAGCGCTCCAATCTCGTTAGTAGTTTTGCATTCTCCTTGAAGGGATCAATTTTGTAGCCCTTGCTTGTACCTTTTCTAACCTTTCTATATCCTTCCTAAGGGACAGAGACCAAAACTGCGCACAGTATTTCAGTTGAGGTCTGACTAGTGAATTATAAAGAGACATTACAGTCTCCTTGTGCCGAAACTGGAACTGTCTTTTAATATAACCTAATATTTTTAAGGCACTCTTTTCGACTTCTGCACAGTGCTTCGACGGTTTGAGCTCATTACTGATATAGACTCCTAAGTCTTTCTTTAGATCGGTCTCAGTCAAGTTCCTTCCCAAGAGAGAGTAATCGGTCTTCGGGTTTTTATAACCTATGTGCATTACCTTACATTTGTCCAAGTTGAATGGCATCTGCCAAGTAGCAGACCATTCGCCCAGCCGGTCAACATCATTTTGAAGCGTTCTTACGCTCTCCTGAGTACCTACGCTACTTCCTAATTTCCTATCGTCTGCAAATTTGGAAGTTGTACTTAGGAGCCTGACGTCTATATCGTTAATACTCGTATAGATAATAAAAAGTAAAAGATCCAGAACGGAACCCTGAGGGTTCCATTTATTACCACACTCTGCTTTCTATCTTTTAACCAATCCTCAATCCAGTTGGAAATGAGCCTGGTGATTCTTAGTCCTCTGACTTTAGTTATCAATCTCGCGTGAGGGACTTTGTCAAATCTTTTTGAAAGTCGAGATACCCTAGATCTATTGCCCTACTTGCATCATATAGAGTATGCATATTACATAAAAACTCTAACAGGTTTGTCAGACAGGATCTATGTCGCCTGAACACATGTTGAGAATAAAAAATTAGTTTGTTAGATTGAAGGTGATGCACAATACTTTCTGTAATGATGGATTCCAACAGTTTGCTGACAGTTGATGTTAAACTGATCGGGCGGTAATTACGAGGAGTTCCCTATCACCCTTTTTAAAGACTGGTGTTACATTTGCTAACTTCCAGTCGGTTGGAACTTTCCCTAACGCGAATAATTGTTTGTATATGGTTACTAAGTCGTCAACAACATTGTAGCTAACCTCTTTTAATACTTTTAGAAGAAATAAGTTGGAACCAGGTGATTTATATTTATTCATCTTGTTAATTAACTGATGTACTTCATCTCTCCTGAAACTTATGGTCTCTACGGGATGGGCACTGTCAGTAGTGTAGTGGAAAAATGGACGAGTGCAGAAATGTTGCATAATATCACGTAATGTTGCAAGAGTGCCAACCCCCACCCCCTTTGTTGCAAGAGTGCCAACGACAACCCCCTTTGTTGCCAACCCCCATCCCCCCTTTGCTGCCAACCCCAAAATGGGACTGCAAGGAGTATGCAACCTGGAGTTATCCCCCAAGCTGAACCCCCCAAAGGGGAGTGACAACCATTGTTGCCAAACCCAAAATGGGATTGCAAGGGGTATGCAACTTGGAGGCGGAGTTCTCCCCCAAGCTGACCCCCCAAAGGGGCATAGCTAACCTAAGGGAGCCACTTTGGGGGAGAAGGGGACGCCTCACCCCCCAAAGGGGCAGAAAGAGACAGCAAGAGAGGAAGAGAGGAAGAGGAGAGGACCCAAAGGTCCTTGCTCGGCTGAGCTCATATGACTCCGTCGTCCAACCCCCGCCATCTTATAGGGTCCCAAACAGCCAGTTGGCTGAGTTGTCAGATAGCGCCATGTATTTAATTAAATCATATATTAATCAGCCAGAGCCATTTGGCTTAATCAGTTGGCTTAATCAGTCAGGTGGCTTAGAAGGCTGAGGATTGCATTGTTTATTTGCATATATTACTCCGCCATCTGTCTTAGAAAGCTGATAGCAATAATTATTTAATTAAACCATATATTCTTCCGTCATCTGAATTAGAGGGCTGAGTTGCCAGATATAAATAATCATATAATTAAAGCATATACTAATCAGCCAGAGCCAGTTGGCTTAATCAGTCAGCTGGCTTAGAAGTCTGGGGTTGCATTGTTTATTTGCATATATTCCTTCGTCATCTATCTTAGAAAGCTGATAGCAATAATTATTTAATTAAACCATATATTCTTCCGTCATCTTACTTAGAGGGCTGAATTGCAAGATAGAAATATGCACAAAAAATAATACAATACGGAAAGTACAATCTTTAAAATAATAGTTCAGACGAAATACACACTCACGCACACACACACATAATTGAACAACATTCTCCTTACCTTATATATATATATATATATATATATAATATTATATATATATATATAAATTATATATATATATAAGGTAATCAATAAAAAGTAAAAGAGTTAATTATTTAAACATCGCCCTGTCTATTTTCTTTTATCATTCCTCCTCTCTCTCTCTCTCTCTATATATATATATATATACACATATATATATATATATATATATATATATATATATATATATATATATATATATATATCGAAAGAATCAATTTCGGATTTTTTAAATTTCAAGCAAATGAATTTTCATCTTTTAAGAGAATCAATTATTAAAACCAATATTAACAATATAAGAAACTAATTATTTAAACGCCGTTCTATTTACTTTCTTTCAGTTATTAAATCGAATCCCAATATTAACACTGTCTATTTAAGAGTGAACGGAGCCAGGTAAATGAGAAGATCCAGCGAAAGGTCCAGCCCGAGGCTTTTTAAAACCACAAACTGGCGAGAAGGAATTTGGGTCAAAAACTTTCTCTCTGAAAGACTCGCATCCACCTCTTCTCGCTCTGTAAGCGTTTGCCTTCCTTTTATATAAAAAAGTTTTATATTTTATCAACATCGTTATTTTTATTTACACGTAATTTGTATATCATCTTCTTAGTTACTGAAATGAATGCGTAAAAAATGGAACGATATATTATTTTTATTATACATTTTTCAAAATTGATACACACACACACACACACACACACACACACACACACTATTTTACCACACTCCGACGCGAGAAGTCCCTTCATTGCATAACCCCTCACCCTTCATTGCATACCCACTCCCCCTTTGCAACTAACGTTACAAATATATATATTATATATATATATATATATATATACACACGAGCAAAAACATTATACTATACAACGAGTATGCACAATTGGCGTTATACTATTTAATAACATAAGAAGGAGTGAACACAAAAATATTTATAATTTCTTTATTATAAAATTCTCTCGAATACACTAGTGATAATAATTAACTCTTTCTCGCCGATTTGTTCATTTTGACAAAGGTCGAACCTTTTGACTCTGCCATAGACCTACCGTTCAAATATGAATAATTCAGAAGTACCGGAGCAAATCCGTGTACCAAAAACTTTTAAAATGTTCTTGACCACTAGGATGGTGAGGATGAAATTTTCAAATTGATCTGCGGCTTCCTCCGCAAATACGACCATACTTAAAAACACACAAAGACACTTTCGCTAGGTACGACACCAAATACAAATTTATAAACATTTCTTTTTCATTCGAGGGTTTATTCTAGCAGGAAAACGAGGGTGCACATTTATCTACCATCCAATTTTCTACCTTTTTTGTTGAAACCGTTAAAGAAATTTTTCACCAAAAAATATATTGTATAAAATGAAAAAATTATTCAAACGCTTTTTGTGTGTTCAGAAATACATCTCGTCAGGGAATGATTGCTAACTCTTTCACATCATAATTTCATCGAGATAATTCAAGCTCATATACAAGACCTACATTGTCTATAAGATATGTGGCGCGTGGAACATGCGGCCTTCAGAAGATGTGAACATCTGCCCTGTGGATCAGTTCAAGAAAATGGATAGGCCGAACCTTGCGATGTAGGAATTTTTTCCATGGAACCGTAACCACTGATACACCCTCGGTACGGATTGCAATACTTATTGAAGTACTTCTTGTCCTTGTACCTCCCTCATGTACAAACTTCCACATGGTGTCCGACAACTAATACAGAAACTCTTTCCAAAATTGTTGTGAAAGAAGCAAAAGTGTAATAAAAAAAGAACAGCTTCAGAGTTCATTCACACCATGCGTACACTTATCTCGTGTACACAGTGTACACCTTCCACATTGTGTCCGGCAGGTGCAACAAGAAGTCATGAAACTTGGAGGTGAGTCTCCAATTACATCGCTGTTGCTCTGCATTATGCAGTATACGGGGTTTAATAATATTTCTCCGATCAAGGTCTAGGGAAATCTGTATTTAATATAAATTCCCTTCATATTGTTTAGTATTATTTTTGTGCTCACTTTACATCCGGTTTGCAAGTTATCGAACACAAAGAGATCACCTTTAGCCACATTATTAAACACAAGTTTATAAACACGCCTTTCCATTCGAGGGTTTATTTCTACCGACCCGAGCTTTTCAATCGTGAACTCTTCTTCACAAGGCGTAGCTGTAGTCGAAATAACTTAATTCGCTAGAACAGCTCATAATTATATAAAGTAGTTCTTCAGGGTGAACGGTGTAGGTGAGTCTAACCTTATTAAATAATCCTCCACCTCTAGACCATTCTCACCTTATTCAGCCCTACACTCGGTAAACCCATCGAACAGAGCGATGTATGCGTATTCGAGAACCGTATCAAAATAAAGCATAACCCTAACACGCGCGTCTAATATAGGCTTCAGCTTGCGGAATCTGGCGATTTCAAACATTCTGTCGAGGATGAAATGGTTCCGCGTAGTGACAAGAACGCCATCAGCTCACCATTTCCACATCTCTCGTATATCAATGCACGGTTGTTCATTATTTATACTCACTGTGCAAACAATGGTATATGTGGAGGCATCACTAAGATTCTCTCTTATTGTACCTACCCGAGCAGGTATTTTATAACGGTCCTCTGCCCACTTCCCAACTATCAAGAAGACTCTATTTATCTCCTCATTCTTAAATAAATAACATTCCGTTCGCTTGCTGGCCTGTAAGTCGTTTCAAGTACATAGTCAATGGTGCCGGTTTCACGCCTGAGCATGCGCAACGATTTCGTCACGGACACGTCGTACGAGGCGTTGAGAATGCTTCTCAAAGGGATTTCCATCGTACTCGCACGTCCACTCGGCTCAAGTTCTGAGATAACTATGAGCCACATGCAACGCGACGGTTCGATGGGAGGAGTGAATCGCACCATAATCTAATGAAACGCGCGCGGCGTTGTACCCCATTATATTGGGGAGTTTTTTTTCCGACAAAAGAAATAATAACGGTTTTAATGTTTTATCACCCCCACTCCCCAGAACACGCACCGGACATTTTACGGAGGAGGATTTTCATGAACTAAACACATTTTATAGCGGTTTTAATATTTTATCACTCAACATTTCTACAAACTAAACATCTTCACACTCCGGCGCACTATTTGAGAGAGACAAGATTTACATTCTCAGTCGCAGGGTACGGTATGACGCAATATATTATAATTTAGCATCTCGCACCACTCATCAATAAGACTCACTAACCATAGCCGTTGTTTCTCTTCTGCACGTGTTGTTTCTTCTACTTCACGGTATATGTAAGCTTTTATAAAGTTTAGTCCTACAACATAATTCAATACATCACTTGTACCACGTGACATATGCATGAGAAATGAAATGCAGTACATTTAACACGTATTATTAAAATATCCTTCCTTCGCATGGTTCAATGTTGCCTTAAAGGCATCAAAGGATGGTAGAATAGGAGTCTTTCACTGTACACCACATCTTCACACTTTATCTAATATTACTTCATAAAACTCGAGTACGCAATATTAAAGGTAGCCATCACTATTTTTCGTCTACGCGAGAGAATACACATCTGAAATCCACGGCTTGCACCGATCAACTGAGCACGCAGGGATGCTCAGGTAGTAGCAGAAGTAACGTGACGATCATACAGGGGGCGGAGATTAGGACAGATAATTCAAATGAATGAATTTATTAATATCTTACAAACTGTTAATTTCTAGGAGGAAGAATAAGCGCGAGATATTCCATTATAAAAGTTACGCCAGGAATTCCGGGGGTACTGTGGCACAATAGTACCCCGGGTAGAGTTTAAGGGTTAAACTTACATAAACTCGTAATAATTTTGATACTACGATTTGAAGGTTTTACGCACTTCTCTGTTCATAGTTAAACATAGGCGTAAGTTTTCTTCAAAAATGATATTAAGTCAGTTTAAAACTTAAGCTCACATAATGTTTAGTTAACTTTAAACATGTTTTTTGTTATGTATTAAAATCAATTACTTATTTGAGGTTTGATAGTTCTTCCTCTTTCGAACTCTGTTATCTGAAAGCTCTACACTTTGTGGTCCTTAATGTTTCAGTCCTATTTATTAAGGTTATTGTAAAAGGACAGGACGTAGAAATGAAGTCTCACTGTGATAAATTTATTCTCAAATGAAAGGAGTTACGCCAGGAATTCCGGGGGTACTGGGGCACAATAGTACCCCGGGTAGAGTTTAAGGGTTAAACTTACATAAACTCGTAATAATTTTGATACTACGATTTGAAGGTTTTACGCACTTCTCTGTTCATAGTTAAACATAGGCGTAAGTTTTCTTCAGAAATGATATTAGGTCAGTTTAAAACTTAAGCTCACATAATCTTTAGTTAACGTTAAACATGTTTTTTGTTATGTATTAAAATCAATTACTTATTTGAGGTTTGATAGTTCTTCCTCTTTCGAACTCTGTTATCTGAAAGCTCTACACTTTGTGGTGCTTAAGGTTTCAGTCCTATTTATTAAGGTTATTTTAAAAGGACAGGACGTAGAAATGAAGTCTTACTGTGATAAATTTATTCTCAAATGAAAGGAGTTAAATTTCTTTAGAAAGCTATTGAGATGGTGAAGGAGAGAGTAGGTCTACTCTTTACAAACCCTACTTTTATAGTTAGACATTTGAACGAAACGATTTTGTGACACTGAAGTCGATGTGTAACATTAGCGCAACTTCTCCAGATTTATATATATATATATATATATATGTATAATACTAATAGAAGAAATCAGTTTTAGTATTTTGGTAAATATATTTATATTTAGATGTTATATTGACGTATTTGTCAATTTTATTGGAAACAGATTCAAACAAACTAAGGATCTGATTGACTTGAAAGAGCTTGGTAATGACGTCACAACGACATTGTATAAGGGAGGCGAAACTTTCACTTTAATTCATTACGAAATTGGAAATAGAGGATGGAGCCGTGTTAGTTATCGCTCTGTGCCTTGACCAATTGGTAAGTGGTGAACATGATATCTGTTTCTGTTTTGTAATTTTAATTTTTATTCTTGAACAGCTTTAATTTTGTACTCTAGATTAGTTTTAGCTCTCGACATTTATATATTTTTTGTCATGTATTAATTTTAGCTTTTATTTATTAGGCATTGAAAACGGGTAGAGTTGCCCGAAACGTAGGCTGCAGCCAAATATAATGACTTTTTTTGCTGCACGTCTTCGTTTTTATCCTAAATATATATGATAATGTAGATGAGTTTGAAGTACAATAAAGTTTAATACAGTTCTTAGTACCTCTGTCATTCAATTATTAATTTTATTTCCACGAAACACAAGGACCTCTCCCTCTCTCTATCTATTTGTCTATATAAATATTCGCACGATCCCTTTTCAGACTGAATCGGATCCCCTAGATTTTATAATTTTTAAAAGGGCGTAGGAAAACGAGGAACATAATTTTTTATTTATTGATGTAGGGTTTATTTTTTCTTAATATTCTCCTAAATTACAGTGGGTGAAGCTTAGGAATTTTTCCTGTACACACACACACACACACACACACACACACACACACACACACACACTGCCGTCAACTGAATTAACCATGACTTACTAGCGAGTCTACCAAAATTCCACCAAAGGCATCTCACTTAGAGTCTAGCATCAGATTTTTTGTTCCGCATGCCATATCCAGTACTTGATTGCAGCCTGAAAATAATTGTATTTGCTCTTATCTAGCTATTTGTTAATTGTAGTTAAGCAGATGTGAACAAACCTCAAACAGTAGGCTGTGGCCCTGACAAGTTTGCTGAAGTTTGATTATGGATAGGCCTATATTTCTGATGTTGATTAATTTAACTATTTATTTTAAAGCACCAACACCTGATGAATGGTACTAGAACCTGTCTCTTTTTTAAAAATGTCAAGCATCAGGCTTTTTAATTCACAAAACATTCTAATCCATGGACAATATTAAACAATATTAGTGGACATTAATCCTAAATTTTTTGTCCCAATTTTTCTATCAGCTGTTTGGCTACAAATGTTTGTTGGGAGCAGGTATCTAAAAGACACCTAGCCTGTACTATTTTTCCCCTTTTGTTTTGGATTTGAGTTAAAGAGTAGGATCTATTAAATAGGCTTAACTCATTTTAGGTCCTATAAAAAATAGGCCCACCTTACTCTACCTTACTCTTTACACTCAAGGCTTATCCTAACTAAAAACATTGTAATTTTTTTAATTCAACCTGTGACGCAGGTTATATAAAAAACTTATTACAGTAATTTAACTCGCTCAACATCATAAAATTAAACTCAGAACTTTAACACTAACAACAATTACACTGGGTAACAAAATTTGAAAAAATTTCTGTTTATTGTGATTTTTCTGTCGTTTCTTAATGATTTCGGGGCGCTGATTCCAAAAATGATATTGGTTTTGCTCTATCATCAACCGTTTCAAAAATATAGGTTATCACACTTTTCATATGGCAAAGTATATAAAGAAGGCTAACATGGTGCAAAGGATATAATATATATCATGAGGAGAACCGATAAGAGAATAACAAGCCTCGTTATGCGGTGTGCGTTCCTTTAAAATGCACTGAAGAACGCGACTTCCGAGTATGAACATTCTTATCCTTTCTGATCAGCGACCATACGTAGTCTCCCATCATGGAAGCATCCCAATGACCCTGGTACCTTTTCTCCATCGTTTGAATATCTTGATGGAATCTTTCGCCATGTTCTTCACTCACATCGCCCAGGTTATCACGAAAAAAGTCGAGATGTGAATGCAGATAGTGTAATTTTAAAGACATACGGTACCCCATTTTGCCATAGCACTTAATCAAGTTTGACACTAACTCTTTATAGTTTAGTGCTTTATAGTTGCCTAAAAACCCAGGAACCACATCACGGAAAGCACACCAAGCCTCTTTTTCGATCGGAGTCATCTTGGCTTCAAGATTCTTTGAATTCAACAGCGCCTTGACTTGTGGTCCTACAAAGATGCCAGCCTTGACTTTGGCCTCAGAGAGTTTAGGGAACATGACCCGAATCTGTTGGAAAACTTCCCCTTCAAAATCTAACGCAGTTACAAACTGCTTAATTAGACCCAACTTAATATGGAGAGGTGGTAGCAGAACTATGTCAGGCTTCACAAGAGGTTCCCTGAGTACATTGTACTTTCCTGGTTACAGTCTTTCACGTGGAGGCCACTGAACTGTTTTATAGTGCTCAGTTGAAGCCCTGCTATCCCACAGGCAAAGAAAACATGAATATTTAGTAAACCCTCCTTGTAAACCTAACAGGAAATCAATCATTTTGAAATCACCACACACGTCCCAGTTTTCCTACGCCCTTTTAAAATTTATAAAATCTAAAACCAAACAACCCCGAACTAGAGGATCCGATTCAATCTGAAAAGGGATCATGCAAATATTTATAGAGACAAATAGATAGAGAGAGGGAGAGGTCCTTGTGTTTCGTGGAAATAAAATACCTTTCTAAAGAAACTTAACTCCTTTCATTTGAGAATAAATTTATCACAGTAAGACTTCAATTCTACGTCCTGCCCTTTTAAGAGCTTTCAGATAACAGAGTTCGAAAGAGGAAGAACTATCAAACCTCAAATAAGTAATTGATTTTAATACATAACAAAAAACATGTTTAAAGTTAACTAAACATTATGTGAGCTTAAGTTTTAAACTGACTTAATATCATTTTTGAAGAAAACTTACGCCTATGTTTAACTATGAACAGAGAAGTGCGTAAAACGTTCAAATCGTAGTGTCAAAATTATTACGAGTTTTTTGCAAGTTTAAACCTTAAACTCTAACCGGGGTACTATTGTGCCCTAGTACCCCCGGAATTCCTGGCGTAACTTTTATAATAGAATATCTCGCGCTTATTCTTTCTCCTAGAAATTAACAGTTTGTAAGATATTAATAAATTCATTCATTTGAATTATCGTCCTAATCTCCGCCCCCTGTATGATCGTCACGTTACTCCTGCTACTACCTGAGCATCCCTGCGTACTCAGTTGACCGGTGCAAGCCGTGAATTTCAGATGTGTATTCTCTCGCGTAGACGAAAAATAGTGATGGCTAAATTTAATATTGCGTACTCGAGTTTTATGAAGTAATATTCGGTAAAATGTGAAGATGTGGTGTACAGTGAAAGACTCCTATTCTACCATCCTTTGATGCCTTTAAGGCTACATTGAACCATGCGAAGGAAGGATATTTTAGTAATACGTGCTGAATGTACTGCATTTCATTTCTCATGCATATGTCACGTGGTACAAGTGATGTATTGAATTATGGTGTAGGACTAAACTTTATAAAAGCTTACATATACCGTGAAGTAGAAGAAACAACAAGTGCAGAAGAGAAGCAGCGGCTATGGTTAGTGAGTCTTATTGATGAGTGGTGCGAGATGCTAAATTATAATATATTGCGTCATACCGTACCCTGCGACTGAGAATGTAAATCTTGTCTCTCTCAAATAGTGCGCCGGAGTGTGAAGATGTTTAGTTTGTGGAAATGTTGAGTGATAAAACATTAAAACCGCTATAAAATGTGTTTAGTTCATGAAAATCCTCCTCCGTAAAAATGTCTGGTGCGTATTCTCGGGAGTGGGGGTGATAAAACATTAAAACCGTTATTATTTCTTTTGTCGGAAAAAAAACAACTCCCCAATATAATGTGGTACAACGCCGCGCGCGTTTCATTAGATTATGGTGCGATTCACTCCTCCCATCGAACCGTCGCGTTGCATGTGGCTCATAGTTATCTCAGAGCTTGAATCGAGTGGACGTGCGAGTACGATGGAAATCCCTTTGAGAAACATTCTCAACGCCTCGTACGACGTGTCCGTGACGAAATCGTTGCGCATGCTCAGGCGTGAAACCGGCACCACTGACTATGTACTTGAAACGACTTGCAGGCCAGCAAGCGAACGGAATGTTATTTATTTAAGAATGAGGAGATAAATAGAGTCTTCGTGATAGTTGGGAAGTGGGCAGAGGACCGTTATAAAATACCTGCTGGGGTAGATACAATAAGAGAGAAGATTAGTGATGCCTCCACATATACCATTGTTTGCACAGTGAGTATAAATAATGAACAACCGTGCATTGATATACGAGAGATGTGGAAATGGGGAGCTGATGACGTTCTTGTCACTACGCGGAACCATTTCATCCTCGACAGAATGTTTGAAATCGCAAGATTCCGCAAACTGAAGCCTATATTAGACGCGCGTGTTAGGGTTATGCTTTATTTTGATACTGTTCTCGAATACGCATACACCGCTCTGTTCGATGGGTTTACCGAGTGTAGGGCTGAACAAGGTGAGAATGGTCTAGAGGTGGAGGATTATTTAAAAAGTTTAGACACTTCGAAATATCATGAGCTTTGGTACAAAACACTTGATTGGTACAGGGCTGAGCTCACCTACACCGATCACCCTGAAGAACTACTTCTTTATATAATGATCAGCTGTTGTAGCGAATTAACTTATTTCGACTATAGCTACGCTTTGTGAAGAAGAGTTCACGATTGAAAAGCTCGGGTCGGTAGAAATAAACCCTCGAATGGAAAGGCGTGTTTATAAACTTGTGTTTAATAATGTGGCTAACGGTGATCTCTGTGTGCCTGTTTTTACTTGTGTTCGATAACTAGCCAACCGGATGTAAAGTGAGTACGGAAATAGTACTGAACAATATGAAGGGAGTTTATATAGAGTAGAGATTTCCCTATACCTTGATCTGAGAAATATTATTAAACCCCGTATACTGCTTAATGCAGAGGAACAGCGATGTAATTGGAGACTCACCTCCAAGTTTCATGACCTCTTGTTGCACCTGCCGGACACAATGTGGAAGGTGTACAGTGTACACGAGATAAGTGTACGCATAGTGTGAATGAACTCTGAAGCTGTTCTTTTTTTATTAAACTTTTGCTTCTTTTACAACAATTTTGGAAAGAGTTTCTGTATTAGTTGTCGGACACCATGTGGAAGTTTGTACATGAGGGAGGTACAAGGACAAGAAGTACTTCAATAAGTATTGCAATCCGTACCGAGGGTGTATCAGTGGTTACGGTTCCATGGAAAAAATTCCTACATCGCAAGGTTCGGCCTATCCATTTTCTTGAACTGATCCACAGAGCAGATGTTCACATTTTCTGAAGGCCGCATGTTCCACGCGCCACAGATCTTATAGGCAATGTATATCCTGTATATGAGCTTGAATTATCTCGATGAAATTATGATGTGAAAGAGATATCAATCATTCCCTGACGAGATGTACTTCTGAACACACAAAAAGCCTTTGAATAATTTTTTCATTTTACAAACTATATTTTTTGGAGAAAAATTTCTTTAACGATTACAAAAAAAAGGTAGAAAATTGGATGGTCGATAAATGGGCACCCTCGTTGTCCTGCTAGAATAAACCTTCAAATGAAAAGGAAATGTTTATAAATTTGTATTTGGTGTTGTAGCTAGCGAAAGCGTCTTTGTGTGTTTTTAAGCATGATCGTATTTGCGGAGAAAGCCGCGGATCAATTTGAAAATTTCACCCACCCCATCCTAGTGGTCAAGAATATTTTAAAAGTTTTTGGTACATGGATCTCCTCCGGTACTTCTGAATTATTCATATTTGAACTGTAGGTCTATGGCAGAGTCAAAAGTTTTGACCTTTGTCAAAATGAACAATTCGGCGAGAAAGAGTTAATTATTATCACTAGTGTATTCGAGAGAATTTTATAATAAAGAAATTATAAATATTTTTGTGTTCACTCCTTCCTATGTTATTAGTTAGTACAACGCCAATTGTGCGTACTCGTTGTTTAGTATAATGTTTTTGCTCGTGTATATATATATATATATATATATATATATATTTGTAACGTTAGTTGCAAAGGGGGAGTGGGTGTGCAATGAAGGGTGAGGGGTTATGCAATGAAGGGACTTCTCGCGTAGGAGTGTGGTAAAATAGTGTGTGTGTGTGTGTGTGTGTGTGTGTGTGTGTTTGTGTTAATTTTGAAAAATGTATAATAATAATAATATATCCTTCCATTTTTTTATTCATTCATTTCAATAACTAAGAAGATGAAATCATACAAATGACGTGTAAATAAAAATAACGAAATTGATGAAATATAAAACATTTTTTTTATATAAAAGGAAGCCAAACACTTACAGAGCGACAAGAAGTGGATGCGAGTCTTTCAGAGAGAAAGTTTTTTACCCAAATTCCTTGTCACCAGTTTGTGGTTTTAAAGATCCTCGGGCTGGACCTTTCGCTGGATCTTCTCATTTACCTGGCTCCGTTCACTATTAAATAGACAGAGTGAATATTGGGATTCGATGTAATAACTGAAAGAAAGAAAGTAAATAGAACGGCGTTTAAATAATTAGTTTCTTATATTGTTAATATTGGTTTTAATAAATGATTCTCTTAAATGGAGAAAATTCATTTGCTTGAAATTTAAAAAATCCGAAATTGATTCTTTCTATATATATATATATATATATATATATATATATATATATATATATATATATATATATATATATATATATATAGAGGAATGACAAAAGAAAATAGACAGGGCGATGTTTAAATAATTAGCTCTCTGACTTTTTATTGATTACCTTATATATATATATATATATAAGGTATGGAGAAAGTCCAATTGTGTGTGTGTGTGTGTGTTTCGTCTGAACTATTATTTTGACGATTGTACGTTGCGTATTATATTATTTTTTGTGCATATTTCTATCTGGCAACTCAGCACTCTAAGTCAGATGACGGAAGAATGTATGGTTTAATTAAATAATTATTGCTATCAGCTTTCTAAGACAGATGACGGAGGAATATATGCAAATAAACAATGCAATCCTCAGCCTTCTAAGCCAGCTGACTGATTAAGCCAACTGGCTCTGGCTGATTAATATATGGTTTAATTAAATACATGGCTCTATCTGGCACCTCTGTCAACTGGCTGTTTGGGACCCTATAAGAGGGCGGGGGTCGGACGACGGAGTCATTTGAGCTCGGCTATCAGCCGAGCATGGACCTCTGGGTCCTCTCCTCTTCTTCTCTTCCTCTCTTGCTGTCTCTTTCTGCGTCCCCTTCACCCCTAAAGAGGTTCCCTTAGGTTAGGTATGCCCCTTTCGGGGGTTCAGCTTTGGGGAGAACACCGCCTCTAGGTTGCATACCTCTTGCAATCCCATTTTGGGGTTGGCAACAAAGGTTGTCACTCCCCTTTGGCGGGTTCCGCTTGGGGGATAACTCCAGGTTGCATACCCCTTGCAGTCCCATTTTGGAGTTGGCAACAAAGGGAGGGAGGATGGCAGCAAAGGGGGACGGGGGGGTGCCTTGCAACAAAGGGGGTGGGCGTTGGCACTCTTGCAACAAAGGGGGTGGGCGTTGGCACTATTGCAACAAAGGGGGTGGGCGTTGACACTCTTGCAACAAAGGGGTGGGGGTTGGCACTCTTGCAACATTGCGTAATATTATGCAACATTTCTTCACTCGTCCATTTTGCCACTATACTACTACCGTCATGCGTAATCTGAGGATTTGGCACTTCAATTGAGTCTTCCTCCGTGAAGACTGTAACGAAGAACTCGTTTAACGTATTACCTATATCTTTATCACTGAATTTCAGTACGCCATTTCTATCGTTTAGTGGACCTACAGAATTTTTAAATGGCTTTCTGCTATTGACATAGGCAGAAAACTCTTTAGAGATAACTTTACAGAGTGAGGCGACTCTAGCTTCTTCATCACGCTTGGCTGATCTAATTAAGGACTTAACCCTCCGACGTAGGTTTATATAATTTTTCTGAATTAGTCTGGTTGAGATGTGACTTAACCCTTTAAGGATTGAATCGTTTGTAGGGTTAAGTTATGAATGCGTATATTTGAAACGTTAGGAATTTGTACCGTCAGTACTCAAAGGGTTAAGTAGTTTGTAGGCTCTATTTGTTTCCGTAATAGCATTGTTAATTTCGTTGTTAAACCATTTCGGCGACTTTGTTGACAAGGAAACTATTTTAGTGGGTAAAAAAGTGTTCTGTAATATTCTAAATTGATCCCTATATGAGCTCCAGGTGCCATTGACATCCTCACTTATTAGAACTTAAAGTGTGTCTAAACTACTTTGGAAGCTTTCAAAATTTGCTCTGGAGAAATCTATTCTTTCATAAGTCTTTTCGCGTGTATTAATTGGAACCCTGAGGTCAAACCAAATCAAATTTTGATCGCTGTTACTCAAATTTTCACTAATAGTCGGGTTAGAGACTAGGTCATCTTCGTTCGTGAATATGAGGTCTAATTTACTATTACCCCTTGTAGGACCGTCAATCCATTGACTTAATAAATTATCATCCGCAAATTCCAACAGTCTTAAGCCCTCAGCATCAGCTGTTTTGTTTTCCCAATTTATATTACCACAATTGAAATCACCAAAAATCACACTGATCTTATTATTCACTAATTTTCTTAAATGGTTATACAAGTTTATATCCTTATCAACGGGGTAGTGACGTGACCTATATACTAGTAGTAGATGGATGCACTACTTTATTATTTAGGTTTAGATCAATTCCCAACATTTCATTAGCAGATACGATATTACTGTTTACCGGGTGCAGAAAGTCACGAGCATACAAAAGTACACCGCCGCCTTCCCTTCCGTTCCTATCTTTGTGAAACATTTTGTAACGTACCATTTCAAATTCTCCTACAAAATCCCTTGATTCAGAATGAATCCAGGATTCCGTTATTCCTATGATATCAAAGTTCTCAGTTTTGACTAGCGCTGTAAATTCCATTAGTTTGTTTCTAATTGACCTAGCATTGAAGAGCACAGTTTTAAGATATTTTAAGTTGTTGTTTCTCCTAACTGGCCTGAGTCGTTTCCCGAAGAAGGTTAATCAATACTGGGGGAGTAGGATGAACTACTGGCGGAGGACTGACTGCTGTAGGGACAGGACTAACTACTGGGGAAGTAGGACTAACTGCTGTGGGAGGAGAACCGACTGCTTGGGAAGTAGGTTTAACAGTTGGGGGAGCAGGATCAATTGCTGGTTTGGCGGTCCTAGTTTAAAAAGATTATGCAAATTTATGTTCAATAAATCACCAAACCTCTTCTTCCCCTTTTGATTAAAATGTATCCCGTCCGAGCCAAAGTATTCCCCGTTTCCGAAGAATGTAGGCCAAAAATCAACAAACTTTAGGCCTTTTTCCCCTCACACACACATTTAACTATTTTATTTAACTCTCTAATGGCTTTACTTAAGGTTCAGTCACTAGCACGCATTCGTGGGAGAACCCCTACCACCATTCCCATATCTGCCTTTTCTGTAACCTTGTCGGTTAGGATCTTGAACTCTTTTACAATGGTCTCTGCCTGCCCTCCTGTCCCTCCCTGAAAAAAGTCATTGCCACCAACATGTACAATGATGGGGCAACTTTTATTCTTGATATTAATTTTGACTAATTCCCTCTTTATTATCTGACTCGTGGCACTTGGAAAACATCAGAGTTTTATCTTGGTCACGCGTCTTGCTCCGAAAAAGTCCCCTCGATTTCTGACCAGAGAATCCCAAATTAAAAAGGATTTCTCCTCTTCGTCAGCAAGTATGTGAAACCTATTTTTTACGGTAATGGGTTCTGAATCCTTGTGTTTTGGTTTCGAGGGTCTTTTATTTTTGACCACTTGGAATTCTTGTTCCTTCGTCCTACTTTCCGGAATACTCACTGTATTTTCCAAGCGGGCCACGCTTTGTTCTAAATATTTAACTTTCGAGTTTATATATGCTGATGCGTTTTCACTCTGGTCTTGTCCACTGGGTTGGATTTCCAGTACTACTACCCTACCTTCAAGCTTTTTTACTAATTCCTTTAACGCTTTAACTTCCTCTTCATGGTTTTCTCTAAGTTTACAAAACAGACATACAGTATACTCAAGGATGTAATGTCGGTGAAATTACCTTCGGGGAAGTCGATACACCAATGATGAACTTTACATTTAAAGCATTCAGCTTTCAGTTTGGCTGGCCCTGTCATGTTTTGTCTGTTTTTTTTACGATACGTTACTTTAAATAATACAATATGTTACTTTAATTTATACAACGGATGGCGAGGGTGAAATGGTGAATGCAGAAATAAACACGTATTACAGACCGGAAACGGAATTGAATACAGAATTGAATGGAACCTGTAGGCAACCGTTAATAACAATGCAGAATGATGTTAATTTAAATAATACAATATGTTATTTTGATTAATACAATGACTAGTGCAGGAGAAATGGTGAATGCAGGAAATTAACCCGCGAGAGCACGTGTTACAGACCGGAAACGGAAATGGACCCGCATATGTAAATTTTACTATTTAACTCGTCTGAAAAATGGAATCTGTAGCGACCGTTAAAAACAATGGAAAATTATGTCACGTTAACTTTAACACAGCAACTCAGGCGAAAATAGAATTTCACTGATGTAACTAGTGCGAGAAATAGAAACTGTGTAGAAACAGAAACTAACTTGCGTAGAGTTAATGCGGAATTATGTTCGTTGATTGTAATTATGAAACCGGGAAAAGAAATAAATTAAGTCATACGCAGTAATGATTGGCCTAGCCTCAATAATAAAGTAAATAAATATATTTATACTTATCTAACAAATTTTGTTAAATTAAACTGTCATAACACTCACACAACTACCGAAAAAAATACTGGAGAGACCACACAGCACGTCCGCCTCCGATGAAGTCTAATATTTGAGAGGAGTCTAATATATGAGAGAGAGAGAGGGGCAGAGAGAGACAGAGAGGTCCTTACTGGTAGGAATGTATTTTGTTGGGTACTATTCCAGGAACAAACAATGTTATAATTAATAATAGATCAACTGTACGCCCTTGATAATTGGTTAAGTTAAGTCGTGATATTTTCGTTAGTTTTAACGAAAATATTTTGTCAAAACTGGTCGGGGGGAATTAACCTACAAGTACATTTTGTTGAATTAAATATTCTAATTGCACGTAACAAAAGTCAATATTTATAGGGTATTTACTTTATTGAACCTTACTCTACTGATATGACACCATTAGATTTTTCTTCCTTTGGGGCATCTCAAGTCAGTGGTTTACTCATCACGACCACACACCATTGATCACTCAAAGAAAATAATTCACGAGGACTGCGTCAAAAAATTAATGAGAATGTGTTCGCCACTGTTGGATCTCGCACACTCACCAGAATTCACGGGTACAAACAGTTTTCTGGTACGCAATTCGAACATTTAACTCACTAAAATAAATATCCTTAGAGTAACGGCTTTTGCTGCACCCTATGTAACGGATGGATTGCAAAAATATTGTACTGAAACCTCAATATAATGTTAAAAATTTTCACCCATGCTGAATTGTAATATTTAAGTATGAAAAGTATGTGTATATTGCAATGGATATTGATATAAAAACAAATAATGCAGAATGCGCGAAATTTATATTGCAGTGAAAAAAAACTAATTGTTCTCATCATAAAGGTTTTATATGTTTCATATGTTCGCCGAAGAGGTAAAAGTTATTGGAAAAATACTGAAAATTAAAAAAAAATGTAGTTGGTGGAGAAATAGACCGTGCCATGCTTTCGCATTTTTTATTTAGGGCTAGGTACCTTACACAAATCATACGAGATACGCCCCTTTGCAAAAAATAAACTATGTATAAACAAAATTTTTAACCCTTTACTGCACAGAGGTCTTTTCTGAGACTCAATAAAATCGTCTGGCTTTAGCCAGAACAAAGTCAGTAAGGTCAACACTGTGCGCTAAAGGGTTAAAAAATTATAAGCAGTTCCCTCGTCTCGTACATTTTCATTTTTTATGAAGGAAGGAAGGGCAAAGGGCGAATGCCCGCAAAACTGCGCCCCCATAAAGGGAAAAGGACATAGCCGAAATCAAGATCCAGAATTTTCGAGATGCTTGGACAATCTGCGTTTGAAAGATTGAACGTCATACACAGAGGGAATTGAGGAAGGTTGTTCCAGAGCTGAAATATTAATCCTTGCGTTAGAGAGTTGGACACAATAGGGATGAGAATGCGTCGAAAGTCTAGTAATGCAAGCTCTCCTTAAGCCTTTCACTACTGAGAACGCATATGTACGCGTATATAACTTGTATGGTGTCCGGACAACTGCCCCCGGACAACCGCCCCCCGGACAATTGCCCCCCGACAACCGCCCCCCAGACAATTGCCCCCGTAGGACAATCGCCCCCCCGGATTATTGCCCCCCATAAGTAAATAAAAATTAAATAGAAATTAAATTTACGTTTAAAAAATGGCAAGCTAAAACAATATTTAACATTTTTGTCAATTCTTGCTTAATTTTGCTTGTAGCCTGAAAAAAAATTATATTTAAAAAGTTAGCAATATTTAACAAAAATTTTTCCAATTATTGCTTACTTATTTATAATAAAATTATGAAGTTTAGCTACTTAATTTTATTTAAACAGTTGGCAAGACTTATTGTATTTTATATATACTATGGATTAATTAATTATATTTAAACAGTTGGCAACACTTATTGAAAGGTCGTTTTGAAAGTCATAGTTGGTGGTTGCCCTAGAAAGTTAAATTTAGTTCATGATCTACACGCAGTGCGCAAACAGCTCTACAAATTCTTTCTGTGATTTTTATATCCCCTATCATGGAGTTTGTCAAAAGTGAACGTGGAAAAATTAAGCTTATTTACGATGGGTTCATTTATGTGGAGCAGAAAGAACTTGCAAATAATATTATATCTTATGAATGTGAAAAACGTCGCCATGGTAACTGCAAAGCGAAAATAAAAGTTTGTGGAGAAGAAATAGTTGGCTTCGTAAATGACCACACCCATTCCGCTGAAATAGGTCGTCCAGAGGTCCTGTCTCTACGTCGAAACATGAAGACAAAGGCAAAAAACACGCAAGAGACATCACAGCAAATCATTATACAATCAGTTGAGGGGATATCTGAAGCTGCATCGACTCAACTACCTCCTGTACAGCATATTCGACGTGGAATTAGACGCCAAAAACAAGCTGTTAGTCCCCCTCATCCAATTCCCTCAAACCTTAGTGAACTTGTTGTTCCCGAAGAGTATAAAAAAAACAGCTGATGGTGAGAATTTCTTGCTGTATGACAGTGGACAGAGCGAACAGCGCATGCTTATTTTTTCCACTGTTCAAAACATGAGGCTACTAGAGAATTCCGAAGATTGGTTTGGTGATGGCATTTTTAAAATTGTACCGGAATTGTTCTATCAACTATACACCATTCATGTTTTGACTTTAAAAATAATTATTCCGTGTGTTTATGCGCTATTACCAAACAAAAAGCAAGCCACTTATCAAGATCTCCTTCATCAACTGCTTAAAATCAACCCAATGCTTAGTCCAAAAACTTTCCTCATTGACTTTGAAGAAGCTGCTACAAGTGTCATTGAAGAGGTCTTCCCTAGCATAGCAATCAAAAGTTGTTTCTACCATCTTGCCCAAAACATATATCGCAAAGTGCAATCCGAAGGTTTACAAGTAAAATACCAAACAGACGCCGACTTCTTAAAAATTCGCATGATACCAGCTCTAGCATTCGTCCCACCAAATGAAGTGGTTGATGCATTTCAAACGCTTGAAGAAGTTATTCCACCTGAAGTTGAACCTATCACAGATTACTTTGAAGATACCTACATTGGCAGGAGACGACGACGTAACAGGCGGGAACCACGGTTTCCCATTAGTATGTGGAATATGCATGATCGTGTTGTTGATGAGTTACCTCGGACAAATAACTCATTAGAAGGATGGCATAGTCATATGCAAGCAAACATTACTGCACATCATCCGAACATCTGGAAATTCCTTAAAATTTTAAAGAGAGAACAGGCTCTGAACAACGTTACAATTAACCAAATGATTGCAGGTCATCAAGAACCCCGAGAAAAAGAAAATATGAAGAATAAATATGAACTGTTTCATAAGTTTTTTTTTTATACATATTAATAAATTTAATTCCTATTTAATTTTTATTTACTTATGGGGGGCAATAATCCGGGGGGCGATTGTCCTACGGGGGCAATTGTCCGGGGGGCGGTTGTCGGGGGGCAATTGTCCGGGGGGCGGTTGTCCGGGGGGCAGTTGTCCTAGCACTAGGGTTGCCAGACGTCCTTTATTTCAAAGGACAGTCCTTTATTTCGATCTCTTGTCCTTGTCCTTTATTGAAGCGTCAAAGGACGGCATATGTCCTTTATTTCTATTTTTATGTCTATTTCAAAATCATAAATAATAAATCCTTTAAGAAATTTATTATAATTACATAGGTATTTTTTTGCGTTTTGTTCCTTGACAGAGTAGGTAACCATTATCATTGCATCGTTAAGGCTTAATAAGTTAATAACAGTGTAGGCTCATTGATTTCTATGTAGCCGCAATAGATAATTCTGTGAGCTCTACTGCAATAAGCGGAGTGCCCCCACAAATGTGTACGACAACTTATTTTTCCATACGCTGCGTCGCTGAAAGATACAGTAGTGGTACTGCTCTCGTCTATATTCAAGAACATTTTAAATATAGTCAAAATCAAAGATGTTGAAATAAATATTTATCCTATAACATTTAAAAAAATTTTTGGGAGCATCATTCTCTCTCTCTCTCTCTCTCTCTCTCTCTCTCTCTCTCTCTCTCTCTCTATATATATATATATATATATATATAATATAAATTTGAGAATCTGGGAGTGGCAGCTTGAAAACGTTTTGAGTGTCCTTTAATCCGGTCATCAAAATCTGGCAACCCTACCTAGCACCAACGTGTATATATACGTTCTCACCAGCGAAAGGGTTAAAGGAGGAAACATGCAGTTAGAGAGTTCAGAAGAACAGTGTCCATTACAATAGCGATAGCAAAGAGAGAGTGAAGCAACAATGCAGCGAAGAGAGAATGATTAAAGACAGTCAGTAAGAGGCAGGAGCTAAACTTTTTTATGCAGGAAGTAGGGGCCAAGAGAAAACGCCCGCAAAAGCGCCCATCCCATAGAAGAAGAAGAGCCAAAATCAAGGTCCAGGGTTTTCGAGAGGCCTAGACACTCCGCGTTTGAAAGATGGGAGATCATAGACAGGAGGAAAGATGGACTGGAGAAGATTGTTCCAGAGAGATGAAAGACTGAAAATACCGATTAACCTTTGCATTAGATAATTGGACAGAAAAGGAATGAGAAAGTGTAGAAAGTCTGGTACTGCGTGCTCTCCTCAAAGGAGGAGGCATGCAGTTAGAGAGTTCAGAATAGCAATGTCCGTTATAATAGCGATAGTAAAGAGAGAGTGAGGCAACATTGCGGCGAAGAGAGAGAGATTGAAGACACTCAGTAAGAGGCAGGGAATTGATGAGATGAAAAGCCTTTGATTCCACCTGGTCAAGTACGGCTGTGTGGGTTGAGTCACCCCATACATGAGAAGCATACTCCATATACGGACGAACAACACCCCTATACAGAGACAGCAACTGAGTCGGGGTGAGGAAACCGCGGAGGCGGTACAGCACACCTAACCTATTAGAAGCTGTTTTAGAAAGAGAGTATATGTGATATTTCCAAGAAAGATCACGAGAAAAGGAAACGCCAAGAATGTTAAGCGAAGAGGAAGGATTGAGTTGTGTGTTGTTGAAGGTAATGGGATAGTTGTGTAGAAGATTGTGACGAGTAGACAGATGGAGGAATTGAGTTTTTTAGGCAATGAAAGCCACAAGGTTTTCCCTTCCCCAATCAGATATAGCAGAAAGATCAGTGGTCAGGTGTCCCATAGCCGTCGTACGTGAATCATGAAGCGACTGTTGAGAGGGACGCTTTGTGAAGTGGGTGGAGAAGTGAAGAGTGGAATCATCGGCATAGGAGTGAATAGGACAGGAAGTGCGAATTAAAATATCATTAATAAATAAAAGAAAAAGAGTGGATAACAGGACAGAATCCTGAGGAACACCACTGTTAATAGCTTTTAATAGCTTTCGGAGAAGAACAGTGGCCATCTACAACCGCAGCTATAGATCGACCAGAAAGGAAATTAGAGATGAAGGAACAGATAGAAGGATAGAAACCGAAGGAAGGCAGTTTCGAAATTAAACATTTGTGGCAGACTCTATCAAAAGCTTTTGATATGTCTAGCGCAATAGCAAAAGTTTCACCAAAATCCCTACAGGAGGATGACCAAGAGTCAGAGAGATATGCAAGAAGATCGCCAGTAGAGCGTCCCTTCCGGAATCCATACTGACAATCTGAAAGAAGACTGTGAGAAGAAAGGTGTTCAAAAATCTTCCTATTAAGGATAGATTGAAAAACTTTGGAAAGGCAAGAAATCAAAGCAATTGGACGATAGTTGGAGGGTTGAGAGCGGTCAACCTTCTTTGGGATAGGCTGAATGAAAGCGAACTTCTAGCAGGAAGGAAAAGTACCAGATGAGATATAAAGACGAAATAGTTTGCTTTGGCAGGGTGTCAGCACAGAAGAACAGTTCGTTAAGAACAACAGGAGGAACACCATCAGGACCATACGCCTTCCTAGAGTTGAACCCAGATAGGGCAGAAAGAACATCTTTAGAAGAGATTCTAATTTCAGACATAATAAAGTCAAAGGGGGGAAGAGATGGAGGAACAGCACCGGAATCGTCCATGGTTGAATTGTAAGCAAAAGTTTGAGCGAAGAGTTCATCTTTGTCAGAAGAAGAGACGACAACTGAGCAGTTAGAATGGAAAAGAGGAGGGGTTTGAGAAAGGGGGGTTGAGCGTTTTGGGGGTTATTCGTTTTTGGCCCCTCCTTCCTGCACATATATATAGAGCCACATTTTGTTCTTTATCCCATTGCTTCCCCTCATTCCTCAGCTTCATTCACACAAAGAAAACATTTTATTGTTAATAATTTGCTGCAGTAAACAAACATTTACTTGACTGAACGAAATTTGTTCATCTGTTTTTAAATAACATTTTGTTTAAATTGAATATACAGTAAATTATATTTATTTTAAGATTACCGAAATGGCTAACCGAATTTCCTAATTATTTTTAATATTAGAATTTCATTATTTATCTTTAACTTAACTACAATTTTCTCACTTATGCACATTATACATACAGAAATAAATATATAAAATTTTACCTCTAATGGATTCGAACCGCTCTAACTGAAATCCTTCATACAACGTTTAATCTTCTCGTTCCACCATTTCAAGTTAATGAAACTTTCAGCAACTTGGGTATTTATAGTTTTCCTCCACGTTAAAATTTTATTAAATATTTTTTTAGATAAAAGATTTTATATTGGCACTTAAAAACTTTATATTGCGATGAAAGTAAAAAATGCACTCTTTTAAACTACTGTAAACTGACAAATATTTACCAATTATACAGTATATCCATATATGAATGCATATATAATTTATTAGTGTTTAGTATTCACAACAAAAATCTGCAATAGCTGAAGGAATCTAAAAAATGCATATGGTAATGTTAATTAAAGCAATTATTATATTTTAACCATTGCTTTATTTGATCGAAACAAAAAGTGATTAAACGTTGTTTGTTGTTTTAAAACTATGATTTTTCTTTGTTATAGCAAAGTGAAGCCAACAAAATGAATATGATAATTCTAAATAAGGCCACTATATTTTAATCATTGCTTTATTTGATCCAAGCATAAAGTTGTCAGCTAAACGGGTTTTTGTTGGTTTAAATAAATGATTTTTCTGTGCATAATTGTGAATTTTAGGGAGAACTCAGTGCTTTTAATATATAAGCTATTTACGTGGATAGTTATACAAATATTATTTCCATCACTGCGCAGATCATATTATCTATTAGTGTTACACGTTTCGCCACAAAAATTATTTTACTGTAATGGCTGCAATTTCAAATATTGCAAGTTTAAATCAGCAAGTTATTGCGGAACCTGGAACCAGTGGGGCTCAAACCCGCGTCGCGAGGCATCAAAAGCTACTGCCCTAACTGAGTAGGTTATCGTGACCTTTTCATATTTTCTACACTCCTATGCACTAAACTAAAAGTGTTTACACGCTTTATAAAAGCGATCGAATATGGCAGAACATGGTTATACACTACTAAGCCTTTAGCAAAGTTGAACGGTCTCTTTTTAGAGATGGGATTTGTCGTTCAGTCAAAGCAGTAGCGTGATGGCTTTGAGCCCCATTGGTTCAAAGTTTCTGAATAAATTGCCTTTTCAAATTTTCCATATTTTCATTATAAGAAATAAAACGTAACGAACTCATACAGTTTTGATCAAAGCCCTTCAAGAGAAGAGATTATTTGTCTCTTCGCTACCATGGTTCGTAAGATATTAAAAACAGCGATGTTTACGTGAAAGCTTCAGTTATCAAAGAATTATAATATAATAAAAGGAAATTATTTAAAATATTCATACTAAGACAGTACCATACAAGGATAAACTGTTATACAATATACACCTCTCAACAAATCCATACATTACCTTATAATGTACGAGTAATTTTGCTAAGGTAAATTACGGAATATCTCATCATCTTGGTACAATTTTTAATATTGCTCTTACTAAGAATTCATATTTCTTTGATATTTACCTTTAATGCTTTAATGAATTCATATTTAAAGTCCTGACAAAGTAATATATAAAATATATCTTATAATATAGAGAGCATATGAGTGAAACGCATAACAATAGCGTTCTCACCTTTCCATTTGGTATAAAAGAATAAAGCCAAAAACGTGAACATACTAATTAAGCTTAAACAACGGTCATGGAGTTTCAGCTGAAAAGCTGAAAACAATAGCTATTCAAGAGAGAATCTTTTCGATGAATGAGAATGAAGAGAAACCCTTATGTACTGAAAATATATGTGGGACAACCTACAGAAGACTTCGTATGATTCAGAGAAAATAAAACATCGGAAACTCTGTTTCATTACATCGCAAAACAATGAAAATCGCTGCGACTCAGTTTCAGAGATGTTACAGAGGATTATTGAAAATGAAGGTGGATAAACATTTTATTAAATTCTACTTATTTTGGTATTTTCAATACAAAACTACATATATTTACTGATCTTCATTTGTAAATATATTTGCATTAATTCTCTTCTCATTCTCTCCGCTCCTTTTACACAAATTGATCGCAGTATAACTTATAAAATTTCCACATAGCGATTGGCAGTGAATCTTCCATAAATGAAGTTTATTTTAAAATTTTGTGAAAATTCATTTCTCTTAACATTACTTTGGTTTTGAATGAAGTTTTCCAGGATTAGAAAACATTTTTATATATGGAAATATATACTTAGATGACTTAAGTAATTCATACTTATGCGTACATACTGCCTCGTAATGAAACCAATTACTCGTACGTTAGGAAAATATTTACCTCAGCAACAGACTATTTATTTTATTTTATTTCTTTATCGAAATATTTTCCTGTTCTCGTTATCATAAACAGATGCAGGATTTTTATTATTGAAGCAGCTGTATACTACAGTTGATTTTTTATTCTTTCATCTTCACGACAGTTTGCGATCGTGTTTCATATCCTGAATCTTGTGGTTTCTTTTTTTCTCAATTTCATTCAGTTTTAATTTTATGGATTTCTTTATATGTCAACATGAATGACTTTGTTTTGCAACTTTAACGAAACACTATGCACACGATATTCGCTCTTTCATCATAATCTTCAGTTAAATCATTGGGGTAATATTTATTATTATTATTATTATTATTATTATTTATAAAAAGTACGCGAGCATTATCACTAAAATAAAAAAGTTACTATAAATAGAAAGGGAACTTGCCTGATTTTAACGAATTGTAACTATAATCAAGAAGTTCTGCTCCAAAAGAAGTGTAGCAGACATTTTTCTCAGCGCTCTTCCTCAACCTACGAGGAATTATAAAGTATTATAAGGTATTATAAGAAAAAGTGTGAAATAAGTACGTTAAGCAGAAGTGTAAATTAACATTGCAGTGTTAATTAAAGAGGAGCCAAATTAAATGCAAAATGATATCGAAATATTTTTCAATCTCTAATGAAATTTTCTCGAATTTTATGTTCTCTACACTGTTCACAGGTGGGAAAGAGAAAGGGAATAAATTTGCGTTGGATAATAATATGAGTGTGTTGAGAAGTGTCTCTTACATTAATTTTCTTATGTGCATTCGTTTGAGGAGGCAATATTTTAAATAGTTTTCCTTTGCCGTATTATAATTTTATTGCAACTTAAGCTTCCAGCGTGAACTTCGCTATTGTTAATATCTTAAAATCAGTGTTAGCAAACAAAATATAAGTTTTAAAAGTTTGAGAAGCGCGAGTAACATAGTTGAGTAAAACTATATGTTGTTACTTTTGTTTTCTTACTGAAGAGCGCATTGAAAATACAAATAGTGTCATAGAAAAACATTGATATTAATTTGTATAAATGATATATTGATATTGAAAAAATCAATTTCCAGCCCTAATATGCAATACACAGGGTGTGTCGAAACGTAGGAGTCATATCAATATGACCATTGTTTTGCTGTAAAGAATATTTGTAAACCATTCAATGCAAATAGTTTAGATACAAAGTACAGTATATTAATTTCTCAGACTTTTCAATTCTGTAGCTCGTGAGTGATAAAAGAGCTGTTGGGTATGGTGTAAGCGCAACAAAATGTAGCTTTGATTATTATAAAAATCGAGTACCAAATTTTTCTTTAGACAGAAGGTTAAAGCACATTTGCTGCTTTATTTTATGGATAAATACATGGACAAGTTTTACATAGAAATTTGAACTTACATTCTGGTCATTATTATTATTTTCATATTTATTTCTGTATTTTTTGTACAAAGGGACGTGTTTCGGAAGGCATAAAAAAAAGAAGGCAAGGCATAAGTAGTTTACACCCATGGTTATTTGGGGGGGGGGGGGGATTTTAGGGAATTTGAAGTATTTTTCCAATGGAATTTTTTTTTTCGGCGAACTTTTACACAACTATACATGATTTAAAGGTCAATCAGGATCTGATACAATTCTTTGTTATATTTTAGTAATCGAAGTTTTAGGGACAAACCTGAACACAGTCTCCTAAAAACCCAGAATTCCATATATACACAAGGTCTTATATTATAGCACATCAAATTTTCGTGATAGAGACTTTCTAAGGACAAAATTAAGTGTTTGCAGCACCTTATGAAATAAACATATTGGTATTTTGTTTGTATTTATGCAGTGAAAATGCATATATTGGTCATAGAAAAACATTGGTATTAATTTAAATGATATTTTGGTATTCAAAAATTCAATTTCCAGCCCAAATATGCGATACACAGCGTGTGTCGAAACCTAGGAGTCATGTCAGTTATACTATTTTATTAACGAAGGTAGTATAAATGTTCGAACTTTTTTTTTATGCAGGAAGGAGGGGGCCAAGGGCAAATGCCCGCAAAAGCACCTCCCCCAAAATCAAGGTCCGGAGATTTCAAGATACCTATACACTCCGCGTTTGGAAGATGGGAGGTAACAGATAGGAGGGAAGATGGATTGAGGAAGATAACTGGACAGAAAAGGAATGAGAAAGTGTAGAAAGTCTGGTACTGCGAGCTCTCCTTAAAGGAGGAGGCATGCAGTTAGAGAGTTCAGAAGAGCATTGTCTGTTATGATAGCGATAGTAAAGAGAGAGTGAGTCAACATTGCGGCGAAGAGAGAGAGATTGAAGACACTTAGTAAGAGGCAGGGAATTGATGAGACGAAAAGCCTTTGATTCCACCTGGTCAAGTACGGCTGTGTGGGTTGAACCACCGCACACATGATAAGTATACTCCATACAGGGGCGAACAAGACCCCTGTACAAAGACAGCAACTGAGTGGGAGTGAAGAAACCGCGCAGGCGGTACAGCACACGTAACCTCTTAGAGGCTGTTTTGGAAAGAGAGTATATGTGATCTTTCCAAGAAAGCTCATGCATAAAGGAAACGCCAAGAATATTAAGAGAAGAGGAAAGATTGAGTTGTGTGTTGTTGAATGTAAGGGGATAGTCGTGTGGAAGATTGTGACGAGTAGACAGATGGAGGAATTGAGTTTTTGAGGCATTGAAAGCCACAAGGTTTTCTCTTCCCCAATCAGAGATAGCAGAAAGATCAGAGGTCAGGTGTCCCATAACCATACCACGCGAATCATTAAGTGACTGTCGAGAGGGACGCTTTGTGAAGCGGGTGGAGAAGTGAAGAGTGGAATCATCGGCATAGGAGTGAATAGGACAGGAAGTGAGAATTAAAAGATCATTAATAAATAAAAGGAAAAGAGTGGATGACAGAACAGAATCCTGAGGAACAGCACTGTTAACAGCTTTAGAAGAACAGTGGCCATCTACAACCGCAGCTATAGATCAGCCAGAAAGGAAATTAGAGATGAGGGAACAGATAGAAGGATAGAAACCAAAGGAAGGCAGTTTCGAAATTAAACATTTGTGGCAGACGCTATCAAAAGCTTCTGATATGTCTAGCGCAATAGCAAAAGTTTCACCAAAATCCCTAAAGGAGGATGACCAAGAGTCAGAGAGATATGCAAGAAGATCGCCAGTCGAGCGTCCCTTCCGAAATCCATACTGACAATCTGAAACAAGACTGTGAGAAGAAAGGTGTTCAAAAATCTTCCTATTAAGGATAGATTCAAAAACTTTGGAAAGGCAAGAAATCAAAGCACTTGGACGATAGTTGGAGGGTTGAGAGCGGTCACTCTTCTTTGGGGCAGGCTGCATGAAAACGAACTTCTAGCAGGAAGGAAAAGTATCAGATGAGATATAAAGACGAAAGAGTTTGCCTATGCACGGTGTCAGCACAGAAGAACAGTTCTTAAGAACAACGGGAGGAACATCATCAGGACCATACGCCTTCCTAGAGTTGAGCCCAGGTAGGGCAGAAAGAACATCTTTAGAAGAGATTCTAATTTCAAATGTAATAAAGCCAGAAGGGGGCGGAGATGGAGGAACAGCACCGGAATCGTCCATGGTTGAATTGTAAGCGAAAGTTTGAGCGAAGAGTTCATCTTTGTCAGGAAAGAGACTGCAACTGTGCATTCGGAATGGAAAAGAGGAGGGAAAGAAGAGGAAGTAAAGGTGTTGAAGAGGTTCTTAGGTAGATGCCACAAAGAGCGAGAAGAATTAGAATTGGATAGATTTTCACATTTTTGTCGGATGAAAGAATTTTTGGCGAGTCGAAGAACAGATTTTGCACGATTCCGGGCAGAAATATAAACTGAGTGAAAGTCAGGAATTGGATGACGTCGGTACCTTCTGAAAGACTCCTCTTTGTTGCGAATAGCATTAGAACACGTAAAATTAAACCAAGGTTTTTTTTGGATGAGTCGTAGGAATAGAATATGGAATATACGCCTCCATGACCGAGCGAATCACCTCTGTCATGCGCTCAGTACACCGAGAGGGGTCCCGGCCACGGAAGCAGTAATCATTCCATGGGAAATAACAGAAGTACTGCCTGAGTGCCTCCCAATCAGGGGCGCCGAAGTGGCAAAGGCGCCTCCTCTTGGGAGGACCCAAAGGCCGAATTGGAGCGATAGGACAGGAAACATATAAAATTGTGATCGGAGGAACCCAACGGAGAGAAAAGTTTCACAGAGTAAGAAGAAGGATGAGAGGTAAGAAATAAATCCAGAATGTTGGGCCTATCTCCAAGGCGATCAAGGGTACGAGTAGGGTGCTGTACAAGCTGCTCCAGGTCATTTAGGATAGAGAAGTTGTAAGCTTGTTCACCAGGGATGTCAGTGAAATGAGTGGAAAGCCAAAGGTGGTGGTGAACATTCAAATCTCCTAAAATGGAGATTTCAGCACAGGAACTGAGCACCCTTAACTTATAAACATTTTATTACGTTTCACACAACTGTGTTGCACTTTTTGAAGTGTGTGGAACATAAAAAATAAAGAAAATATGTCTGAAGAATTCCTCATTACATATGGCTCTTGAGAGAGAGGAGGTGATACCGTAGGTAATGAAGAAATGTTCTTTTAATGTTTTTATGTTTAAAATACTTCAAAATGTGTTTACAAGTTAATGGAGCTCATTTCGAATATTTATATAACTTTTGTTAGCAAAATAATGTGGTTGACATGGCTTCTGACTTTTGCCATACCCTCTCTCTACACACACACACACACACACACACACACACAGATATATATATATATATATATATATATATATAATATATATATATATATATATATATATATATATATATGGGAATGAACTCAGAATGGTTCCCTGAGTTTTTTATGATACACACAGACCGTGCATAGAACAAGGAACTCTTCTGGGATAATTAAATCCACTATAGTCCGAATAAGTAATGGTAAATGACAAATACCATAGTTTTTCTTTTTCATGATGCAAGCCCGACGTGGGCAACGGGTCTCTCGCAAAGAGGTCCCATAAATATAGCTTCCCTCACCAGCTATCTGCAAAGCAGACAGGATCCAGCTTTGGGACATGGATCTAGAGTTTAAAGCAGCCTAGCCCCACTACATTCAGAACCTCAATATAAGTAAAAGATTCGTTGCATTCACGTCGGATTGAATAAATCAAAGAAAAAGGGGTAACTATTATATTTTTAGCCAAAACCAAAACTTAAACCTCAACTGGCAAAATTGAGCGTCCACTTTTCAAGGCACATAACATGTCCGTTTCATGATGGGAATGAACTCAGAATAGCTGGTGAGGGAAGCTATATTTATGGGACCTCTTTGCGAGAGACCCGTTGCCCACGTCGGGCTTGCATCATGAAAAAGAAAAACTATGGTATTTGTCATTTACCATTACTTATTCGGACTATAGTGGATTTAATTATCCCAGAAGAGTTCCGTGTTCCATGCACGGTCTGTGTGTATCATAAAAAACTCAGGGAACCATTCTGAGTTCATTCCCATCATGAAACGGACATGTTATGTGCCTTGAAAAGTGGACGCTCAATTTTGCCATTGAGGTTTAAGTTTTGGTTTTGGCTAAAAATATAATAGTTACCCCTTTTTCTTTGATTTATTCAATCCGACGTGAATGCAACGAGTCTTTTACTTATATTGAGGTTCTGAATGTAGTGGGGCTAGGCTGCTTTAAACCCTAGATCCATGTCCCAAAGCTGGATCCTGTCTGCTTTGCAGATAGCTGGTGAGGGAAGCTATATTTATGGGATCTCTTTGCGAGAGACCCGTTGCCCACGTCGGGCTAAAATCATGAAAAAGGAAAAAAACTATGGTATTTGTCATTTATCATTACTTATTCGGACTATAGTGGATTTAATTTTCCCAGAAGAGTTCCTTGTGCCATGCACGGTCTGTGTTTAACATATATATAATATATATATATATATATATTATATATGTAATGTCGTAAAACCTTTTACATAGCAATACAATATTCCATTTCGCAAAAACTGATATAAAACAAGGCCTTTATAAATATTACTTCATTATTTATTCTTTTTCATATTTTGGCTTTTGGGGGCGAAAAGGTATTATTTAAAGTGGTGTTACCACTTTACCAAACACAGGCACCACTGGCATCCACATATATTATATTATATTTTATACATATATATATAGTATATATATATATTACTAATGATGATGGTTGAGTATAGCACCTGTGCAAAGACAATTAAAGGGATTCCAAAGAGCCACTTAGGGAGTCAAGTGGCACCGTTAAGCGCACCTGCATGCTGAACCCGCGGTCTCTTCCATTTAGGGGGCACTGGGGGTGGGGATTGGTGAATAGAATTGGAAAGCCGACACTCGCGCAGACCGACGAAGGAAACACGAAAAGATTCGAACTGGGAACACGAAAAAGTAAGGAAAATGAAGCACGAAATTGATCGATCGAACGAGAACGGAATTAAGAAGAAATTAAATTAATAAAAAAGTGGGAAAAATGAATGAATTTAATTCATTTCCAAGTGAAATGAAATTCGCAAAAGAATGAAAATTAATTTAAAATTAAAGCGAGATGCAATTTTCAGGTTCAAAATAATTGCTCTTCTTTTTTTCTTAGACGAGGAGAAGAGATCTAAAAATTATTTTTAATTGGGATTCACTCCATCGATACAGATGAATGAGGCTAAAAGCGCTCAGCAATATTTATGAAAACAATAATAATAATAATAATATAATATTAATAATCATAGGCTACCATACACATACTGTTTATATATATATATATATATATATATATATATATATATTAATTTCTTATTTTATTTTTTGTCTTAATAGAGCCACAGATGGGCGAAGCTACGAAGACTGCCAGAGGTTTATCCCCCAATTTCCAAACTAAGCTCAATTGACATTTTAACTTCTAATATATATATATATGGAGAGAGAGAGAGAGAGAGAGAGAGAGAGAGGAGAGAGAGAGAGGTGTGTGTGTGTATATATATATATATATAGTCTATAAAATAAACTTATCAAACGATTCATGATAAATGGTGAATGGAAAAAGGTACATAAAAGTTACAATAAAGTTTTGGTGTATTTGTTCTTTCTTTTGTTTTGTTTTGAAAGATAAAAAGTTCTTTATTAACCAAGTAAAAATAAGTGGTAAGTGTACTAAGTGTGAACTTAATGTACATAAAAGAAAAACACTTTATGAAAAAAAATTAATAAAAATGAATGAAAGTAAATTATTATCTTATTCTTCATTCTTTTCTTATTCCTTCTCGGAATTGAGTCTCGTGAGAAGAAAGTGGAGTGAGCCTCGATGGTATGATCATCTTATTAGGTCATACTATATAGTAAGACTACAGTATATAATATATAGGTCAATGGACTCGTACCCACTTTGCACAAACATAAAAATTCTTGACCCTTATTAATTAAGACCGATATTGTTATATTTTGCGTTCGTTTTAAGTTAACTTAAACTAACCTAACTTAACATAATTATCTAGCCTAACCTAATCCATAGCGCAGCGCAGTGATTCCCCAGCTGTGTGACGCCCTCCTTGAGATGGCGCTAATTGGTCCCTGAGGTAGCGCGAAGCGAGTTAAACATATAACTTATAATTAATAAAAAAAAAAAATTCCAAAATTTGCAAAGCAAAAATTAAGTTTGGAAAAGACGTGAATAATAAAATTCATTAATTTCCCCTATCCATATAATGTTTACCTGCCCTAACTTACATGACTACATGGTGAATCGTACAGTAAAACACCCTCCTCAGTCAAGAGAGTGGACTCGCCCTTTGGCTGAACCGCTAGGTCATGTAAGTACAAGAGATGTGACCTGCTGCCAGTAATTTTAATAAAAATTTCATAATTAAAATAATTACTTTAGAAACAAGTTTTATTTAGTTTGGATCACCTGAAGATCAGGGCCCCAAGCCTTCTTTAGTTAGCCTTATAACTGTAGGGCGGTCAAAAGTCAGTAAAGTCAAATTGTTTCCTATGGGGCACTTTTCGCTGAAACGACTGAAAATGCAATAAAAACACCTGTAGGGGGTATATTACCAAAGTTAATAGGTCAACCAAAAGTCAACTTTTACCTGTTAGGTCAAAAAATAGCAATGAGGTAAATAAAGTCAATTTTTTGGAATAAATAATTAAAATAACTAAAAATTGGCAGGAACACGTTGGGCAAGCTGACTGAACGCTGCTTTTTATTATGCAGACAATTTTCTAAATGTGAAGACAATTGTGGAAAATTTTGAAGATGAAGGAATCATTGTTCAGAAGGCTAAAGAGAGTGTTGCTAATGAAAAAACTGCCAAAGCAACTAATGTCAATCAAAATGAATTATAGTTTGATTGCTAGCTTAGTGACTAGGATGGAAGCATCTGATTGCACCATTAGAGAGGCATATGAAACCATTTCTTCTATCAACCTTGGCGAAGATATGTGTTCAGTCAAACAATACATTGAAACAAGACTCAAGACAAATGGTATTTGTGAAATAATTAACCTCAGTAGACCTGAAATCTCACCAACAGTTTATGGTCAGCTTTTGCAATGTCAACCAACAACTGCCGCTGTAGAGAGATCTTTCTCCATGCTTAATAAATTATTAAGTAAGGATCGCAATTTTTTGCCAGAAAATGTCGGCAAATACTTCATAATTTACCACAATCGGTCAACTGATGTAGAAGAGCAAGAATAAGTAATTAAAGTATCGTTTTTATTATTGAAAGTAAAGGCAACTTTATAAGTCAATTTTTTCAATTCGTAAGGTCAACTTTCTTAATTTTTTCGGTCAACTTTTGACTGCCCTACTTATAAGGCTAACTAACAAAAATATCACGAACTAACCTAACCAGTAGTTAGGTCAACTGTGCCCTTGACAATTGGTTAGGTTAGGTCGTGATATTTTCGTTAGTTAGCCTTATAAACCTAACTAAAGAAGGCTGGGGGCCCTGATCTTCAGATGATCCTTTAGTTTATATTTATTTTCAGGAGCAATTTTCAATTTTTAAGTTTCAATCGTATACTAAAGAAATAATAGTAATAAAATTAATTTAAGTTTATAACTACAACAATTAAGAGAAATTATTTGTAGAAGTGGAGCGGAAACTTTTCATTCTGTGAAGTATGGAGCCATAGGTCAAAGTAAACTACTCAACTATACCTAGTATAGTCCATAGTGTAACCTAACTGGACCCAAATTATAACTAAACTGACGAATGATTGCATAAGCTCTCTTGAAGTAAAGCTAGTGGCTTATCTTTGCTTTCAATGCAATAAATGGTTGTGTATATATATATATATATATATATATATATATAGGGTGGTCCAAATCCATAGGGGGAAATTCAAAATTGTCTTAGATAGTCTCCACAAGTGTGGTGTTTGTCCATTTAGTGTCCACATGGTCTGTGCAAAATTGCAGCGTGATTGGTGAATATTTAGAGGTCGCCCCACTCTGAATATATATATTATATAATGTACTTTTTCTTCCGTAGGTCGATGGCTCAAACTCGATCAATTCCAAAAGTTTGGCTTCTAGGGATGGCAACTGGAACTTTATCCACGTCAAGGCTCCCTACAGCCTTGACGCCCTCCTCTTGGGGCAATACCACCAATCAATCAAAAGCAAACCCACCTCCGACAGTCTGAACCAGGCATGCCAGAGGGTGATTGAAGTCTGGACCCGAGCGCGGATCCCAACTCAACGGATCGACTCCTGTGTCCGTAAGCTTTCAAAGCTTTTAGACCGTTACAAAACACTCAGAAGCACAGGACCAGGCAACGTGCCAGCGATAGAATGAATGAAGACATCTTCAAAGCGGACATCCAGGAACTGTTTGACATCGCAACCAGTGATGCCATGAGCACAATCGTCAACGTTGAGGACCGAAATTCCTGTCCATGCAGCGCAAGGACGTCAATTCTTGCAGCATGGCTGGCATTGATAAGGAAACGACTACACAAGAGGACAGAAAGCGATCCAGAATGGAGAAGGAAGCCAAGAGGAAGGCAAGGCATGAAGCAACACAGAAAGATTGGAAGAAGCAGGAGTGTCATCAATTGATCTTTCCTCTTCTTCTTCTTCCCTTTTTCGCAAGACGACGACGACTATAGACCATCGGTTCCGATTCCTTCTTCGTCTGAAGCTCCGGCACCAAAGCGTCCCAAGAACAAGGTTACGAAATTTTCCAATCTCCAGAAGTCATTGGAGCAATGGATCGCACGAATCTTTCTGACCGGAATGCTGTTTTCGTAATGGAGCTGTATTACAGGCCGCGGGGCATGATCTGTCTGGGATGACGTGCTCTCGGAGCTTATTCATCGCTACAGAGAAAGTGGGCGAGAACAGGCAGTCGAGAAGACTAGAATCATTCTCTCTAGAAGACCCTGTCCTTCTCCATTGGGACGGAAAGCTTCTCCCCGGCATTGAAGGGAAGAAGACGAATGTGCATCGGATAGCAATCCTTATAACATTCAATGGACAGGAGAAGCTGCTTGGTGTCCCAAAGATGAAACAAGGAACTGGAGAAGCACAGGCCCAGGCATGCTTCAAAACTATGAAATTATGGAACGTGTAACAGCATGGAGAGGTCTCGTCTTCGATACCACTGCGTAAAACACGGTTTACACCGCGGAGCCTGTGTCAGGATTGAAGAAGCATTGGGTCACGAGCTAGTTTGGATCGGTTGTCGACATCATATACTTGAAGTCGTACTTGCTGATGCTTTGCTCAATATTTGGCTCAACAGGAAGTCCTGAAACAGGCCTTTTTAAGCGATTTCAAAAGGAATGGCCATCTCTCTCCCACGAAGCATTTGTCTCAGCATCGGACAGCTTGTTCGAGAACCCTCAACTCCAAGAGATGAGAAAAGAGATGCTCACTTACTTACCTAACGCTCTTCAGGCAAGCCAACCTCGTGACGACTACAAGGAGTTCCTTGAACTATCTTTGCTCTTCCTGGGGGGAAAGACTGGTGGTCAACTCTTTATCCGAGCTCCGGGTCCCATGCACCACGCGAAATGGATGGCGAAGGCGATTTATGCGCTCAAAATCTACCTCTTTCACTATCAATTCAAGCTCACAGCACGCGAAGAACGAAACGTGACTCAGCTGGCTTTATTTGTCAGTCTGATTTACGTCAAGTACTGGCATGAAGCGCCAATGGGGACACAAGCTCCTCTCAATGATCTCAAAATGCTGCATCTTCTGGAAAAATATCCACACGGAGGAGCTGCACAAGCGGCGAAGACAGCTCTAAGACGCCACCTGTGGTACTTGTCGGAGCATCTGATTGGACTGGCCTTCTTCGATAATAGGATCGATCCTGATACCAAAAGGAGAATGGTTCAACACCTCCAACATCCCCAAAAGAATGGCTGCCCCCGACGAATCGACATGGCGGAAGCTGGTGTTGAAAATGATGTGGCATCCTTCGTCACGAAAAGGACATTGACCCTCTTTGATGCCTTGAAAGTTGGAGGTAAGGAGGAAGCGCGCCAGTTACTTCAAAAAGATCCACGGGAATGGCCAAATGACAAGAACTAAAGGGAACTTAGAGATCGCGCCTTAAAGATGAAAGTCGTCAATGATGCTGCCGAGCGAGGTATTGCTCTCGCACAACGCTACAATGACACTTTGACACGAAACGAGGACCAGAAGCAGTACCTCCTACAACTCGTAGCCGCCCACCGAAAACAGATACCAATACCATCCAAGGCGACTCTGATGCAGAAGAAATAATGAAGATACACCCATTATCATGTCCTATTGTCTTACTGTTTTCTTTCATATTCTTTGAGAACCAAAAAAAAATTTAGTTATTCAGTTGTCTATATATTTTCCCAAATTTTCAAAAAGGGGGCAAGTGGGGCGACCCCTAAATATTAACCGAATAACGTGAAACTTTGCATAAATACTGTCCACACCAAGAGGCATAAAACCAACCTTGTGGAGAGAACTTAGTCGATGCTTTAACCTTTTGGACCACCCTAATAATATATATAAATATGTAATGTAAAGAACGACGCTTGTGTAGAAGAAACGTCCGCACAGGATGGGGAGAGAGAACGAGCAAATGAAAAATGAGGCACCTCCCAGGAATCGAACCCGGGATTATCCAATTGCCGGTCGGATATGCTAACCACTGCACCAAGGTCCCCGATCAGTCACAACTCGTAATTCTCCTACATACGAGCGGAATCAAATGCCCTGAGGGGGCACCTTCTCATGCGGTACATATATACATTTTAACTGCAAACAACACAGTATAATTAATGTAAAAAACGACGCTTGTGTAGAAGAAACGTCCGCACAAGATGGGGAGAGAGAACGAGCAAATGGTTCGATTCCTGGGAGGTGCCTCATTTTTCATTTGCTCGTTCATTTTCCCCATCTTGTGCGGACGCTTCTTCTACACAAGCGTCGTTCTTTACATTAATTATACTGTGTGTTGTTTGCAGTCAAAATGTTTGCAGTTAAAAAAGGTGTTTCATAACATGTGGGACACACTTTCAGGATGGATTCAGGACCTCAAAACAATGAAAAAAGTTTATATAAACATATGCCCGAAATCGCTTTGTTTCCGAGTTACAGCCCGTTTTGTGTTCCAACAATTCTTTCCACAAACTGTTTACAAAGACTGCTTGCCGACAATGTTTGTGAGTGTGTACAAGACTTATTTCATATATGGCCTTGCCGATTGTAATGTTTCGTACACTCTATGACATGTTTAAATATCGTTGAGTGTAGAGCCATCAGTCAGTCAGAGGTGCATCGCGGTGTTCACTGTTCGTATTCGAAACTTCTTACTGTGAATAAGTGCAGTCCACTGAAAAGAAAACCCTTAAAAGTTTTTGTGCTCTTCAGTGATAGTGTGCATTTGAAGTGAGAATGGAGGGTTATTCAAACAGAGAAATGGCATCTTATGTATGGACTTGCCGAGTGTAATGCAGCCGCAGCAAGATGTATGTATGCGGAAAGGTTTCCGAATCGTCGTCTGCCAGATAAGACCTTTCAGAGAATAGACGAGCATCTTGGTGATACAGGATCATTCAACAAGCGAGTTTCAAATGGTGGTAGACCAATCAGCGCCAAAACTGTTGAGTTGGAGGAGCGGGTCCTGAATCGCGTGGAGGAACATCCTGGTGTCAACACCCGAAGGAGAGCAGTGTTAGAAAATCTAGAAAAAGAAGAGCCATTGTTGTCCCAAGGCGATATGATGACTAAGCTGATTGATTCAGCATTGCTTGTATATATTAAGTTCAGGTGTATATATATCCATCTCATAATTGTAAGGTTAATGAAAAATTCACTTAATTTAGAGCTAGCATTTTTGGGCTCTTGTGACATCACTGTTTTTGCACTCTTGTGGCATAAATTTTTTGGGGCACTGCGCGTCCTTTCTACTCGTTTGTTGAATGCAGCACTTACAGGCGTGGTTTTATAGAGAGCTCTCCTGCAATTCAATTTGGTTGTTTAGATACAAGATTGTTGCATCGTGCAATAGTGCAGGTTGTGTTGTTGTTGCAAGGTTTAGAAAGAAGCCCATAATTAGTGCCCCTTTTGTTTTTTATCTTAATTTTATGCAACTGAGGCCTAAGGTAGGCCCACATCGAGTCAGCAACTCTGAGGTAGGACCTAATAGGACCTCCAAGTCCGTAGGTTTTAGTCTAGCTTAACTTGGGCTGTAGGTTGAACTGGCCCTTCAGAGCTCAGCTGGGATTCTGAACCCACTAAAAATAAAATATAACATGGTCCTTCGAAACCGGATTCTAGCCTAAGACTGAGTCAGTGACTATTTTTCGGCAAAGTTCTGATTGTGCAAATTGTCGCCCAAGTTAGGCCTGGACGGGTTGAGCATAATTGCGTTAACCCTAGACTGCATAACCCGGGCCTCTGAGGCCTGCCGGGTGTTATATTTAGCAGGGTTATGCATTCTAGGGTTAAGGTCCCAGGGTAGAAAGTTTGGTCGCCCAATTGCGAAACTTGGCCGCTAGTCTGTCGTTGTTTTGGGCCTACATTTTTACCGGTTTGGTTAATTTTGGTTTATTGTTTGTAGGTGAAGGTTGCAGACTTCAGTGCGCCAGTTACTTGGGCGGAAAATTTGGTATTCCACACTCGTGGTTGGTCAGTACCCCAACCAAGCAATTCAGTTTATTTGAAAAAAGCAAAATATTTGAGTTTGATCAGTTTGGTTAAGTATTTTTGTCAATTCAGCTTATTTGGCATTGAGCCCAATTGTTGTTTGCATTGAAGATAAGTGCAGCTGAATTGAACAAGTTTAGAAAAAGGAGAAGCGCCTACAAAGGTCTTATTATAAAGGTCATTGCGCTTAGTGACTGCGCAGCTTTCCATATTAGAAACTAAAAAGGTTGCTGTAAGCGAAGTAAATATTAAAATTGAGGCTCTTATAGAAGAAGATGAAATAGAAAATAACAATTTACTTTGAAGAGATTATTGATGACATAATTAAAGTATTATGCCACAGAGCGAAAGAGTTTAGCAGCTCCGTACAGTTAGAGACCAGGTCTAATAATGAAATACAACCCTCAACAAACGGTGTTTGTGAAGGTAAGGTTAACAGATCTGCAGTTCAATTACCGAGGCTTGTACTCCAAACATTTTCTGGGAGTATTCAGGAATGGCAAGGATGGGCAGACAGTTTTCAATCAGCAGTTCATTCTAGTCAAGTGTTAAGTGCGAAGTTTAATTATTTGCAGTCCCTCTTGGAAGGGGAGGCAGCAAAGACATAGCAGGATTAGCATCAACAGAGACTAATTATAATGTGGCTTGGGATATATTAAAGAAACGATTTGGTAAGCCAGAGATCTGGCCAGAGATCCTGTTAATAATCCCAATAGTGTCAAGGAGTTACGACAGTTATATGATGAATTTGAAGTTAGAACTAGATCCCTGGACAATTTGGGTGTAGGAATGGAAAGGTATGGTGTAATGGTGGTTACTATACTGGAGTCTAAATTGCCTAGCTCAATTTTGCTTGAATTAAGTAGGGGACACTCTACAGAACATGTGTACATCCCCCTTCAGCAGATGTTAAGTCTTTTAGGCACAGAATTAGTAAGACGAGAGGGAATTGAGTTTGCACAGTGGGATTTTAAACAAGGGGACAAAGGCAGGCACAGCACCAAAGTTTCTACAAAAAGGAATAGCCCAGGTACAGGTCAGCGCTACATGCATCGTTTGAGAATAAATTAAAGGGAATCAAGGAATGCATATTTTGCGAAGGCAACCCCAAGTCATATAAATGTGAGGTGGCTGAGGCTTTACCTGTTGAGGAGAGAAAGGACAGGGTAGTAGTATGCCCGAAAAATGGACGAGTGCAATGCAATTGCAAATGTCGCATAATGTTGCAAGAGTGCCACCCCACCCCCACCCCTTTGTTGCAAGGCATCCCCAAAAGGGGGTAGCAACAAGGGGTTATGCAACTTGGAGGCGGAATTATCCCCCAAGCTGCAATGAACCCTTTGGGGGGAGTGCAACTTGGAGGCATCCCCCAAGCTGCAATGAACCCCCCAAAGGGGGAAACCTAACCTAAGAGAGAGAAAGGAAGAGAGGAGAGGTGTTCGCCCGGCAGGAGCCGAGCGGCCGTTGTCTTATAGGGCCCCTAATCAGCCAGGTGGCTTAATCAGCCAGTGCCTCCGGGCATCATCAGCCAGTTGGCTTAGAAGGCTGGGTTGCCAGATTGCACTATTTGTTTAATTAAAGCATATATTCTGGCTTAATCAGCCAGTTGGCTTAGAAAGCTGAGTTGCCAGTTTGCACTATTTATTTAATTAAAGAATATATTCTGGCTTAATCCGCCAGTTGGCTTAGAAGGTTTCTTAGAAGGCATAAATGGCCTGTATATATTAATAACCTCCGGACGAATTAAAAGCGCACACAAACGCACATACAGTCACCGACTGTACGCCCATAAACCCCCTATTATCACACACACACATACACACACACACACACACACATACATATACATATAAACTGATTGATGCATGCAAAGCCCCAATAGCAAAATATACACACACACGCACACACACACACACACACACAAACACACACACACATTTTATTCATGCAGTTAACCGTGATTCACTGTCGTCAATTGAGTTAACATGACCTACTATTTGTCACCATCATGCACTTATCCGTGATCGTGACATGGAGCTAACCAGGACTTGGATGTGTTTACATTCGCGGTCCCCGCCGTACCGACACAATGCGACTCAGTCAGTTTCTCTCAGCGCGACCAAAGGCAATATTACGAACGAAATTATCAAAGACGCAAAGAGAAAATTCGGCGAGTGGTGTCAAACCTCAATCTAAACCATTAACCATACACACCAACAACACCTAGTGACGCGCGTTCATTAGTTGCGGGAGTAATTACCGAACATTTGATCACACCTCGTATATATAAGATCTACTAAGTCCTTTTTCAACCGGTATTTAAAAGAACACATTCATTTTCACCTGTTCAGTCTCAATTGTTTAAGGTTCAAAATTGAGTGTCAAACGCGATGCAAGAGAGCAATTCCCTCCTACACCAAGCGGTCATGTGTGACGGAGAGCGACTGTTAATTTTTATAGAAAACAGAGTAAATACATTTTTTACATTAAAATGTCTTCGCAGCCACGTTATTTACGTGAGACGAGAAGGAAAGGGCGTAGGTACATCGGCATGTTTTCCCGAGATAGCAGCAATCACAATAAACATTATAATTGTTCTATAAGATTATTATTTTATTTGTCATCCTATAATCATCATCATAAACGGTAGATATGAGCTAACTTAAAGCTAAAACATAACTTCTTATCAATTCATGTTTTCAGCTTCATTAAACATCGATAACCCCCCTCCCCCCAGTCCCACCCCGACCCACCCCACCCATCCCACACACACATTGTGGGGTACACAACAAATGGAGTTGAATGAAATACATATATATATATATATATATATATATATATATATATATGCAGGGACTGCTACGGTCCTGGAGCCTTACCCTACCAGGACAAGAAACTACGTAACATTGTCAAGGTGTAGCAGCTTAAACCGACTGGAATGTCTGCCTGGAATTCTGGAAGGAGATTTCTGTATCTTGCGGGGGGCAATAGGCATCCGGAAGGTACTAATTAGTAGTTTCGAACAAGCCAGGAAAGGCCTAGCAAGCCTCTGGCGGTTTTCTTTTGCTCAAGTACAACGCAGAGAGCCTCGGAAAGAACAGACCACGGTTACGACTTTGGCGCGAAAACGGACTTTCTTTTGGATTGCTACAATAAATGTCGGAACACTTAGAGACAAATGCGAAGAAATAGTTGAGTTCATGGAATCGAAATCTATACATATTATGGGAATCGCAGAAACCAGATGGAGAGGTGAAGGAACCAAGTTACTGCACAATGATTATAAGTGCAAATACAAGGGCAAAGAAAAGGATACCAGATCGGGTGTGGCAGTTATACTGTCCCCCGATTTTCTGAACATGTTGTTGGAGTGATATTGAAGAGTGAGAGATTGATGGGAGTGACCCTGATCCTAAACGGAGAGAGACTATCGGTAATCCAGGCATATGCACCGCAGAGTGGAAGATCACAGGAGGAAAAGGAAACTTTTTATGAGGATCTTCAGGGAATGATAGATGGGCTGCCTTATGGACCAAGAATTTTGATGGGAGACCTAAATTGCCATGTGGGTGGAGATCGAAATGGAAATGAAGACGTGATAGGGGCATTTGGTGTCGGGGAGAGAAATTTGGAAGGGGAAATGCTGGTAAATTTTTGTGAAAAAATGTTCTTAGTATAATGAACACATTTTTTAAGCACCAGGAATCACATCTCTATACGTGGTATGGATGGAATAGTAGAACCGGAAATTATGATAAGAAGTCTCAGATAGACTTTATTGTGGTGGATTAAAAGTCATTGGTGAAAGATGTAAGAGTAGTACCATCTGTGTCTTTTGACTCGGATCATAGACTTGTTAAAGCCAAAATTTTGCTTCCAGTACCACAAAATATAAAAAAGCCTAGAAGGAGAAGAGTGTGCACGGAGAATATACCAGAAAAACTGGAAGAGATTAGAACTAGAACTGAGGAGGCTTTCGTACAAAGGGTAGCTACGGAAATAGTGGAGGAGGTTTGGGTTGAGTTTAGGAGAACGATGGAAGGAATACAGTGAGAGGTGATTGGAGAAAGGGTAGTTGGTGGGTCAAAAAAGAAAAAGACGGCATGGTGGACCCAGGAGGTAAAGGAGGCAGTGACAAATAAGATGCGTGCTTTTAGGAGATGGCTTAAGGATAGAAATGAGCAAACAAGGCAAGAATATGTCCAAATGAGAAGCCACACCAACGAGGTTAAAAGAAGAGCGAAACGCTCTGTGTGGGAGAAAATAGGTAGAGACTTAGAAGAGGATTTTCAAGGCTCGAAGAAGTTACTGTATAGCATGGCTAAGAAGTATAAAAATGGAGAAAGCAAGAAAACAACAGTGGCGATTAAAAATGCACATGGTGAAATCCTCACTGATAAAAGCGAGGTGGCCGCACGCTGGAACGAATACTTTAGACAGCTTTGGATTAACGAGAACCAATATGATGAGGTGAGACGGGAGGAGCGGGTAAATCATGAGGAGCATGAGGGGGACAGAGAGATCACTAGAGAGGAGGTTATTCAAGCACTAAAGAGGATGAAGAATAATAAAGCTCGCGGGCCAGATGCAATTGTCACAGAAACACTAAAAGCAGCTAGTGATCCTGCTGTGGACTGGCTGCTAAGCATTTTCCGGTGGTGTGGTCACAGGGAATTGTACTGGCAGAATGGGGCAGAGCAATTATATGTCTTATATAAAAAGAAGGGAAGTGAGCAGGAATGTAAAAACTACCGTGGCATATCTTTGATGTGTCATGTGGAGAAAATATATGAAAGGATTTTGGAACATAGAATACGAAACATACTGGAACCTGGGTTACTGGAGTATCAATGTGACTTTCGTGCAGGCCGGAGTAATATAAATCAAATTTCAGCCATAAGACAATATCTTGAGAAGAGCCAAGAATTCAATTTGGACCGCTTCATATGTTTTTTGGATCTGGAGAAGGCATTTGATAGTGTGCCCATGGAGAAGCTGTGGGTGGTTTTGAGTGAGAGAATGCCACCCAAGCTTCTGAGAGCAGTAATGAGCACCTATAGGGTCTCCAAGAGCACGGTGGTGGGATCGGAGGAGTGGTTTGATATAAGTACAGGAGTTAAACGAGGGAGTGTTCTGTCACCCATTTTATTTATTGCCTACATCAACAGGGTTATGGAACACATAACTGAGGAAATTGAAGAGGAAATAGAAATTTTTGGATATGCTGATGATGTGGCTGTTGGGACCAACACAGCACAATCCCTGGAGAGAATTATGCAGAGGTGGGATGAGAGATTGAGGGAGTATGGACAAACTGAATTATGATAAAACTGAATATATGGTGGTAACGAGAGGAGCGAACGAGGATGGACTCTTTGTTAGGGGAAGGGAAATGAAAAAGACGGACACATTTAAATACCTTGGTAGTGTGATAGCAAATAATGCGGGTGTGGATGCAGAGGTGAATGAAAGAATTGCTAAATATAGCAGAAATGTTTCCTTCCTGTACTCCATATTGAAAGATCAAAACATCCCTAAAAAGGTAAAGACGCATATACAGGGTGTTTCAGGAGGAAAGGTCAATACTTCGGGAGGTGATAGTATCGGTCATTGTGAGAAAAAAAGTTCATATGAACATGTGTCTAATTCTGAATGGTTACGGAGATAGAGCTGTTTGAATCTACAAATACAAAAGCATTGTTAATGGTAATCAAGAAAGAGAAACCAAATACTGTTTCTAACATTTAATGTTTAAACATTGGCATTTTGAATGGTATCAGATACAGAAATGACAAATTTGTTACAGTTTACAATACGTTTTCGAAAATCCCACCGTCAACCTCAATGCACTTTGCAACTCGTGTGCGAATATCGCGTGTTGCTCGTCTGAGTTGATCTTGACGTTCCTTTATGCGGGCAGCAGAATCCAAAATGCGCGCGAGCAATTCGTCTCGTGTATCCACCTTTCTTTTGTAAATTTGACTTTTCATCCACCCCCACAAACAATAATCTAACGGAGAGAGGTCTGGAGACCTTGGTGGCCATTGAATGGGACCACCGCGGGGGGAGGAAGAGCTGCGCGCGCATCAGATTCAAACAGCTCTATCTCCGTAACCATTCAAAATTAGACACATATTCATATGAACTTTTTTTTTCACAATGACCGATACTATCACCTCCCGAAGTATTGACCTTTCCTCCTGAAACACCCTGTATACTCAACAATATTGAAACCAATCTTACTATACGGCAGCGAGACTTGGGCCCTAACCACAAGGACGAGGGGAAAACTGCAAGCAGCTGAAATGAGGGTCCTGAGATTGATAGGAGTAAGTAGATTGGATAAAATAAGGAACACTGGAAAGGACAGCAAGAAGAATGCTGGAATGGGCCCCTCAAAACAGAAGACCAGTTGGAAGACCCAAGATCCGATGGATGGATAACATCAAGAGTGCTGTCGAGAAGTGTGGAATCAGTCTCCAACGGGCGAACTTGATGTGTGGAGATCGTGAGGCATGGAGGAGTCTCGTCCGAGGGCTCCCAACACCCAGACCGCTTTAGGTCTACCAGGCGCCTAGTAAGAAAGGTAAGAAATATACAGAGAGAGAATAAAAAACTGAAGAAGGCAAACACACACACACGTTAGTGATTTGAAAGTATTGTTAAAAATGATAATTTTCAGAAAATTCACTCCTCCACCAGGCCAGGAAGACATCAACTTTGACTTGTGACGGCCCTGAGGTACGTTCATTAAATCTCTGACAATATCCCAGGGTTTATCATAACGCCCCGGTTAGTGCTACTACTGTAATTGCTATAGTATTACAACCTTCCGCTCAACTCGAACGTATAGTGTCGAACTGAGTTACCACGCCTTTCGCACCCTCACAGTTTCTAAGAATCATAAAATCGGGGATCTTTCTTGTCAATACTTTAAAACTCGCTCCTCCATCAAACCGGGTCTAGAGGCGGGACCTCCTGCTTGAATCCGGTGTGAAGAGAGGAGCATCAAGTTTTAAAGTATCGCTAATAAATGTCCCTTTTGTGATTCTTAGAAGTTGTGAGAGGTGCGAAAGGCATGGTAACTCAGTTCGGTACTATGCGCACGGGTTGGGGCGGAAAGCTGTAATACTACAGCAATTAATAGCACTAGCCGGGGCGTTATGATACACCCTGGGATATTGTCAGAGACTTAAATGAACGTACCTCAGGGCCGAAACAATAGTCAAAGTTGATGTCTTCCTGGCCTGGTAGAGAAGTGAATTTTCTGATAATTATAATTTTTAACGGTACTTTCAAATCACTAATGTGTGTGTGTGTGTGTGTGTGTGTGTGTGTGTGTGTGTATGTGTGTGTGTGTGTATGTGTGTGTATGTGTGTGTGTGCGTGTGTGTGTGTCTGTGTCTTCTTTAGTTTTTGATTCTCTCTGTGTATATATATATATATATATATATATTTCATTCAACTCCATTTGTTGTGTAACCCACAATGTGCGTGTGGGATGGGTGGGGTGGGTGGGGGTGGGACTGGCGGGAGGGGGGTTATCGATGTTTAATGAAGCTGAAAACATGAATTGATAAGAAGTTATGTTTAAGCTTTATGTCCTGCTCATATCTACCGTTTATGATGATTATAGGATGAAAAATAAAATAATAATCTTATAGAACAATTATAGTGTTTATTGTGATTTTAAATCAAAGAACGAATGTAAGGAGCAGTAGAGTTAGGCGTCCCTGGGTAATCCCACGCTGCTATCTCGGGAAAACATGCCGATGTACGTGCGTCCTTTCCTTCTCGTCTCACGTAAATAACGTGGCTGCGAAGACATTTTAATGTAAAAAAATGTATTTACTCTGTTTTCTATAAAAATTAACAGTCGCTCTCCGCCACACATGACCGCTTGGCGTAGGAGGGAATTGCTCTCTTGCATTGCGTTTGACACTCAATTTTGAACCTTAAACAATTGAGACTGAACAGGTGAAAATGAATGTGTTCTTTTAACTACCGGTTGAAAAAGGACTTACACTGCGTTCGCACTTATTAAGCAGATTACATTTTCTCCAATGTTTTCAAAAGTTTTTCCCCGATTTCAATGAAATTTGTAGCAAATAATCACTATATATAGCAGCATTGATGGTATTCATTTCGATAAAATATTTTGATAATTAAAATAATTATCTCATTTTATTGAAAAATATGTAAAATATTGTTCCGAATTATTAAGCAAGTATTCTATTTACGGATCTAAGTGGTGAAAATGGGTAAGAAGAAGGATTTAACATTAACTGAGAAAAGAAAAATAGTCAAGTTACTCGCTGAAAATATAAAATCTATTGAAATTGCGAAGCAGTTTGGCAAAGCTTATCGAACTGTAAACAAGTTTGTAGCGGAGGGTACCAAACTAAGGCAGCGCAGTGATAAAGGAGCTATAAGAAAAGTGACAAGGCAGCAGATATCTGTAATCAAGCGCAAATTGCAAAGCATCCATTGTCCTCAAGTAAAGAGGTTTTTGAGCAGGCTGGCATACATAATATACCAAGAACATCTTGATGTGGAATCCTCCAAACAATTGGCAAGACATGTAAACCTATGGTTCAGTCACCATTAACACCCAGGTACAAGAAGCAGCGTGTTGAATGGGCGCGTCAGTACGTGAAAACAGATTTTAATACTGTATTGTTCACCGATGAATGAAAAGCAATCCTTGAGGGACCTCATGTTTGGTCAAGAAGATGGATTGCTGAGAGCCAATTTCTACCATCGAGATTAAGACGCCAACAAGGTGGAGGTAGTGTCATGTTTTGGGCAGGATTGACAGGCAATGAAGTAACTGTCCCATACAGAGTGCCTGATGGTGTAAAAATGAATGCCCAGTCTTACACAAACTTTCTAAAAGAAAACTTCATTCCATGGTAGAGATTGACCCTTAGCAATCCATCTTCTTGACCAACCATCAGATCCCTCAAGGGTTGCTCTTCATTCATCGGTTAACAATACAGTATTAAAATCTGTTTTCACCTACTGACGCGTCCATTCAACACGCTGCTTCTTGTACCTGGGTGTTAATGGTGACTGAACCATAGGTTTACATGTCTTGCCAATTGTTTGGAGGATTCCACATCAAGATGTTCTTGGTACATTATGTAAGCCAGCCTGCTCAAAAACCTCTTTACTTGAGGACAATGGATGCTTTGCAATTTGCGGTTTATTACAGAGGTCTGCCGCCTTGTCACTTTTCTAATAGTTCCTTTATCACTTCGCTGCCTCAGTTTGGTACCCTCCGCTACAAACTTGTTTACAGTTCGATAAGCTCTGCCAAACTGCTTCGCAATTTCAATAGATTTTATATTTTCAGCGAGTAACTTGACTATTTTTCTTTTCTCAGTTAATGTTAAATCCCTCTTCTTACCCATTTTCACCATTTAGATCCGTAAATAGAATACTTGCTTAATAATTCAGAACACAATATTTTACATATTTTTCAATAAAATGAGATAATTATTTTAATTATCAAAGTATTTTATCGAAATGAATACCATCAATGCTGCTATATATAGTGATTATTTGCTACAAATTTCATTGAAATCGGCGAAAAACTTTTGAAAACATTGGAGAAAATGTAATCTGCTTAATAAGTGCGAACGCAGTGTAGTAGATCTTATATATACGAGGTGTGATCAAAAGGTTCGGTAATTAGTCTCGCAACTAATGAACGCGCGTCACTAGGTGTTGTTAGTGTGTATGGTTGATGGTTTAGATTGAGGTTTGGCACCACTCGCCGATTTTTCTCTTTGCGTCTTTGATAATTTCGTTCGTAATATTGCCTTTGGTCGCGCTGAGAGAAACTGACTGAGTCGCATTGTGTCGGTACGGCGGGGACCGCGAATGTAAACACCTCAAAGTCCTGGTTAGCTCCATGCCACGTTCACGGATGGTGACAAATAGTAGGTCATGTTAACTCAATTGACGACAGTGAATCACGGTTAACTACATGAATAAAATGTGTGTGTGTGTGTGTGTGTGTGTTTGTGTGTATGCCACGATGCGCATCCGTATGTCGGCCTCTCTTCACCGAAGGTCGAAGCTGGCGGTCCCTGCCTCTAGGATTGGCTTGGTGAAGGAGTGGTCCGTTCTCTTGCGCTCTCTGCTACACATGACCGCTTGGTGGAGGAGCGAGTTGCTCTCTTGCGCTCTCCACCGGACATAGTCATGTACACCCGGCTCATCTGGCCTAAAATGCAGTCTAATTTCTTCATTTCTACCATATCTCAAGAGTTGAAGTTTCTCGGTGTTAAATACCCTATTGCTGTCTTCTGTTGTCCCCCTCTTCACACCGGGATCATGCAGGTGGCCCCGCCTCTAGGCCGGGCTTGGTGTAGGAGTGAGTTGCTCTCTTGCGCCCTCCGTCACACATGACCGCTTGGTGGAGGAGCGAGTTGCTATCTCGCGCTCTCCACCGCACATAGTCATGTACACCCGGCTCATCTAGTCTAATATGCATACTAATTTCTTCATTTCTACCATATCTCAAGAGTTGAAATTTCTCCGTGCTAAATACCCTAATGCTGTCTTCTGTTTTCCCCCTCTTCACGCCGGGATCAAGCATGTGGTTCCCGCCTCTAGGCAGGGGTTTAATTCGTGAATTGCACTGGAGAAAATTTAATTTAATATGTCCCAAAAGCTGGTTTAAAATTACAAAAAATATAATGCAGTAAATCATGTTAATCAAATTATTGAATTGCCGATGGTGCAATTATAAGGGTTGTGCCAAAAATTCCATTTTCTTTATAAATACCCATAGAAAACGATATTCATTGGGGTAAGCCAGCTAAAACTTACAATCGATTTATATTAATGTTTTTTGCATCAAAGTTTATGATACTTCGAGGTGTCTATACCTTTTAACTGAAAGCGTTAGCTGATTACTGCTTTTAGATAAATTTATGTATTAAGATGGAGGCTGAATAAATTCTTCTGACATGAACGAGGAAAATATCAACAAACTATACTTTTCCCTTAACAATACGTACATAATAAAGAAATTAATTATATGGAGAACATCGCTTTTCCATTAAACATATACAAATTAAATAAATAGCGCAGTCTGGCACCTAATCTTGTGGATTATGTCGGGGTGTGTATATATATATATATATATATATATATATATATATATATACATACACAGCCTTCTAAACACTATATCGTAAAGTCGCGATGAAATATGCCCAGTACTTGAACCTCTACTTTTTTTATTTATATTAATGATTTGGGAAGGGGTCTAAATAGTAAAACCTCAATATTTGCAGATGATACAAAATTGGGGCAAAATGTAAGATCTTTAACAGGTGCCATGAAAGTGCAAAAGGACATTGATAAAGTAGTTGCTTGGGCAGATAGATGGGAGGTGAAAGTTTTATTTAATATGCCACAAAAGCTGGTTTAAAATTACAATAAAAATAATGCAGTAAGTCATGTTAATCCAATTATTGAATTGTACAGTAGATGGTGCAATTATATGGGTTGTGCCAAAAATTCCATTTTCTTTATAAATACCAACACAAAACGATATTTATTGGAGTAAGCCAGCTAAAACTTACAATCGATTTATATTAATGTTTTTTGCAACAAAGTTTATGATACTTCGAGGGTCTATACCTTTTAAAATAATTTTGCATCATTATTTCAGGATATTTTCAACAATAAGATTTAATATGATCGTGAATGCTGGTTTTAATTATATTAAAAAATAATGCATTGATTATACGTTTCGTATATTATTATTTTCAATATATTTAATATAACTGTATATATTTTTCCTGTACTAATATTTTCATAATACAACGTTTTGTATATTATTATTTTCAAAATATTTAATTGTTTAATATAACTGTACATATTTTTCCTGTACTAATATATTGACAATGCAACGTTTTGTATACTTTTGATTATATATTTCCCGTTCATGATGCTATTATTATTTTTGACCATATACATATATATCCCAATGTATATTTATTTCCATTAATTCGCCAAAATAAACAGAATGATGTATTGGCGTTTTATTTATTCCTTTTCGTTTGTACACGGTATTTAATTATATCAATTGGTTGGTTTCTAAAGCGGATTTGTAAACCAGAATATATGTTTTAATTAAATATTACTATCTGGCAACTCAACCTGAACAAGTCAAATGGCGGATTATGTCAGAATATATGCTTTAATTAAATAAATAGTACAAACTGGCGACTCAACCAGATACACCAAATGGTGGCGAGAGAGAGAAATAAACATGAACGAGTGTTGCAATAATCTTCGCAAAATGATCGAATAAAAGAACTAATTCATTGCATAGCGCATTGTGGCAACTAATCTTGTACCCCCGATATATATATATATATATATATATATATATATATATATATATATATATGATGAATAAAACCACGAAGAAAAGGAAACACAGAGTGGTGCTCAAGCGCTTTCGTCTAATGATATCCTCAGAACCACTGAAGTAAATAAAGAGTTCAAGACTATATACACGTTACAAAAAAAAAAATATATATATATATATATATATATATAATAAATATAGAAATAAAAATTATGGGAGGAGCATACAAATTTGTAAGGAAAACGACCAATTTTAGCACATTGCCCGAATTCAACACAAGATCAAATTTTATAGTTAATGCCTGAATGATATACTGTATAGGTCACAAAAAATATAAAAAAATATATATATAAAAATAAATTGAAAAATAAAAATTGTAAGAGGAGCATACATATTTATAAGGGAAAACTAACCACGTTTTAGCACTTGCCCTTCTTGTCTAAATCCTTTCTGAACGAATTCAACACAAGATCAAATGGATTGTTTATAACCAATTTCATAGATAAGGCCTGAATGATATATATATATATATATATATATATATATATATATATATATATATATAATTAGTTTTATATTTTTTGTTACCTATATATCATTCAGGCCTTATCTATAAAATTGGTTATAAACAATCCATTTGATCTTGTTTTGAATTCGTTCAGAATGGATTTAGACAAGAAGGGCAGAGGGCTAAAACGTGGGTAGTTTTCCATTATAAATATATATGCTCCTCTTACAATTTTTATTTTCAATTTATTTTTATATATATATTTTTTTATTTTTTGTGACCTATATATCATTCAGGCATTAACTATAAAATTTGATCTTGTGTTGAATTCGGGCAAAGTGCTAAAATTGGTCGTTTTCCTTACAAATTTGTATGCTCCTCCCACAATTTTTATTTCTATATTTATTATATATACATTTTTTTTTTTGTAACCTGTATATAGTCTTGAACTCTTTATTTATTCAGTGGTCCTGAGGATGTCATTAGACGAAAGCGCTTGAGCACCATTCTGTGTTTCCTTTCCTTCGTAGTTTTTTTTCATCATAAATATTTTTCACCTGTTACTTTCGTGAAATAATCTTAATATAATGAACACCACGCGTTCCTTCGGCTTGCTGTTCCCTCTCTTGTCTCCGTTTGTGTCCGTGTTTTCTTCTACATTAATGAAGTGGCATGCAATTCGTATCCGACGAAAGTTTCTTATTAATTGTCTAGAGGAGCAGGTCCTTCCCAAGTCCCTACTTCCGATTCGCCTCGGACAAATTGACGACCATCCGTTCAACAACTTCAGCAGATTAATTTCAAAGAAACATATTGAAGTCACCAGACAAAATGAGTGGTCCGCCCTCAAAAATTTACGCATTGCCAAACGTAATTTTGCGACCGTTATTCCCCAACCGTGGATCCAACCTTTGTTTGATGAAATTTACAACGAGTTGCGTCGGAGAACTTCTTCACATCGTAACATTTTGGATTGCAAAATTAAAAGGCTCATTCGAAATAGTCAGTGGAGTAAAAAAGAAAGCTCGAAATGTGTTTTGAACCTTTCTTCGAAAAACATTAGTGACGATGCAAAAAGTGCCCTTGGATTTGGTATGTCCTTTTTTATTGTTAAAAAACCTGCTTTACAAATTTGTTATAGTCTTGTTTGTTTTGAAAGACAGTGTAATCTTCCTCAGTCTTTGGTTAACATAGTTAAAGGTTTTGTCTATAGTGCTGCGAATAGTACTTACGAAGATAACTTTCCTAAAAGTTTTCACAATAGCCTCTCACAATTAAAAAAAGATGGTGAGCTCCATATTACTAAAGCAGACAAGGCTAACACCATAGTTATTATGGACAAAGTGGTCTACATTAGAAAGATGAAGGAGCTTCTCCAAGACCACGCCACATACAGAAAATTTAGGAAGAACCCGCAGGATGACGTCATCAAATCAGTCAATACTGGCTTAAAACACATTCTCAAAGATCATAATGGACTTAATTCCACTTTTCATGTCCACTTCACCTTCTCTTCCCTACCCACAAACCTGGCAACCCTATGCGCCCTATTATTAGCTCAGTGGGCTCTATTACCTACAAACTCTCCAAATGGCTTGTCAAAGTCTTGTCCCCCATTTTCGGAACTATCTCTGATTCACATGTAAAAAATTCCATGGATCTCACTGAAATATTTAATAATGTATGCACTGAAACCAACGATAGATTGATCAGTTTTGATGTTTGTTCATTGTTTACAAAAGGGCCGATTGACGATATGCTTGACTTTCTCTCCCGAGAATTACATAAGACCTGCCACTACCTGCACACATCGTTTTGGAACTTATTAAGCTTTACATCAAAGACTGTAAATTCACTTTCAATAGCGAGTATTATCAACAGGTTTTTGGGATGGCCATGGGCAACCTCTCCAATATTTATATGGAGTTTTTCAAAATTACTTACATTCCGAGAATCCTTGGGGTTGGCATCCCATGGTTGCGGTACGTCGACGATATTTTGTGTATCTGGCCCATGAATCGTGACCTGGATGACTTCCTCCTTCAGTTAAATTATCAAGTCCCCTCCATTAAGTTTACTTTAGAAGTGGAACAAGATAACTCAATCCCGTTTCTGGATGTGCGTGTACATAGGGAAAGCCCAGGTTTTAAGTTTAGTATCTATCGGAAAAAACAAACAATTTATCCTACGTACACTTTTACTCTGGACAGGACACCCCGATTAACAAGGTCATATTTTCTTGAACGTTTCTCCGCGCTCTTAGAATCGCCAGTCCGGAATACATCGATGCCGAATTGGAAAAAATCAACGGTATTGGAAGAGATCTGTGCTACCCACCTGCGCTTATGGAATCTTGTCTTAACAAGGCAAAACGAACTTTCTATCGTGTGAATAATAACACTCGCACTTTGTCAAAGAATATTTTAGTACTTCCATTTTTCCCGGGCTTTTTTGGCATTGCTAATGTACTTAAACTTTTGGATATTAATGTAGTATTTTCATATAACAATATTGTGAAAAATATCATAGTAAAAAATAGCGCTACCAATAATTCAGGCATTATCTATAAAATTGGTTGTAAACAATGTGATTCCTTTTACATTGGTCAGACGGGAAAGGATGTGCACACGCGTGTAAAACAGCATCAATATTCCGTTAGAACGGGACAGTCGTCCAGTGCCCTTTTTGTCCACTTGTCAGAGTTATCCCACTGTATTGATTGGAATGATGCTTCAGTTTTGTTTCACTCTACCAACATTGTTAATAGAAATATTCTTGAGTCTGCTATTATCCAACTTACAAATAACTTTAACATGAGCAAAGGTCTTTTTTAACTCGATCCCGTTGTTTTGAATTCGTTCAGAACGGATTTAGACAGGAAGGGTAGAGTGCTAAAACTTTGGTAGTGTTTCCTTATAAATTTGTATGCTTCTCTTACAAATTTTATTTTTGAATTTAGTTTTATATATATATTTTTTTAATTTTTTGTGACCTATATATCATTCAGGCCTTATCTATAAAATTGGTTATAAACAATCCATTTGATCTTGTGTTGAATTCGTTCAGAAAGGATTTAGACAAGAAGGGCAGAGTGCTAAAACGTGGGTAGTTTTTCCTTATAAATATGTGTGCTCCTCTTACAATTTTTATTTTTCAATTTATTTATATATATTTTTTTTTTTTGTGACCTATATATCATTCAGGCATTAACTATAAAATTTGATCTTGTGTTGAATTCGGGCAAAGTGCTAAAATTGGTCGTTTTCCTTACAAATTTGTATGCTCCTCCCACAATTTTTATTTCTATATTTATTATATATATATATATATATATATATATATTTTTTTTTGTAACCTGAATATAGTCTTGAACTCTTTATTTACTTCAGTGTTCCTGAGGATGTCATTAGACGAAACCGCTTGAGCACCATTCTGTGTTTCCTCTCCTTCGTGGTTTTATTCATCATAACTATTTTTCCCGTGTTACTTTCGTGAAATGATTTTGATATATATATATATATATATATATATATATATACTGCCTTCTAAACACTATATCGTAAAATCGCGATGAAATATTTATATTAATGACTTGGAAAGGGGTCTAAATGGTAAAACCTCAATTTTTGCAGATGATACAAAATTGGGACAAAATGTAAGATCTTTGACAGGTGCCATGAAAATGCAAACGGACATTGATAAAGTAGTTGCTTGGGCAGATAGATGGGAGATGAAAATTTAATTTAAGGTAACGGTTCAGAATAGGGGCGCCACCTCAATTTTTGTGTTTTTTCCACCAAAACATGCTAAAACCATTGGTTTCCTGTTGTTTAGGATGAATATGACCATCGCCATTACAGTAAATTATTGCTTGAAGTGATTTCACCCCCCCAACCCCTCCTACAATCTGGGGGGACCACCTTGGGAACCGGGGGTTTTGGGTGGGGGGACACAGCACAAGCAATAATTTACTGTAATAGCGATGGTCAGATTTATCCTAAACAACAGGAAACCAATGGTTTTATCATGTTTTGGAGGAAAAAACACGTGTCATGAAACATCAAAAACCATGAGAAAAACCTAGGTTTCATGGAAAACCTAACCTAACTAACGTAAAAAATATAAAACCCTATACCGATCAATTTGTGATATGTGATCTTTATGGACCCCGGAGACCTAAATTATACAAATTGGACACTACATTTAAAGGGAGAACACCATGAGAGCTCTACTAGCGTCACCGCACATCCGTCACAGACCGAAGCCATTTTCAAACTGAAGTGAATGAACGATACGATAGTAGGGTTGCCAACTCAAAATTTCCTACATTCATACCCAAAAGTATGTTTCTCGTAATTTTCTAACTTCGTTTTTTTACTATGCGACACATGCAATCAACGTATTTTAATGAGAGAAACAACTTTGTCTCTATGGTATTTTTCGAAATTTTGCTTAATTAAGTGGCGCCCGTATTCTGAACCATTACCTAATTTAATATGCCCCAAAAGCTGGTTTAAAATTACAATAAATATAATGCAGTAAATCATGTTAATCCAATTATTAAATTATAGATGGTGCAATTATATGAGTTGTGCCAAAAAATTCCATTTTTTATTCCATTTTTATTGGGGTAAGCCAGCTAAAACTTAAAATCGAGCTATATTAATGTTTTTTTTGCATCAAAGTTTATGATACTTCTAGGAGTCTATACCTTTTAAAATAATTCTGCATCATTATTTCGGGATATCTTCAACAGTAAGACTCAATATAATCGTGAATGCTGGTTTTAATTATATTAAAAAATACATGGTGTCCCATAAGTCCGGCATCATAGGAGAAATTCATATTTTTCTATTTCTGCAAACCATAATTGTACTTGTACCAACAATTCTCTGGTCATTGGATAGGACGTCGAGGGCCTGTGGAATGGCCAGCTAGAACCCCGTATCTCACGCCACTAGATTTTTATCTCTGGGGCCACTTGAAAGCGCTGGTATACGCAGAGAAAATTAGGAGTGTTGAACATTTGTGACAGCGCATTATTGGGGCATGTAACACCATTACTCCTGACATCATTCACCGTGTGCTTGCTGACTGGGTATCACGTCTGAATTTGTGTATTGAAAACAATGGTGGACATATTGAGCACGTTCTGTAAATAAAAGCTTTTGTTTTGCATTTTTTAATTATTTTTCCTATGATGCCGGACTTATGGGACACCCTGTAGTGCAGCAGTGTTGCTGCGGGGCTGCAAGTAAATGAGGAAAAATGAATAAGTTACTCCGAGACAGAATCTATTTTGTTTTAAAAATCGTATTAATGCTTTTCATGTTATAGTTGAAGGAGAAAATTGTGTCTTAAAGATAAATTTATATTGAAGCAAAATAATTGGCCAAAAGAGGAAAAATGAATAAGTTACCCGAAATAGAATCTATTTTGTTTTAAAAATCATATTTATGCTTTCTATGTTATAGTTTAAGGATAAAATTGTGTCTTAAAGATAAATTTATATTGAAACAATAATTGGATAAAAGAGGAAAAATTAATAAGTTACCCCTAATTTAATTTCTATTTTGTTTTAAAAATCATATTAATGCTTTTCATGTTATAGTTTAAGGATAAAATTGCGTATTATGATGAAAATTTGTAGTTGTATTAAACTTAGTTTATCTTATTCGATTTTTTGTTTAAAAGATCGCCCCACCAAGTGTCAAATAGGCTTCGTTAAACCACGAGAAGCTCAATAGAAAAACTATTGGCGTTACCTTTTTTGATTTGGTTCTATAAACGTATTTGTTTCTGTTTAATGGTTTTGTCTATTGTGTCGTATTTAGAGACCTTGTCGGTCTATCAGGTGTTGGTGTTGGTAAGTAAGGCGGTGGTGGAGGTGAGTTGTTGTGTAATAGTTTCACCACCAGTCGTCTAACTTTGGACGCTTGGATGTAACCCTCATATCGGATACGTGGTGTTAATGGGATGAGCTCCTAAAAAGTCGTAGCCCTCATTTCACCATGTGCTGTTGATGGGATGATCTCCTAAAAGTCGTAGCCCTCATTTCACCATGTGCTGTTGATGGGATGAGCTCCTAAAAGTCTATACTTTGACGATTGTTGGTGATGTGATTCTTTTTTGTGTGGTGGTTGTGCTCGTATATATTTTGCTACTGGGTCTTTGCATGCATCAATCAGTTTATTTATATATATGTATGTATGTATGTGTGTGTGTGTGTGTGTGTGTGTGTGTGTGTGTATATGGGGTTTATGGACGTACAGTCGGTGACTGTATGTGCGTTTGTGTGCGCTTTTAATTCGTTCGGAGGTTATTAATACATACAGGCCATTTATGCCTTCTAAGAAACCTTCTAAGCCAACTGGCGGATTAAGCCATAATATATGCTTTAATTAAATAAATAGTGCAAACTGGCAACTCAGCCTTCTAAGCCAACTGGCTGATTAAGCCAGAATATATGCTTTAATTAAATAAATAGTGCAGTCTGGCAACTCAGCCTTCTAAGCCAACTGGCTGATGATGCACGGAGGCACTGGCTGATTGGTGACAGGACAATTGCGTCCTGGTCAAGTGCGTCCCGGACAAATGCGTCCCGGTCATTGGCGTCCCTGGATAATTGCGTCCGGTTTTATTTCGTCCTGGACAATTGCGTCCCGGACAATTGCGCTCTTCCCCAACTACTATATGAAGTTTATTTATTAGAGAAGTGAATAGAAAGTTCATTGTCACTTCACCTACGCAATTGTCCACGGACGCCAATGACGAGGGACGAGTATGTTTGTTATTGTAATTTGGTATGGGATATAATGCCCGGTTAGATTAATTGAATGCCCAGTTAGGTCAACTGTATGCCCTTGACGATTGGTTAGGTTAAGTTGTGATATTTTCGTTAAAATTAACGAAACTAACTTTATCTTAAGTGGACGTAACCTCATAAAATTTGACAATGATGTTGCTGATGATGGATAAAGTTTTAGAGAACAGTTTCGAACAGAACTTATGAACATATAACAAGTTTAATAGGTTAAAATGAAAAGTATATTTGAAATTCCGATACTAACTTTCTATTCACTTCTCTAATAAATAAACTTCATATATTAGTTGGAGAAGTGCGCAATTGTCCGGGACGCAATTGTCCGGGACGCAATTGTCCAGGGACGCCAATGACCGGGACGCACATGACCAGGACGCAATTGCCCTAGTACCGGCTGATTAAGCCACTGGCTGATTAGGGGCCCTATAAGACAACGGCCGCTCGGCTGAAGTCTTAATATGCGCTTAGCTCCTGCCGTGCGAACACCTCTCCTCTCTTCCTTTCTCTATCTTAGGTTAGGTCTCCCCCTTTGGGGGGTTCATTGCAGCTTGGGGGATGCCTCCAAGTTGAACCCCCCCAAAGGGTTCATTGCAGCTTGGAAGATAACTCCGCCTCCAAGTTGCATAACCCATTGTTGCTACCCCCTTTTTGGGGTGCCTTGTAACAAAGGGGGTGGGGTTGGCACTATGGGGGTGGGCGTGGCACTCTTGCAACATTATGCAACATTTGCAATTGTATTGCACTCGTCCATTTTGTGGTCATACTACTTAGGGTAACTAAGTCCACAGCATGTTTTAAATGTATTTTGAAAGGTCACAGAGCAAAGCTTTGTAAGTTTAAAATTTTTTGCAAAAAATGCCATGGCCGGCATCAGCGATTATTGTGTGAAAACACTCCTAGTAGGCCTACCCTAGAAGTAGAGGCATCAGTGGCATATGCCACTGCTTTGAAAGGGAGTAAAAGTAAAGGGGGATTATTGCAAACAGCTGCAGCATTATTAATTGGGAATGATGGGGAAGCTACTGTAAGAGTGTTGTTTGATAGTGGTAGCCAGTGTAGCTTTATTAAGACCAGAATTTCCAGAAAATTGAAGTTTAAAGAACTAAGAGGGAAAATTTAAGAATTTCTGGGTTTGGGGGTTTCGTTCAAAACCGAACCAAAGTTAAGAAGGTAGAAGTTCTGGTTAAGGGGTTGTTACCACAAAGTCCCACTATCAAGGTCCAAGCTGTAGAGATTGAGGAACTTTGTGCTCCAGTCACTACTTGTTTAGATATGGCATGTGTCCAAGAATTGCAAGTTAAAGGAATTAATTTGGGCAATAATAAGTTTGAAGGAGCAGAAGGTATTAGTCTTTTGATTGGAGCTGACTATTATTGGGACTTCATCACTGGTAACATTGTCCGCACATCTCGAGGTCCGGTAGCTATTGAAAGTAAGCTAGGCTGGATGCTACATGGTAGCTATTGCAATGAAATGGAGGTTAAAGCTCTTTTTGTTGAGATTGAGGAGAACAGCTATGGTTTGGAAAGGCATTTGAAAGCCTTTTCGGAACTTGAATCCATTGGCATAAAGGACAAACAGGAGAAGCAGGCAAGTACAGTGAACAGTGATGTTTTAGAGCAATTTGAAAAAGGTTTTGGGTTTAGAGATGGTTGCTACGAAGTTGGCCTCCCTTGGAAGGATTCTTGCAAACCCAGCTCAAACCTTCAGCTAGCTAAAAGGAGGTTGGAGACTTCTTTGCACAGGCTAAGAAAAAATGAGTTGTTAAATGAATACAATGAGGCCATCCTAAGCTATGTAAAGGAGGTCTATGCTGAAAGGGTGCAAGGTGAGTTGGTGAGCCAGGAGGCACATTATCTGCCACACCATGCAGTGGTACGGCGAGACAAAACTACCACCAAACTGAGGGTAGTTTTTGATGGCTCAGCCAGAGGACAAAGGTGGTGTGTTCTTGAATGACTGTTTGGATGCTGGGCCAAATTTAAATGCAGATTTATTTTCCTTGTTACTGAGATTCAGGTTTGGTAGAGTAGCATTGACTGCAGATGTGAAGCAAGCCATTTTGAGGATAAAGTTAAAACCAGAGGACAAAGATGCAGTAAGGTATCTGTGGGTGGATACGAAAGACTTGTTGGAAAATGAACTGAAGGTTCAAGCATATAGAATGAAGTCAGTGTTGTTTGGCCTCAGCTCTAGTTCATTTCTGTTGGCAGTTACTATGCAGTTCCATTTTAAGAAGTATTCTGAAGTCTATCCTAACACTAGTGAACACATAAGGAAAAATTTTTATGTTGATGATTTGCTGTGTTCAGTGGATAATACAGAAATGGCTAAACAGATATTCATGGAGGCTAGAGCTATAATGAGGGAGGCTGGCATGGAGTTTAGAAAATGGCAGACCAATCATTCTCAGTTACAACAGTTTATGAGTCAGTCCTGTGTAGGACCTGATGCAGAGGAAAGTATTGAGGATTCTGGTATTAAGGAGTTGTGGGCAATAGACACAAAGGTGCTAGGCATTGTTTGGCCTCAAGGAGAGGATTTGTTTACCTTCAATGGGAAATCTTTAGTAGAGCTGGCTGAGAATGAGACAAGGTGGACAAAACGTACAGCTCTTAGTTTGGCTTCGAAAGTCTTTCATCCTCTTGGATTCCTGGCTCCATTTGTGATAAAGTAAAAAAATTGGTTTCAGAGCCTCTGGGAAATTGGACTTGGTTGGGACCAAGAGTTACCCGATTATATGGTGGTAAAGTGGAAATATTGGTTCAAAGAATTGGCATATCTTGGAGACATTGAAATCCCAAGATGGTATTTTGGAGCGTTGAGCAATAGTCCAGATAATTTGGAGCTGCACATCTTTTGTGATGCAAGTGAGGAAGCCTATGCAACTTGCATTTATATAAGAGGCACATTCAAAAAGGAAGTAAGTTGCAGGTTGGTTGCTGCAAAGAGTAGAGTAGCACCTTTGAAAAGGCTTTCTATTCCAAGGTTGGAATTGGTGGGTACAGTTATTGCTAGTCGGCTTGCAGTTACAGTGCGAAAGTCTTTGGGCCTTTATGAAATTCCAAGCTATTATTGGACAGACTCCACCAATAGGGTGGAGGAAATTCAAGCACACACAGATACAAAGCAATAGAAGCATTGTCCAGGCACCCAAAACCCAGCTGATTTACCAACACGAGGAATTTCAGTGGAAGATCTTGCACACTCAAGTTTGTGGTGGAATGGGCCAGAGTGGCTAAAACTTGGAAGTGAAAACTGGACTTCTAATCAGTCTATTGTAGGAGAATGCCAGGCTGAAGAAGAATGGGTGAGTGAGATGAGAAAATGCACTGTGAACAGCTGTCAAGTTATGCAGCAGGACCCCATATTGAGGCTTGAGGACATTAGCAGTCTGAAAAGGTTGTTAAGAGTGACAGCATGGGTATATAGATTTACAGACAACATTAAGGGCGAAACAAGAAGAGAAGGAATTCTGAACAGTAAGGAGATTCAGCAAGCCAGGCAATAGTGGGTGGTATATGTGCAGAAGGAAAAATTTGGTGAAGAGAGAAAATTGCTCACCAGCAGTCCATTACAGGTTCTACCAACACATTCTGCTCTCAAAGGTTTGGATGTGATTTTGGATCAGGATTTATTGAGAGTAGGAGGTAGACTACAGTTTTCTGGGCTTCCAGAGGAGAAAAGACATCCAATTTTGTACCTTCTGGGGGGCACTTTGTGGAACTTTTGATCCTGGATACGCATCATAAGTTGTTACATGCTGGAGTTAGAGAAGTCATAATAAAGATCAGACAACAGTTTTGGATTCCCAAAATTAGACAAGTAGTAAAAAAGGTCTTGCATAAATGTGTGGTTTCCAAGCGTAGGAGTTCAAAGCCTTATCATGAAAAGGTGGCTCCCCTTCCAAGAGAACGGTGTCTATACTGCCCCATTTGATGTAGTGGGAGTAGACTTTGCAGGTCCAGTCTATGTGTATGAGCAAGGGGAGTCTAACAAAGGTTATTTGTCTTTCAGTGGCGGCTCGTCGGTAGGCACTGCGGAACTGCAGCACCCCTAAATTTTTTATTTACAATTGAAATAATCAAGAACAATATAAGGATGAGCTCACTGAATACCTTTTTCAATAACTTTTCAAACTTTTATTCATTGCTCAGTGCTCATCCTTTTATTTCAGTAATTATTTCAACCCATTCTTAGAGACAGCACCCCTAGAATTTTTAGTCACGAGCCGCCACTGATGTCTTTTCACATGTGCTACCACCAGAGCAATCTATTTGGAGTTGGTAAGCAACTTAAGTAGTGATGTATTTCTTTTGGCCTTTAAAAGGTTTGTGAACAGAATGGGTTTCCCAAATAAAATCATATCGGATAATGCAAAAACCTTCAAAAGGGCTGCAAAGAAACTCCAAGAAGTTTGGTCCTTGCTAAAAGAGGAGGGATTCCAATCCTACTTTTCACACCATGAGGTACGATGGGAGTTTATTGTTGAGAGAGCACCATGGTGGGGAGGATTTTGGGAAAGGCTAGTGAGAAGTGTAAAGTGTCCATTAAAGAAACTTTTAGCTAATGCTCATTTGAGCAAAGAAGAATTCTGCAGTTTTGTGTGAAGTAGAAGCAATGGTGAACAGTAGGCCTATCCCTTTGTTTATAACAGTATGCAGGATGCAAAGCCATTGACACCAAATCATTTTCTTTGTGGTAAACGATTAACATCAAGCCCCAGTTTGCCAGAAGACTTACAGCCAATCCAGAGCACTCAAGAAGAGTTAACCAGAAGGTTCAAGTACCTTGAAGAGCTACAAGATCAGTTATGGAAGAGGTGGCAGATGGAATACATGCCAGAACTCAATTATTACACATCAGGCAATATAAAGGGCTCCAATGCAAATTGCATCAAGGTGGGAGAAGTGGTAATGATTGTGGATGAAAGACCAAGGCAATGCTGGAAGCTTGGCATAATTGAAGAGTTGTTTGTTGGCAAAGTCAATTTACAGTAGTTAGGTCGGCACTGGTAAAGACTTCAGGAGGAAAATTAAAGAGACCTATACAAAAACTCTATGCTTTAGAAATCAGCAAAAACATGGATAGTCACGATGAAACATTTGAGTTACAGCCTCATGGAGAATGTTTGGCTAAATTTGCAGAAGGTAATGACAACAAAATGCCTCTTCGGTGGGGAGTGTTAGAAAATCTAGAAGATGAAGAGCCATTGTTGTCCCAAGGCGATAGGATGACTAAGCTGATTGATGCAGCATTGCTTGTATATATTAAGTTAAGGTGTGTGTGTATCCATCTCATAATTGTGAGGTTAGTGAAGAATTCACTTAATTTAGAGCTAGCATTTTGGGCTCTTGTGGCATCATTTTTTTGCACTCTTGTGGCATCATTTTTTTGGGGCACTGCGCATCCTTTCTACTCGTTTGTTGAATGCGGCACTTACGGGGCGTGGTCTTATAGAGAGCTCTCTTGCAATTCAGTTTGGTTGTTTAGATACAAGATTGTTGCATCGTGCAATGGTGCAGGTTGTGTTGTTGTTGCAAGGTTTAGAAAGAAGACCATAAATAGTGCCCCTTTTGTTTTTATCTTAATTTTATGCAACTGAGGCCTAAGGTAGGCCCACATCGAGTCAGCAACCCTGAGGTAGGATCTAATAGGACCCCCAAGTCCGTAAGTTTTAGTCTAGCTTAACTTGGGCTGCAGGTTGAACTGGCCTTTCAGAGCTTGGCCGTTCAGGGCTCAGCTGGGATTCTGAACCCAATAAAAATAAAATATAACAAGCAGCAGCAGGGGGTGTAAGATACACAACTGTGTGGAGAATTTTACAGGAACAACAACTTTACCCATATCACATTCAGAGAGTACAAGGCCTTACTGAAGCTGATTTCCCACCACGAGAGGCTTTTTGTACCTTGGTTCCTTCAACAGTGTTCTCGCGATCGCCTTTTTCTGATGAGGCTGCCTTCACAAGAAATGGTGTGATCAATTTTCACAACACTCGTTACTGGGCCGAACAGAATCCGCATGCCATCATCCAGTCAAGGCACCAACAACAATTTAGTATCAATGTATGGGCAGGACGTATTGCCGACAACTTAATCGGTCCTTTTGTTTTGCCAGGAAGATTAACAGGAGAATCCTATTCCAATTTTTTAAGGAATGATTTATGCGATTTACTAGATGAAGTTCCTCTTGGTGTCCGACGTCGTATATGGTTTATGCATGACGGCGTTCCGCCTCATTTTAGTCGAGTAGCCAGAGACTATTTGGATGACCATTTCTCTGATAAATGGATAGGCCGTGGGTGGAAAACCCATTGCGTGGCCTTCTCGCTCCCCGGAACTGAATCCACTTGATTTTTACCTGTGGGGTCATTTGAAATCCATCGTTTACATGACGTCCATTGACAGCGTTGAAATGCTTCGCCAACATGTAGAACAAGGATGCCAGAAAATCCTAGCAATACCTGGAATGTTTGAACGCGTCAGACAGTCTATGACGAGGCGTGTTCAGGCGTGTACAGTATTCAAGTGCAAGGCGGTCATTTTGAACACGTCCTTTAAAGGTAAGGCGGATACTTGCTGGAACACATAACGGGCTGTAACTCGGAAACAAAGCGATTTCGGGCATATGTTTATATAAACTTTTTTCATTGTTTCAGGTCCTGAATCCATCCTGTAAGTGCGTCCCACATGTTATGAAACACCTATATATATATATATATATATATATATATATATATATATATATATATATGTATACACACAGGGTGGTGCAAAAGTCTGGACCCATAGGCAATTTACTATATAAAAAATATCTTTCGATTTTTATAATAGTTTTTATAATTTAATTTTTGTTTATAATTTTACTAAATATTTTTCAGATTGTTACCCTATGGCAGAGAAGTTAACAACAGCAGAAAGAATAGAGCTTGTGCTTTTGTACGCAAAAGAAGGAGCCACCTCACGTTCAGTCGCAGATAGTTTTAATGCTAAGCACCCCGATAGGCGACCAATTCAACAAAGAACTGTCAGCAAGACTTTCGCTCGTTTCAAAGAAACGGGAAGCATCTGCGATCGAACACGTAGTGGACGAAGAAGAAGTTCAACTGATCCCGAAACATCTACACGGGTATGCAGGCATGTGGAAGGGAGCCCACGTAAGTCATTAAGGAAAGTATCGCAGGAAACAGGTGTATCAAGGCGTATCAATTCGAACACTTATTGTAAATTCTGAACTAGAACGTTAAATTTAACATAATTTAGTCACTGGTGTATGGTTAATTAAATTTCATTTCATAATAAACTTCCTGCAGGCCACACTTTTTTTCCATATAAACCGCCTATGGGTCCAGACTTTTGCACCACCCTGTATATATATATATATATATATTATATATATTAGTGATGGACCGGATATCCGCATCCGCATCATTTTTAACATCCGCATCCGAACTTCTGACTGCGGATGTTATGCCGATATTACCTCTAATAAATTATGCAATTTACAATTAAATTAGCTTATAAATAGCTTATAAGGCCCAGTCATGCACATTTCATGTAAAGTATTAATTATTAATGAACAAACAAATATATAAACCTCAAAATATAAATACCTGGTAACATAGAAAAGTGAATGAAACTTGTTTCATTGAATTTTCTGTGGCTGAAACTCTTGAGAAAGTTATTATTTTTATCATAATGAAAACATTAATATTAATTTTAATTCTTATGCATTGCCTGCCATAATAGTACATAATATCACGAAATTTGAAAAATTATGTCATATATTCATAATTCTATATTATATTCATAGATTAACTAAATATGCGCATCCGCATTAATTAAAGATCCGCATCCGCATCCGCGGATGTTGAAAAACTGACATCCGGTCCACCACTAAATTTATATATACAGGGTGTCCCAAAAAACTATACTCTTTATAGCATCATATATTTTACAATTTAAAAAAAATCAAACAATATATTGTTATAGCAATTGCCAATGAAAGGTAAATTAGTAATCTAAGTGATCAAAATGTTATAGCGAGTTGTTTGCATATAAAATTTAATTAACTACGCCAAGTGCTCAAAATGTTCTCCGGCGGCATGAATGCACTTTTGAATGCGTCGACTAAGCCTGGTCTGTTTTATCAAAGGCCTTGTAATGGCGAAGCCTATGGACCGAACGTAGTCTAGTCACTCACTAACTTGCTTCGGACTTAGCCTACTCACTCATTCCACGATACAAACTCTACAGCATTCAACTTTATTCAGTTCAGCAAAAGAACCCATGTTGCGTAAACGTTTGACACTGGAGGAACGAAAAAGTGTTCTGAAATGGTATTGGAAATTTGAGAATGTGTCCGAAGTCCAGCGGCAATGGATCCGGGAATTTGGTACAAAGCCACCGACACGTCTCGCCATTACAAGCATCCGTGACAAGTTTGAGGCAGAGGGATCTGCTCAAGATATGCACAAGCGAAGATCTGGACGACGCAAATCAAGTGCGAGTGATGAAAACTCCGTTTTAGTGCTGCAAAAATTTAATCGATCACCACAGAAATCAGTTAGGCAATGCGCCCGTGAGACCGGAATCAGCAAATCAGGTGTTCACCGGATTTTAAAGTCGGCAAAATGGAAAAGCTACATTCCAAGTCTGTTACACGCCATGACTGAAGATGACCCTGATCGCAGACTCGAATTTTGTGAATGGTTTCAGTCAATGGAAGCCGAAGACGTACAGTTTGCCAACAAAATCGTGTGGTCTGATGAAACTACCTTCAAGCTGAATGGCACAGTAAATCGACACAACTGCAGGTACTGGTCACTTGATAATCCACACGTTTATGTGGATAAACATGTTAATTTACCAGGATTAACAGCATGGTGTGGTTTATCATCCAGGGGTTTGGTTGGACCATTTTTCTTTAATGGGACAGTTACCGGTGCCGCATATCTCGACATGCTGCGGACAGAAATTATACCTGCAGTTCGGAAGTTGTTTGGAAACGACGACTTTCACTTTCAACAAGATGGAGCCCCCCCTCATTATCATTGTGATGTCAGAAGGTACCTCGATGAAACGTTGCCTAACCGTTGGATAGGACGAAGAGGAAGCGTTGAGTATCCTCCACGTTCACCGGACTTGACTCCACTTGATTTTTACTTGTGGGGCTACCTGAAGGATGCAGTTTATGGTACAAGACCTGCAACACTCGAACACCTTAAGGATGCAATTAGGGAAAAGTGCGGGACCATCACAGCATCCACATTAGTTCATGTCTGCGAATCAGTTAGTCGACGCATTCAAAAGTGCATTCATGCCGCCGGAGAACATTTTGAGCACTTGGCGTAGTTAATTAAATTTTATATGCAAACAACTCGCTATAACATTTTGATCACTTAGATTACTAATTTACTTTTCATTGGTAATTGCTATAACAATATATTGTTTGATTTTTTTTAAATTATAAAATATATGATGCTATAAAGAGTATATAGTTTTTTTTGGGACACCCTGTATCTTGGATGAATTTCACAATTAAACACGTGAAATGAATGAATGGTGCAAATCCACGAGGAAAAAGAAAAATGATTATTTTTCCTTATGGGTTTGCCTTATATATATATATATATATAATATATATATATCCAGGTAGCATGGTTGGTCCATTGACTATTGATGCATGGTTGATATTGTTAAAATGTGGTTGATATTTGTAACATTCACAAATTAATATTGTTATACTGTTGATGTAGTAATAGATGTACAAATAAGGTAGGTAAACGGGAAATTTTGGCAGGATGACTAGACTCGTGTAAATAAACGTATGTAAATATGTATAATGATGATTCAGCGTTAGTCATAAGTTATAATTGGGAAAATGTCATACATATGGCTCTAAATTTAAAAGTGTCAGTGTACAGAGCCATAGAATGGATTGTTAAATAACACTGCACGACAAAATTACAAACTTTTTTGTCCTTTAAATGAAATGAAGTGATTTTTATAGATTTGGATGCGCTGAGTTCAAATCTGATGTCAGAATACCTATATCACCCACCGATTTGAAGGAACGTGTAGTTAAAGTCTTATATACAGATTAGAATATATTGAATACCTCAACATAATTGTTACAAGATCAGAACAACAATTAAAATCTTTTTGCTGATGTTTTTCGTTTGTACATACTCTTGGGAGTTTTCCTAATGAGAAACCAGCAATATTCAGCCAACATACTGGACTTCCACCTTCCCTGGAACCGCTTTTCCATAATGGCTATCTCCTGATGGAATTTTTCGTCGTGCTCGTCGCTAACATCGCCCAAATTGGTTAGAAAGAAATCTAAATGAGAGTCAAGGAAATGCACCTTCAAGGACATATTACAACCCAGAGATTTATATTTTAACATCTCATTCACCACAGTAACATAATCGTCAGACTTGAATTTACCAGGGAAATTTGAACAAACCGATTTGAAGGCCACCCATGCTGCTTTTTCTACATCATTTAATTTGCTGTCAAAATTGGTATCCTTCATAACTTTCCTTATTTGTGGGCCAACAAAAATTCCTTCTCTGATTTTAGCTTCGCTTAACCTTGGAAATATATTCCTCAAATAAATAAATGCCTCACTGTTCTTGTCCATAGCTTTCAAAAAAATTTTCATCAAGCCCAGTTTGATGTGAAGTGGTGGCAATAACATTTTTAGGATCTACTAAAGGCTCATTGGAAATATTTGTCTGTCCTGGAACAAAACTCATCCTGGCAGGCCAATCTTTACAGACAAAATGGCGGTCTCTAGCGCGACTGTCCCACTCGCATAAAAAACAGCAATATTTTGTGTACCCTTGCTGCATTCCAAGGAGAAGGCCTATAACTTTTAAATCTCCGCGAATATTCGACTTATATTTATTATAGTTAATGGATCTAAGTAAAATATACATATTCCCGTATGTTTCTTTTATGTGGACCGCATATGCAATTGGGACAGAAGGATAAGTATTTCCGTTGTGTAGAAGCACTGCCTTCAAACTTAATTTGGAGGAATCAGTGAAGAGACGCCATTCCTCCGGCTTGTGTTGATGCCCCAAAGACTCCATTAAATTGTCTACATCATTACAAAACACAATACCATCACTTGTAGAAAAAAGGTAATAAAATCATTCTGACGCTTTCTACATGAAGTTATGTTGGTGCCTTTTGATAAAATTCCACCCTTGCAGCCTAGATCCTAGAAGTTCAGCTTCATTTTTCGAAAGATTCAAATCTCTCACGAGATTATTTAGCTCTGTCTGTGTCATAAGGTGAGGTGACGATGATGTGGATGGTAGAAATTCTGGATCTGCAAGCTCACTGGCTGCTTGTGATTCACTTCGAATTTCGGAGTGGCAATATTCCTCGTCCAAAGTCCAATCTTTTCGTGGTTTAGGAACTGGCAGGGTTTCATCGTGAGGAACTGGTTGCATAGCTGATGGCAGGTTTGGGTATCGTATTGCACGTTTGGATTTCGAAGAGAAACCTCGTATATTTGTTAAACAAATGTAGCAGTTACTAACATGATCTTTTGGCTCTCTACAGACCATAGGGACAGCAAATGGCATTGATGGACGTGAACCTTGTAACCACGCTCTTAAGCTCCTTGCACACGAATTGCAACATATTTGGGGAGCCCAGCTTCTGTTCTGATCACCCACTTTGCATCCAAAATATAATTCATATGCTTTTTTAACCAGAGGGGTAAATATTTGTTTTGAGGATTTCAATGTTAGTTTGCCACACACATAACAAAATAAATCGGCACTGGTTACACATTTTCTAGACATTATTGAAGTTAAAACGCGAAAGCAATGAATGTTTACGAAAAAAGAAGCTAATAAACACAGTAGATTCAGGAGAAAAGTACCTTAACACCAAACATCAGCAGAGCACCTGAAACAATGAAAGAAAATAAAAATTTTCCACTTGGCAGCCACTGTGAAATCATCTGACCACCTTTAGACCAATCACAGAACAACACAACATTTCGAATAACCAATCAATGAGCAACACGTGTCACAATAATGACCAATAGCCGTAGGGCTGTTCCTTTGTTTAGCAGGCGTTTGATACAATTTGGATAATTTTTGTGGAACATTAACGTAGTTTTCTGGAAAAATGGTGGGTGTTAGGGAAAAAATAATAACGTATTCGTAATCAGCGCATACTCTCCGCAGTAATTAATCACATGACGACGTAGCCTACAGCTTTACCAGGCCTCAGGCCTACGGGACCGTTACATAATCTGGGTGCAGAGGAGGGTCTACCACTCTACCATCCAGGTACTAGCTCGACCGATTGTTGCTTATCTTCGTTGATCGAGTGGATGCTGCGTTATGACAGACTACGTCGTGTCTTCATTGTGTATGTCGCCCAATTTACAAGGCTGTCTTAATGTGCTAGAACTGATTAAACCTACATTTGTTTAAATATAATATAGCTGTAAAAAGCGGATGAAACATTCTCTACATATACTGAGATTGAAAAGTCTCTTTATCACCGTTTGTACAGAATCTGAAGTGTCTTAGATTATCGCAAAATATTAAAATTATAACAATTTAAACATACAAACTTACATAAACGGTATGCTTGAGTTTGTAAATGCCTGTGGTTTGGCACAGTTTTTGCGAAACAAGCCTGAGGTGCTCTCTTATTGTGGTGTGAACTGTGAACAAGGGCAGTCGAGGCAAGGCGCCTGTATTAGTACAAAAAACAGAGTTAATGCCAGGTTCAAATATGCATTGAGGTGTATAAAAATTAATGAGGATAAGTTAAGGAGGGATACTCTGGCTAGAATGCTTGCCAGTAAGAATCCTAGAGACTTTTGGGAAGAATTAAAGCAATAAATAATAGCGCAATGTTTTCCCTTACTAACAGTGAAAATGCAACAAGGACTGAGAATATAGCCAAGTTATGAAAAGAACACTACAGTATATTATTTAATTGTGATGTTCCTTATAAAAGTTAGTGTATATGATGAGGCTAAACAGCAATAAAATGTTTAGATTGTAACAAATTACTAGCAGGGAATCTGTCTTTCATGCAGGTAGCAAAAATATCATATATGCCAGCCTTCGGCGGGATATTTTTGGTAGTTACTGTACAGTCAAAAATAATATACTGTATATATATATATATATATATATATATATATATATATATATATATATATATATATATATATATATATATATATATATATATATATATATATATATATATATATTAGGGTGGAGTGAAAATGGCCCCAAAAATTTTTTTTGTGAATTTTAACTTACTTGAGGTTTTAAAATTGCCAATGGACTAATAGAACAATATGCAAAATAGTTTATTAAAATCAGACAATCTTTTGATCGACCACCAGACGTTATAAGTTTACAATAATATACGATTTTACACAAAAATACCTAAAATACGAGTAAACATCAGACTATATATTTTTAGTTATTTTGGCACACTATTATGCTAACGATAGAGTCTGAGTTATGCATGCATGGTTAATTCAGAATTGATAGTCACGTTTAGACTCAAGTTTCGGCATAAGCTGCCGAGAAGCGACGCGAGCCCGAATAAATCCATGGCGGGACGTCTCGCCACACACAGCGGCTGAAGCTTCGGTAACTAGGTTCACGCATCTTTCCACCGCCTGTGTGTTACAAGGGAAGCGAGGGAAGAGGACACTTGGTGAAATTTGAGCAGAGATCATGTCGTTCAATTCGTTGTCCGTCATATCCATCGTAACAGGAGGCTCCGTCACGGTCAAAGTCTGCCAATCGACCATGTCCTGGTATTCGGTCGCGTCGAGGTTGAGCGGTGGCACTCGAAACCTGTGGATTTTGTTTGCAGACACATGTGATCTTGCCTTCATGATTCTTCTGAGTCCGAGTTCCCTTATATGTGGTCGCTCATCTGTGATCATGGCTAATAGCACGTTCTCGGGGTGTCCGCAGAAGCCGTTTCGCCGAATCACCGGTCGACGACTTTCTTTAGAGAGGAGCTGAGGTACCGTGTTCTCACCATCATCCCGTGCAGATGTTTGGCTCCATCTTTGCATGATGGCTGCGTCTTGATGGCGAACCATGTTGGGGCGTAGACCCGGATGATGAATGTGACAAGAGTTTTGATGTTGTTGGATGGTGCATCGAGGCCAACATAGAGGCGGAGGATTCTGTTGGCAGTTGTCAACCATCGCGAGTGGTTCAATGGTCCCGGATTTCGCAATGCTAGATCACAGGGACAGTGTCCTTCACTGACAGCTTGACACATCTGCCACAGGTACTGCTGGTCAGTGCTCAGGTCCTTCACGTCAACATGCGGCAGTGGCTGTAATGGAGATATAGGTTCATACGATGTTATATGGAGTTCCGTGCATGCTGTGAGAGATTTCCCTATCGGTCCTGAGAAGCACTTAGGTCCTGTAGTTGCTCCATCTAAATGCTGAAACAGGTGTCGCAGGGGGAGATCGTTAGCATGTAATAAGCACACGAGCCATTGCAGCGGTTTTTGTAGTAATTCCTCAAGCTGCCGAATAACTCCGCCATTATGTCCAGTGTTGACAGCGGTTCCGTCGCATCCGACGACTTTCACACTGTCGAGATCCACACTTCGCGCAGCCAAGCATTCAAAGATTACTTTGGAAATCGCCTTGCTTGATCCACTTGACGGCGTCACGTGGCCAAAGTACGATGAACCTGGTTCACAAATAATGCTGACGTGCTCTTCTGTATCTCTGTCCCGGTGGCCATGTCCTGCGGCGTCTCGTACATTTTTCATCGTTCTATCCTTTCGACCGTCGAAGTACAATCCAGGCAAGTCTGTCATACTGCTGTCTAGTTTTGTCAGTTCTTGACGAGTTCTACTTCTTTCTCGGCGAAATTTACTACGATCAATGACTTTGGAGGTGTCATTTGTAGACACAATTCCAATGTCTTGTAGCACGGATGAGGCAATAACGGCTGCTGCTCGATCTGAGACGCCCGTTCTATCGCACGCTTTAGCCAAACATGGTAATCGTACAGTCATCGTCATTCTTTGACGTTTACTCTCCAGTGTCGATAGATCAGGTTTACAGTGTGACTTAGATAGGGTGTATTCTTCGTCGCTGTTGTCGGTGTCGTCGTCCTTGTCTTCCTCGTTGTAGCTTCCAGAATTGCATTGCTGCTTCGATTGTTCTTGGTGAATGCTGTGTCTTCTCGATTCACAGACTTTCCTGGATATTTTCTTCTGTAGCTTTGTTGTTTCCACCAAATCGATGCCTCCTATAGTCATCTTTCTGGCTCCTCTCTGGTCCTCTAGAAACTTTCTTTCTTTGAGTGGTACTTTGTCCGCTCTTTCGCACTTACAGCTCATGACGAAATCTACACATTTGCATTTGCTAATGTCGAAGAGTTTATCTGCGTCTTCTCTGAACTGTTCAAGTTGTTGCTTGTAGTTGTCGTTGTCCTTCCGAGCCTTGTATGGTTTCAAGATTTTCTTGTATTTCTCGTTGTACGGTCTGAGCGTTTCAATCACTCGTCCGTGCGTCACGGTCGGAAGAGACGCTTTCTCCCAAACAAGTTCAACATCAACGCAAACTTTTTTTGATACTTCGGCGAACGGTGAATATTTGTTATTCTTCGTTGTCAGCTGTTGTCTTGTATGGATGTAAGCCTTCATAACATCAGCGTAGGTGGGAAGAACATTTGTGGGTATCTCGCGTGGCGCGCCAAAAATCACACATGTCGCCTTCTCCCTCGTAATAATTTCCATTCTGAAAAAAAAAACAATTATTATAAATTGTAAGCAATGTAAGACTATTAAAGAATTTCTGCAAGAAAAAGAAATATCAAATTAATACTGTCACACTCACTTGTCAAACACCTATAAACAGATATCAATATGTAATTAACTTACTTTTAATATCAAGTTTCACGAAAAAATGATGATAACAGCACAAATAACCTTCAATTCTCACTGCCACATGTGCACTGAGCTTGGCGGAGCAGCCGCGCTTTGCATATTACTCACTCTCCCCCCACTCCCAATCTCCCATCCCCTCTGACTCACGGACTGCATATTAGGGTGGAGCGAAAAATACTTTTTTTCTAGTATGAAGTTCTAATAGTGATTAAAAGTTGCATTTAGTGGACGAAATATGCCTGCCAAAATATGAGTTCATTTGTTTAAATTTTTCAGCTGCCACCAGGGGACTAAAGTTAACACAATTTTATGTAAAAAGGAAAAAAATGCTTCTAATTTAGGTTTGTCAAACTATTATAAAATCTTATCGTAGAATTATCTAATAGTTTGATTAAGATTCTTAAATGATAGGAATTCGTTTTGTAAAAATGTCTTTTCATATGCTTAATAACTTCAGCTGCCACAAGAGAGCTGAATTTAACACAATTTAGAGTAACTGAGTCATGTTGAGACTACACTGAATGTTGTGGGGGGAGGGTTTGGGGAGGGTTGTGGGGGAGGGTTTTGGTGTGAAGGAATTTCTTTCTGTGAGACATTAGAACAGTGTGTTAACACTTGTCTTCTTAGGTAGTAGGCCTAGTCGCTCAGTTGATCGGAGCGATTTTTAATATGATCGGAATATTATAAAACTTTATTTTAAAGTGATTTATATAGAGATAATATTGATTTTATTATAAAATGCTTGTTATAATGTATTATATAATTTTAGTTTATTTATATAATATATTATATATTTATATATATATTATATATACTTATAAAATATATTATATATTAATTATATAATGTTTTGATGTTACAGGATATTTTGTGATTGTGAATTTTTCTTAAAAATATTATGGCATCAAATACTAAATATAAACATTTCACTAGAGAACATATGAAGTGTGCAATATTTGAAGTACCTTGTGAGATGAGTGATATGCAACTACCAACTTATAACTGCATTATGAAAATTACCTGTTCACAAAACATTTAGTGAAGGAGCAGATGAATAACAAGGAGCCTTCATTTTCTGAAATAGCAGAGGCAGTTTCCAAAAAGGTAGAAAATATTTGGAAGAAGGCCTCTTTGCCAATAGTTTCACATACACGCGTTTTACAGATGATGCGAGTGTACCATGATAAATACAGGTCCTTATTAAAGCCATACAAGTCACGCAAGGATCAGCCTAAGTACAAAAATCAGCTTGAAGAATTTGAAAACTCTTCAAAATGCACTTTGTTTGACATCTGCACCTGCAAATGTAAGGAGTTTAGGAGATGCTCATGTGAAAAGAGTAAGAAAGTCCCTCCAAAAGAGCAGGATTTTTTAAATGACCAACGAACACGCAGAATAATGGTGATAGGAAGCATTGACATAACACACACAAGACGATTACAAGCAAGAGAACATCGAAAGGAAATGGAAAAAGCACGTCTGGAATCCTCACAAACAACTAGTGCTGCTATAACCAATACGTCCAACTTACAAATCGAAACAGAGACAAGTGAACTTCAACAACTAGAAGAGATATCTGAAGATAATGAGGAAGATACAACCTCGACTCAATATGTAATATCAGAACAACAGATGCGTGAGCCACTGCCTTCATTAGCAATTACTTGTGATAGATTTAAAATGTCGGACAGAGCTGGGGCTGCTATTGCTTCTGCAGTATTGGCAGATCTTAAAATTGTTACTCCCGAAGACAAAGGGAATATTATAGACAGAAGTAAGCTAAGACGTGAAAGACAAAAACAGAGAAAGGAACTACAACAGATAGGAGAGCCAAAAACCATGCGGGGATTATACTTTGATGGCAGAAAGGATAAAACAATGATTCAAGTCCAGGAGAGTGATGGCTCTAACCACCAAAGAACCAAACGCGAAGAGCATATCAGCATAATATCTGAACCACACTCTCTGTACTTTGCACATGTGACACCTTCCAGTGGCAAAGCTAAATACATTTGCACAGCGCTAGTGAATTGCTTGAAAGAAAGGAATGTTGATATAGGGAACATCGTTGCAGTTGGCTGTGATTCGACAGTGGTTAACACTGGTAGTATTGGAGGCACAATAAGATTACTGGAAGAATCCTTTAATAAGCCATTGCAGTGGCTGATATGCCTTTTACACTTTCATGAACTTCCATTGCGCCATCTGTTTCATCACTTGGATGGTACCACTACTGGACCAAGAGCATTTTCAGGAGAAATTGGCCGAGCACTTTCAGACTGTGAAAAGCTTCCCATAGTTAACTTCAAACCCATTGAAATTCAAGAGGACATGTGTGAAGTTGATGTAGATGACATAAGTACTGACCAGAAATACCTTCTTGAAATTCACAAGGCTATATCAAGTGTAACATTCTCAAAGACTCTTAGTCATAAGAGTCCAGGCAATATATCACATTCAAGGTGGCTCACCACAGCAAACAGGACTCTGCGGTTATATGCAAGCACAGAGAATCCTTCAGGCAATTTACAAGAATTAGCTACTTTCATTGTTAGGGTATACGCACCGATGTGGTTTCAGATAAAGCGTAAACCATTATGCCAATATGGTGCTAAACATATGTGGCATATGATTGCAAGAAGCCGGTATCTCCGTGAAGAGCTTAGGAGAGTATATGACTCAGTCATTCAGCTAAATGCATATTACGCAAATCAAGAAAACATTCTCATTGCAATGATAGCTGATGAAAGGGAGCATGTGCGTCAGTTGGGATTTAGGCGTATCATAAAAGCAAGGGCATGCATTCAAGAAACAGATGTTATCAGGTATTTTAAGGTGCCAGAAATAAATTTTTATGCCAAAGACTATACAGATCTCATTATGTGGCAAGATTTTCAGATAGCAGAACCACCGATAACCAAAGGAGTTTCTCTTGATGATATTGAATCATGCATCAAACATGGTACTACTCTTCATTCATAATTATTTCAGTTTCCATGTCATACACAAGCCGTAGAGAGATGCGTCAAGCTCGTTACAGACGCTGCTGGATCAGTCTGCGGACCTACAAACAGAGACGGTTGGATTCGTGCTACATTAGAATCAAGGAAAAAACAGCCAAAATTTGACACAAAAGCAAATTACTAAATAGTCTTCAGCAAGAACCCTTTCTAGAGGGAGGTTGGTTGGGGAAAGGGTGGTAACTCCGCTAAGGCACGAAATAACGTTTCTTAACTGTCTCAAGCCAGTATAAAGGAGGAGAGACATCCTAATTTATTACTGTTCCCTTTTTCAAGTAAATACAGAATCATACTTAATTGTCATTTTTAAGTTAACTTCAGCCCTCTTGTGGCAGCTGAAGATATTAAGCATATGAAAAGGCATTTTTACAAAACGAATTCTTATCATTTACGAATCTTAATCAAACTATTAGATAATTCTAAGATAAAAGTTTATAATAGTTTGATAAACCTAAAATAGAAGCATTTTTTCCTTTTTACCCAAAATTGTGTTAAATTTAGCCCCCTGGTGGCAGCTGAAAATATTAAACAAATGAACTCATATTTTGGCAGATATATATCGTCCACTAAATGCAACTTTTAATCACTATTAGAACTTCATACTAGAAAAAAGGTATTTTTCGCTCCACCCTACTGCATATGTTATCGCACCAAATTACTACCATCACTGAAACTAGCATTAAATCAATGTATGGTTAACTAAACTCTTTCTTATCTCACTTACTCACATCAGCTCTAATAATTTGGCCACCCTCTGTAATTGCCATTAATTTACATTCCACACATGTTGTAATCTTAAATGTCAAACCTCAAGTATGCAATAACACAGTCTACAGCAAACTAAGCTGTTAATTATTTGCATAAACATGGATGAAAGACCAGCATCTTGGATGACTCCTGATGGGCAAAGCGATCGTTAAAACATGAAATATGCCATATATTAAAATCGCTGGTGGTCAATCAAGCAATGCTTCAATTGTATTATAATTTCACATGCTTGTTTCTAAAGCCCATTGGCAACTTTTTCACACTCAAGTAAATTAAAAATCCAAAAATGATATTTTCACTCCACCTTAATATATATATATATATATAACAAATAACAACTAATATAAAGGCAACAGGAAAGGAAAGAACACGCACAACAGAAAGAAGCAAATTCGAAACTTTTAATTTTCACTCCAAAGCTATAAACTGGGAAGATGTGACATCCAACATGGAAGTAATAGATTGGAAAACCATTTTCGAGGCCAAGACAACGGAAGAGATGCTAATGACGTTAGAGAAGAAGACGTAAGAAATTGTGGAAAAACATGTCCCAAAGATACAACAAAGAGGAAAGAGAAGCAGGTTCGAAAGACAAAAGAGGGCATTGTTCTGAAAGAGAAAAAGAGTGACTGCAAAATTAAGTAATTGCAAAGATAACAACATCAGAAAAATATTAAATGATAAACTACAAAGTGTCGATGTCGTCATACAGGAACTAATCGAGTAACATACAGAAAAAGAAGATGACGCTATAGAAGCGATAAAGGCGAACTCAAAATACTTCTATAATTTTGCAAAAAGAAAGTCGAAAAACCATGCGACTATTGGACCTTTAAAAAATGAGAACAGTGATTTATCTGATGATCTAACAGAAGTATCTGAAATATTAAAAGCTCAGTATGAATCATCTTTCAGTATCCCAAAAACTGACAAATTGATCTGCGATAGAAACGCGTTCTTTGAAGAAGACCCACAAGGGGAAGGTATAACGGATTTCGACTTTACGACGGATGATATTACACAAGCCATAGGGAAACTAATAACACACTCAGCGGCAGGACTGGATAAATGGAATGCCACACTGATCAAAAAGTGCAAGAATGCAATCGCTGAGCCCCTATACTGGATATGGAGACGATCATTAGACACGGGAGAAATACCGGGCATCCTGAAGAGCGCGAACATAGTCCCACTATATAAAGGAGGAGATCGATCCGAGGCCAAAAACTATAGGCCAGTGTCGCTTACATCTCATCTCACTAAAATATTTGAAAGAATAGTTAGACGGAAAATCAATGACTTTTTGGAAACTCCGAAAAAATTCAATTATAACCAACACGGGTTTCGGTCAGACAGATCATACCTATCACAACTAATGGAACACTACAACAACATTATTGATTCCCTTGAAAGTAATGAAAACTATGATGTACTATACACAGACTTTGCTAAAGCGTTCGAGAAGTGTGACCACGGAATCATAATACATAAACTGAAATATATGGGAATAACAGGAAAAGTAGGGAAATGGATATACAATTTCCTTAGTGAGCGGAGGCAAGTGGTTACAGTACAAGGAGCAGTGGCGGCTCGTCGGTAGGCACTGCGGAACTGCAGCACCCCTAAATTTTTTATTTACAATTGAAATAATAAAGAACAGTATAAGGATGAGCTCACTGAATAACTTTTTCAATAACTTTTGAAACTTTTATTCATTGCTCAATGCTCATCCTTTTATTTCAGTAATTATTTCAACCCATTCTTAGAGACAGCACCCCTAGAATTTTTAGTCACGAGCCGCCACTGAGTCAAGGAGTACCTTCATCAGAATCAGAGGTCCTCAGCTCGGGACCACAAGGAACAGTATTAGCTCCACTACTCTTCATAATCATGCTAACTGACATAGATGAGGACGTTACCAGAGACAGCACAGTAACATCCTTTGCGGATGACACAAAGATCAGTAGAAAAATAAGAAACCTAGAAGACATAGGATCTCTACAAACCGACATAAACAAAATCTACAAGTGGACGGAAGACAACAATATGAAGTTTTACACCGAGAAATTTCAGCTATTACGGTACGGAAAAAGAGAAGACCTAAAGTCCATGGAATATTATACCCCAAATGGACTGGAAATTAAGAGAAATTCCAGAACAAAAGATTTAGGGGTTGTAATGACAGATGATGTGAAATTTGAAACACAAAATAAGATAGCAGTAAACAAAGCAAAGAGAATAACGGGTCAGATATTGAGAACCTTTAAACGAAGGGATAGGAATGTAATGATTCCTCTACTGAAAACCCTGATAATACCCAAATTGGAATACTGCTCGGTCCTAACATCCCCATATAAAAAAGAAGACATTAGACAGCTGGAGGGGATCCAAAGAAGCTTCACAGCCAAGATCAATGGGTGCAAAGAACTAAGTTACTGGGAAAGGTTACGAGAACTAGACCTATATTCACTGGAAAGGAGAAGAGAGAGATACACCATTATTTACACTTGGAAAATAATGGAGAAACTAGTCCCTAATCTTACTCTGAACCCCATAACTCCCCAAACAACGGTGGAAAGTAGAAACGGTAGACTGTGTCGTATTCCCAAATTGAAGGCGGGACAGGGAACATCCTTAACCCTGAAAAAAGAGAGTTTTGTCGTGAGAGGACCAAAACTGTTTAATCAGTTGCTCAGAGACCTAAGAAACACGAAGGGAGTTGCAGCGGAAATCTTTAAAAGAAGACTAGACATCTGGCTCAGAACAATCCCCGATGAGCCGGGCGTACCTGGCTATGTGAGGTGGAGAGCTCAAGAATCCAACTCACTCCTTCACCAGGCCAACTCGAGAGGAGGGGCGACAAGCTTGACCTTCGCGAAGTGAGAAATCATCGCGCGGAACCTTTGTAAGGTTGTAAGGTTATATATATATTATTTTTTAATATTAAAATTAACCAACTGGTTAGGTTAATTGAATGCCAGGTTAGGTCAACTGTACGCTCTTGACGATTGGTTAGATTAAGTAGTGATAGTTTCGTTAAAACTAGCGAAAATATCACGATTTAACCTAACCAATCGTCAAGGGCGTACAATTGACCTAACTGGGTATTCAATTAACCAAACCGAACATTCAATAATTTTCCCGTAGGTTTCAATAAAATTTCGTTAGTTTTAACGAAAATATTGCGACTTAACCTAACCAATCATCAAGGGGCGCACAGTTGATCAAACCGGGCATTCAATTAAACTAACCAGGTATTCAATTAACAGGGCATTCAATAATTTTCCTGTAGGTTTCGATTCATTTTAAACAACTTTTACCTAATAATTTTTTCTCTCTCCGATCTATTTCCGTGTTTTAGGGTGGGACAGACAGACAGACAGACAGACAGCATATACATAGATTTTTAAAATTTCAAATTTTTGTTTCATTAAAAAAAATTATAATTTTCTTTGCTGAATCGTAAATGCAAGTGAAAACCACACGCTAGAGCTCCGCCCATTTTATGACGTGTCTATGATGTCACTATCTTTTCTTTGGGCTTTGATTAATTTTAAATAACTTTTTGACAATAATTTTTTCTCTCGAGGAGCAGTTTCAGTGTTTTAGGGTGAGATAGACAGACAGATAGACTGACAGACAGCATATATATAGATTTTTAAAAATTCTTATTTTTGCCGAATTAAAAAATAATTATAATTTTGTTTGCTGAATCGTAAATGCATAAAGTAAAAAGCACGCTAGAGCTCCTCACATTTTATGACGTGTCTATGATGTCACTATCTTTCAACCAGTCCGGAATTCAGAGGAACAGACGGACGGACACGACTCTCTTTTTACAGTACAGATGTGACACTGATGGCATTTCTGCTGAACATCTGAAATAGAGTAGTGTTAAAATAGTGCCTTTGTTAGCTATCTGTTTTACAGTTTTACTAATAAATCGTGTTTTGCTAAATATAATGTCATTAGTTCTTTTACTGCCAGTAATAAAAGATGAGAATTGTAAAATCAATGATAAAAGATAAGAATTGTAAAATCATTATTAATAAATATAACTATAGGCCAATAGCTTTGGCCAGCATTATGTTTGAATATATACTCATTGTTTGAATGAGATGATTGTGTATATATACTCATTACTAGACATGAATGTTATCTGTATACTAATGATAACAAATTTGGGTTGAAAAAGAGACATGGCCCTGACATGTGTATATATGTCTTAAACGAGTTGGTCTGTAAATACCAAACTTTAAATGCTAATGTCTTTTTATGTTTTTGTGATACCTGTAAGGCATTTGATCGTATTAATCATGACAAATTATTCATGAAACTTGTAAATCGTAATGTAAGTGGTTACTTGAACCGGATATTAATATTCTTGTATAATCGCCAGGTTGTAAGATGAATTGGGTCATTCGAATCCATTCTCTGTAACCAGTGGTGTCAGGCAGGTAGGGATATTATCTCCCTATTTATTCACTGTTTATATGCTGTCTGTTGTACTGAACCCTTGTAAATTAAGTTATGTTGGTACAAAGATTGTTTGAACTGATTGGAATAATTATGAAAAAAATATAAGGAATTGTGAACAACCGTCAATTTAGAGAACGTTATTATGATAACGTAAATAAATACTAGCTAGGGTAAAAATAGTAAGATACCTTGAGAGAAGACACTTAACTTGTCTATATTTGTTTGAAATCTATAAATATTATTGTGTTCCTGTGAAACTCTCCATCTGTTTTTCTTCAACTGTTTGTGGTAAGAGGACGAAATTTAAGACACATTTACTTATTTATACTACTTTATCTTATTGTGATATACCGGGTTGCCCAGAAAAAAGTAAGCTATTGCTTTTAAGATTCTATTTCAGTTTTATTTTTGAAAAATCTGCAACAAAGATAAACAGAGTATATTAAAAACAAATATTATAAAGACATATAGAATAGGGTAGGTTGATTTTGGAACTGTGATCTTGGACTAGTCTAGATAGAAAGGTATTAATGTATAAAAAACTTTCCACCAACTCATATTTGTGAAAATGATTGTATTTTTTGAGGATTGTTAATTATTTTTAAGTTGTAAAATTGCCGAATTTTACGCGTAAAATCGCGAGCGCGGCATTCGCGCAATGTAACCGAACAAAATATCGGACCTTATTTCATCAAAATAATCAATTAAAATTCGGCTTTTTTAACAAAACAATCCTTGAAACTTATTGTAAATGCATTATAGATGTTTATTAGTGTATTATTTTTTATTTTTTAATGATATTAACCTATAAAATGTGTATTAAATTAAGTTATTTTATGATGCGTTCATTTAATTGTGTTTATTTTCAGATATTTCATAAAAATGGGTAAAAAACGGAAGTCTGCAGTGTTAACTCGAAGTGATAGTGCCAAAATATTCAGGGCCAGCCTTCCCCTTTGGATAAAACAGAGCCTCCTACCCTCCGCCAAGTTATTCAGTACAGTTATTTCCTCCAAAACAGCCACCCGGACTTGAAAGACTATGATATTGCTAAAATGATAGCAAAGGATGTGATTGAGATCTGGCAGGCAGTGAACCCGCGGCTGCCCCTGTATGAGGAATATTATGTAGTGAAATTGGTGGATAAAGTGTGCTTCAAGAAAGCAAAAGAGATAAACAGGAAATCTCTTTCTACAGTCCAGAAGCAGAATCTGGAGGAAAAGCTGGATAAACTTTTTGACATTTCTGCTTGCACCTGTAAGCTACCTGTTCGTCCCTGTGATGACAATGCTGTGAAGTGCAAGAAAGAAAATTGTCAAACACAGCGTATAATCTGCACTTGTCCTCCCAGTAAGAAGGTAATGCTATTATTTTTTAACTTTTAACTGGCCTAACTTAGTGCGATTAGGTGCCTTTTAAATGGAAGGAAATTCAATGCTTGTAATTGAAAAATATCCGCATTTTCCTCCTGTAATCTTCATTCCCCCCCCCCCCCCCCTGGTAATGGAAATTAATAATCAATTTTTTTCAGGATTTTATCTCTTATTTTAGATCCGCTATTTAATATACTTTAATATTTCAGGTTCCAGTAGAGGAGAGGGAATACTTGAGAGATCAAAGGGCCAAAATAGGACCCAAGGGCTCTTTCCAGCTGGGATCTGTGGATAAAGCTGCTGTGAAGAGAGACCAGAGGGCTGCAGCTGAAGCAGAAAGATTACAGAGCCAGATTCAACAGCAGCAGGAAGTGGATTTGGCCACTTTTGCCTCCACACTTTCACAAGATATTTCTTTTGAATCCAGCTCAGGAGAATCAGGAGAGGTAATATTTTTTTTTTTATATCTTATCCCATTTTTACCCAAATTTATCCTTACTTTTTGTCCCTATTTCCCCCCTTTTTTCCCCCATTTTCGCTTTAGTAATTTATTCTTTTTTTCGCCCATTTTCGCCGACTTTTTACCTGAATTTTTACCAATTTTTCCCCCATTTTCGTTTAAGTAATTTATTCTTATTTCCGCCCATTTTCGTCGATTTTTACCCATATTTTTCCCTACTTTTTCCCCTATTTTCCCCCTATTTTCCCACTTTTTTCCCCCATTTTCGTTTAAGTAATTTATTCTTATTTCCGCCCATTTTCGTCGATTTTTACCCATATTTTTCCCTACTTTTTCCCCTATTTTCCCCCATTTTCGCTTTAGTAATTTATTTTTTATTTTCATTTCAGCCATCTGGTGGTGAAGCTGAAGAGTTCAGGCCAAGGAGGCACCCAAGTGTAGGTTACAGCTTTTTGAAAACCCCCAGATATGCCATGGAATTGATCAGGGGTGATGTTTCTTCCAATCTTGGAGCAAGTCTTGCTAATGTCTTCCTCCTGGCCTTACAAGCTATGGACCTGCTTAAGCCTGGCCTTGATGTGAAACAGATAATATTTGATAAATCAAAAATGGACAGGGAAAAAGCTAGAATGAAAGTGAAAAGTGATGAAAACCACAATGAGGGTCTGGAAAAGTTAGTCTGTATTGGGGTTGATGGGAAAGTTGACAAGGACATTTTGCTGTACAGAGAATTTAAGGATGAAAATGGGGAGACTAAGCTGAAGAAAGGAAAGGGACAAGAGCACCATTTGACTTTCACAAAGGAGCCGGGAACTGAAAGTGGAACATATCTTACTCACAGAATCATCCCAATTAAAGGTGCGACTGGAGTTCTTCTTGGTGAAGAAGTTGCTAGTTTCTTGGAGGAGTTTAACAGTGTTCATACCCTGAAAGCTGTCCTCCTTGACAACACAAATACAAACACTGGCTGGGAGGGAGGCCTTGTAACAGCTCTGGAAAATAAAATTGAGCAGAAATTGCACACCATTGGCTGTTCGCTCCATCAGAATGAGCTTCCTTTCAGAGCTGTTTTCAAGCATCTTGATGGCAGTACCAAAAGTCCCACTGCTTTCACTGGTCCGCTGGGAAAACTTTGTGAAATTGACTACCAAGATCTGCCACAAGTGGAATTCACCAAATTCAGTGGCCCCCTGGATGACATGCAATTTGCTGAGGAGACACTGAATGATCTCAGTAGCGACCAGAGGCTTCTTTTGGAGTATGTGCTTGGAATTTCCAGGGGCAAAGTCAACCCAAGATTTGCTGCCTGGAAAATTGGACCATTAAACCATGCAAGATGGTTGACTTTGGCAATTAGATTGATGTGTCTGTGGACCAGAGGTGCTTACCCTCCAGAACTACAGGATAAGCTTCACCAGGCCATCAAGTTCATTGTGGAGGTGTATGCAGTCAGTTGGCTTGAGATCAAAAGGGACAGCAAGTTCCACAATCAGCAGCTGTACATCTTCAACATGATCCAGAGGATCAAGCAGCAGTCTGAAGAAATCCCGGGTGTTGCTTTCAAGAATCTGAAGTACAATGCTTTTGCCTTGCTGCCCGAGAATGTGCTGTACTCCATGATGAAGTCTGATGACTTGGAAGTGAGAGAAGCTGCTCTCAAGAAAATTCTGTCCATCAGGTAAGCATTTATTAATTTAAAAAATGTGAAAAAAAATTTGATTATGGGGATTTATTTAAGAAAAAAAAGGCCCGAGTTCTATAAATCCCCATAATCGAATTTTTTTTCACATTTTCTTATCCCAATTCCCCCCCTCCCCTCTGATAATGGAAATAATCTTACCTTCTTTCTGAAAAAAAATTCGATTATGGGGATTTATAGAACTCGGTTTTTTTTTTCTTAATTTAAGTTAAATTAAATCAGCAATTCTGAGACTAATAGTGATTAAATCTTAAACTGGAATAAAAAATAAATTAATTATTATTCTTTCAGAAGTGGGAAGCCAGCCAAGAAGAGGCTGAAGAAGATCACAGCCATCAACATTGAAGCTACCCACTGGTCAGAACTAATCAACCTTTCTCAAAGTGGCATCTGTGAACCTGCTCTCACAGAAAACTTTTCTGACCAGGAGCTTCAAGAAGCATTGCTGAATGGCACCAAGCTGGAGCTGCCTGATCTGCCTGCACATTCTCAGAGTGTTGAAAGGGCCGTGAAGCTGACATCTGAAACTTCCCATACTGTTTATGGACTCGAATCAAGGCACAAACACATTCTGGCCAAAGCCCTAAGCCGCCAGATGAGGCCTTCCTTTGCTTCTAAGGGCTCTTACAGTGAAAATTATGATGATCTTGGGATCTAAATGTGTCTATTTGACTCTGTACATGTTTTTTTACTTTTTTCAATAAAATTGTAACTTTTTTCAGGACATTTTTATGAAAATAGCATAATTTTTTCGGCCGAAAATTGCGAAAATGCGATATTTTTCGGTACGATTTTTTGACGATTTTTGAAACGGTTTCCTCAAAAAACGGTTAAAGCTAGGGATCTGAAATATTCTGTCAGTTATTATCATATTAAACCCTGACTATCTCGACTAGTCCAAAGTCGATATCTAAAAAAGTACGGAAAATCAACCTACTTTAATATAGATCAAAAAGTAACGCAACCCATGGAGAAACGCATATAATTGATTTTTTCCTTCTGTTGCAGGTGGTGAATATATGAAAAAGATGAAATACACCTTGGAGCAGCGTATATTCATTGTCACGCAGTACATTCGCTCCAGAAGCTATGCCCAGACGCAGGAGGCCTTGACGATCTCCTGATTTATCGCCTCCCGACTTTTTCTTGTGGGGTTACCTGAAAGATGCCGCATATGTCACTCACCCGCACAGTATTCCAGAATTGCAGGCGATGATTCAGAAGTGTGTTGATGCAATTTCACAGGAAACGTTGCAAAGGGTCTTTAAGAATATGAATCGCCGTATCCACTTTTGTGAAGCACAGAACGGTGCCTACTTCCAGCACTTGCTCTGAAATAAATCGTTTTCCCATGGGTTGCGTTACTTTTTGATCACCCTATAGAAGTGCTACATATAAAAGCAAATTATTTATTTAAATCTTTATAAAAGCAAGCAAACCTTGACAATAGGAATATAATAGTTGATAAAAGCAATAGCTTACTTTTTTCTGGGCAACCTGGTATATATATATATATATATATACCTCGTTTAGATTCTGCGTGTTGGTCTCTCTTCACACGAAGGTCAAGCTGGTGGCCCCGCCTCTAGGCCTGGCTTGGTGTAGGAGCGAGTTGCTCTCTTGCACTCTCCACCGCACATAGCCAGGTACATCCGGCTCATCAGGTACCGTCCTGACCCAGGCATCTAGTCTTTTGTTGAAGACTTCAACTTTGACCCCTGTAACGTTTCTGAGGTCGTTTAGAAGCTGGTTAAAAAAGTCTTGGCCCCTGACGACCAAGCTATTTTCCTTCAGTGTTGAGGAGGTCCCTTGTCGGGCCTTTAATTTGGGAGTACTATACATTCTGCCTTTCCTATTTTCCAGCGTTGTTTGGATGGTAATTGGGTTTAGTTTGAGGTTTGGTACCAGTTTTTCGATCATTTTCCATATGTACTAGGTGCACTCAATATATTTTTCACCACCCGTTTATATTAGCTAAATAATAGGCCATGGGGCTGAAATGTCTTTTGGGCCGTAAGTTTGAACTTTCTGCGCTTCATATAACCGGATATTCCAGTTTTAACCTCCCCTCCTTGTATAAAACCGCTTTTAAACGCCCTTATATAAAACCGATGGTTAATGCAGTTTCGAAAATGGGTCTGACAGTGATTTGCGTCGTAAACAGAGAGCTGTTATCGAGTTCTTAACCGCAGAGAAGGAAACAGTTCGAAATATTCACAAACGTCTACAAAACGTTTACGGAGATGCTGTTGTTGATCGAAGCACAGTTGGACGATGGTCTAAACGTGTGAGATCATCGGAGAGAGGGAGAGCCAGCCTCGATGATGAGCCACGCAGCGGTCACCCGGCATCGGCTGTGACATCTCTCACTGTGCAACGTGCTAACAACATCATTCGATCAAATCGGCGCGTCACATACAAGGAGCTATCACTAGTGCTAGGAATTAGTGAAGGAAGTGTGAATACGATAATTCAGCAACTGGGATACTCAAAAGTGTGTTCACGGGTTGTTCCTCGCCAACTGACTGAAGATTACAAAGCCGAAAGAAAATAAATTGCTTCCGAGTCGTTGGTTCAATACGAGACAGAAGGGGATGATTTCCTTTCACGAATTGTGACTGGGGATGAGACTTGAGTACACCACTTTGAACATGAAACAAAACGCCAATCCATAGAGTGGCATCATGCAGACTCCCCACGCAAGAAAAAGCTCAAAATGGCTCCCTCTGCAGGAAAGGTTATGGCCACCATCTTCTGGGACATGAATGGGGTGATTCTGGTAGACATTATGAAGAAAGGACAAATAATCAACTCAGAAGCATATATTGCTACCGTACAGAGACTCCAGAGACGAATAAAGCGAGTTCGACCGGAGAGAAAACTGGAAGATCTCTTTCTTTTGCACGACAACCCAAGACCACACTACAGTTTGCAAACAAGAGAGGCCACCACAAAACTGCGCTTCAGACTTTCATTTCAATGAAGGATGCTATTCGTGGAAGAAAGTTTCAGAGTGACGATGAGGTTGTTGAGGAGGTTAAGAGGTGGCTCCAGCAGAACCCAGTGGACTTTTACCACCAAGAAATAAAGGCCTTTGTTTCGTGTTGGTGATATTTTCGTTAATTAGCCTTATAAAAGTAACTAAAGAAGGCTGGGGGCCCTGATCTTCAGGTGATCAAAATTATTTATTAAAAATTCTTTTTGGCCTAAATCTTTATCATGTTTCAGTTCGTTCGTAGTGATTCACGTGCACTGGTGATAAAAGCATACTTAAACTTCTGCTGTATTCCTCAAGTTATATTTTATCTATACAATTTGTTTAATAACAGTTACGTTAATTGCTATGAAGTAATAATAATAATAATAGTAATAATAATAATATTAATAATGATAATAATAATAATAAAGCTGACAATTATAAGTCTATCTCATTAATAATATAATTAGATTAGTCAGATTTGTATTTTAACGCGTTAACGCTGAAATAGAATAGTTACCCATGTGATAAACATAAAATATAATTTGTATAAAAAGAAATTTAATATTTTTCCGCCATATTTTCAATAAAATTTTCATAATTTTTTTTTCTTAGAAGTCAATATTATTATGTTTTAGTTTTTATGCTTGTGATGTAAATGAAAATACAGGGTGATCCGTTTGGGCATAGATAACATAAAAACGCTGTGAGAATCTACCGAGAAGTGATACAGCGCTCATCTGTTGCACGTGTGGTCATAAAATGTGGGAGTTTGTAATAGGCTATGCCATCCGCTGCCAGACGTACGAGCGCCATCTGCTGTCAGAATTATGAGGCATATGCCAGTTTCGAAGATGGCGGCGAATGCACAACAATGTGCGAAGTGTGTCATTTAGTTTGCTAAGTTTGAGAGTGTGACAGCGGTACATCATGAGTTTCGCCGTGTGTATGGTGCTCGAAAAGCTCCTAAATACGACCACATAGTGCAGTGGTACCGCACATTTGAAGAAACGGGGTCTATCACTAAATCACATGCAGGTGGTCGTAAGAATTAGCCTCTCGTTATGACCTCTGTGGTGTCCGAAAGGAGGGTCATGTTGAAGACTAATTAGGTTTGTCACAATCTACCATCTTTGTTGGCATTGTTTGCCAAATATTAAAGTATACAATGTTACTCTTTCTATTTCACATCAATTTTATTTTATCCATACCCAAACGGATTACCCTGTAAAAATCAATGATGATAGTATGATACTTTTCAGGGTAGAGACTTTCTCTACTACTTTGCGAGATGATGATAATGTTCACTATCTGTTGTAGTTTTTGGGACCTTACACGTTTTCACATCGTTTTATTAGTCAAATTAACATACTTTATTTATTTATTATTTTCCCTTTCTGCTCTTCTTATTATATATATTATGGTAAATATTATTTATGGTGTGTATATATATATATATATATATATATATATATATATATATATATAACTAAAACGTTTTATGGTGTGAGGAGTTAATAAATAATGTATATAAATAATCAGCCATTGTGCAAGTCGTTGACTAGTTCAACGGAACGGAATTACAATATATATATATACCTTTGGTAGCCTTTGGTTAGCTTCCGCCCGAATTGTTCATTCTGACGAAGGTCAAGCTTGTCACTCCACCTTAGACCTACAGTTTAACGTGGAATCCGGACCACGCCCCATCAGCAGCCCAGCGTCTTAACCACTAGGCCACCTAGGGTACCCATTTATCTACCAACCACTTTCTTTTTTTATTGTGTGGAAGGATGAACAGCTGGGTTTTGCTGCGCGCACGGCTGCCGTCGGGTCTCGAACCCTGGGCCGATGGATTCGTAGTCAGCGACGCAAACCACTACACTACCGAGGTGTGTGTGTGTATATATATATATATATATATATATATATATATATATATATATCAGTAGAAGACTGACGCATGAGAGTGAGGTTCCCTGGACATCACCCCAACTTACGGACATATAAACACAGACTAGACAACTCCATAGACGACACCTGCCACCTGTGCCAGGACACACCACAAACAATTGAACACATTATGACAGACTGTACCGCTCTAGCACAACAACGAACACAACACAACATCACTAGTGCGCTGAACCTCTGGTCCACTCCGGAGAGGGCGATCGGTTACCTGCGTGCCGCCGGCTTGCTCGATCAGGGTGGGCTGATCGGCTAAACAACAACAACAACAACAACAACAACAACTCAGGCTCTCGAACGGATGGTGGGGTTTCGGGACGCGGGCAAGCGGGTGTTCTGTGGGTATGATGTGGACGCGTGGACGTGTGGCGGGTACTCGTGGGCAGGTTGTTTCCGGGTTCCAAGTGTCACCTTTGGACCCCTGCCGAGCTGCGGTATCCTCCCCAAGGCTACGCCAACCTCAAATATGGCTCATAAACGTTCATGAAGTCTTACCTTAACCTAACCTTCCTCTCAAATACATCTCGTCAACGTATGAGAACCGCGTGACGTCATCATGCAAAATTTCCCCGACATGCACCTCATAAAAGGACGTGAGGATCTCGTGACGTCATCCTGCCAAAGTTTTCCGTCTACCTTTTAGCACCTATACTACTGATTCAACAATATGTTCAGAAATTAAAATGAAGTCAACATTCCCAAAATATATTTTTCTAAAACGTGGGAATGTGATGTTTATATATTTAATGAATACTGTATTTACATCAGTACTAGGTTTCAACCCCTTTTCCATAACGATATCGATGCTGATATCGAAATTAGTGTCATTTAGACTGATATTTCGAAATTACCAGGTCACTATTGTTTCAGTAATAACATGTTGCTATATATATATATATATATATATATATATATATATATATATATATATATATACAGGGTGGTGTATCGGGGCCAAAGAAAGTAACGCGATACGATACTCGATACATTGGCAAAAATGTGCCTCGTTACGATACTAGATATATGAATAATATATGTATCGCGATACGATACGATACATATATATAACATAATGTATAATATATATACACATATAATATATATATATATATATATATATATATATATATATATGATGAATAAAACCACGAAGGAAAGGAAACACAAAATGGTGCTCAAGCGCTTTCGTCTAATGACATCCTCAGGAACACTGAAGTACATAAAAAGGTTAAGCCTATATATAGGTTACAGAAAGAAAAAAAAAAAAGAAAAAAATAAATAACATACATACACACACACATACATATATATATATATATATACATACATATCTATATATACAAATACATACATACATACATATATATACAATAAACAGAGAAGTAAAAATAAAAAATTAAAAATTAAAACCTTAAAGGATTACCAGTGAGGCGTACAGATTTGTAAGGAAAAATATCGATTTTTAGCACAAGATCAAATGGATTATAAAAATACAAATTTATACTGGAACTCTGCCCGGGTTTTAACACACTGCTGCCTATGGTCAGGTTTCGATATATATAAAAAAAATAAAATGCAAATTAAAAGTTAATAAAGTAGAAGACAAGTTTACCAAAGATTTAATGTTTTACCCTTCTTATCTAAATCTGTTTTAAAGGAATTCAAAATAACAGGATCGAGTTGAAAAAGACCTTTGCTTATGTTGAAGTTATTTGAAAGTTGGATAATGGCAGACTCAAGAATATTTCTATTAACAATGTTGCTTGAATGGAATAAAACTGAAGCATTATTCCAATCAATACAGTGGGCTAACTCTGACAAATGGACAAAAAGGGCACTGGACAACTGTCCTGTTCTAACGGAATATTGATGCTGTTTTATACATGTGTGCAAATCCTTTCCCGTCTGACCTATGTAAAAGGAATCACATTGTTTACAACCAATTTTATAGATAATGCCTGAATTATTGGTAGGGCTATTTTTTACTATGATATTTTTCACAATATTGTTATATGAAAATACTACATTAATATCCAAAAGTTTAAGTACATTAGCAATGCCTAAAAAGCCCGGGAAAAATGGAAGTACTAAAATATTTTTTGACAAAGTACGAGTGTTAATATTGACACGATAGAAAGTTCGTTTTGCCTTGTTGAGACAAGATTCCATAAACGCAGATGGATAACACAAATCACTTCCAATACCGTTGATTTTTTCCAATTCGGCATCGATGTATTCCGGACTGGCGATCCTAAGGGCGCGGAGAAACATTGATGAAAATATGGCCTTCTTAGTGGGGGTATCATGTCCCGAGTAAAAGTGTACGTAGGACAAATTGTTTGTCGTTTTCCGATAGATACTAAACTTAAAACCTGGGCTTTCCCTATGTACACGCACATCCAAAAATGGGATTGAATTGTCTTATTCAACTTCTAAAGTAAACTTAATGGAGTGGACTTGATCATTTAACTGAAGGAGGAAGCTATCCAGGTCACGATTCATTTTGTGTATCTGGCCCATGAATCGTGACCTGGATAGCTTCCTCCTTCAGTTAAATGATCAAGTCCCCTCCATTAAGTTTACTTTAGAAGTTGAGCAAGACAATTCAATCCCATTTTTGGATGTGCGTGTACATAGGGAAAGCCCAGGTTTTAAGTTTAGTATCTATCGGAAAACGACAAACAATTTGTCCTACGTTCACTTTTACTCGGGACATGATACCCCCACTAAGAAGGCCATATTTTCATCAATGTTTCTCCGCGCCCTTAGGATCGCCAGTCCGGAATACATCGATGCCGAATTGGAAAAAATCAACGGTATTGGAAGTGATTTGTGTTATCCATCTGCGTTTATGGAATCTTGTCTCAACAAGGCAAAACGAACTTTCTATCGTGTCAATATTAACACTCGTACTTTGTCAAAAAATATTTTAGTACTTCCATTTTTCCCGGGCTTTTTAGGCATTGCTAATGTACTTAAACTTTTGGATATTAATGTAGTATTTTCATATAACAATATTGTGAAAAATATCATAGTAAAAAATAGCGCTACCAATAATTCAGGCATTATCTATAAAATTGGTTGTAAACAATGTGATTCCTTTTACATAGGTCAGACGGGAAAGGATTTGCACACACGTATAAAACAGCATCAATATTCCGTTAGAACAGGACAGTTGTCCAGTGCCCTTTTTGTCCATTTGTCAGAGTTAGCCCACTGTATTGATTGGAATAATGCTTCAGTTTTATTCCATTCAAGCAACATTGTTAATAGAAATATTCTTGAGTCTGCCATTATCCAACTTTCAAATAACTTCAACATAAGCAAAGGTCTTTTTCAACTCGATCCTGTTATTTTGAATTCCTTTAAAACAGATTTAGATAAGAAGGGTAAAACATTAAATCTTTGGTAAACTTGTCTTCTACTTTATTAACTTTTAATTTGCATTTTATTTTTTTTATATATATCGAAACCTGACCATAGGCAGCAGTGTGTTAAAACCCGGGCAGAGTTCCAGTATAAATTTGTATTTTTATAATCCATTTGATCTTGTGCTAAAAATCGATATTTTTCCTTACAAATCTGTACGCCTCACTGGTAATCCTTTAAGGTTTTAATTTTTTATTTTTTATTTTTACTTCTCTGTTTATTGTATATATATGTATCAGTGGCGACTGGCGTATAGGAGCGATGGAGCGGTCGCTCCCCCTTGCTTGAAACGATAAATATTAATTTAACAGATAAAAAATATATTAATTTTAAGATATTAAAATAAATATTCTTGAAATATATTTTAAAAATTCATGTGGCATATCATGATTCATGAGGCATTTTGAGTAAGCCTTCATACATTACATAATATTCTAAACTTATAGCATAGCTTCAAACAGCGTACCGCTGTTTGAATGCAAAATAATATTGCAGCCGAATGGAGCGATAGATTTTTCGCTCAAGTAAATATAAATTATATTTTACTGTTGTAATGAAAATATAAGTACAATCGCGAATTTTTTTTATAATAACAACTTTATTTTTACTAATAGTTACTTCAGTAATAATGATATAAGCCATTTATATGTATTTTATTGAAATTATTACTTATTTGTAATTAACTAGAATTGTACGTCTGGCATAGCCGCATATGTTAATACAAGTACTCTTGTGAGCGGCAGTTGGATTCGCGCTAGCCTATTGTGAGTCCGTGTTGTCGTACAGTGGTACATTATTATAGTCAAATAGTCCTGTACAACAATTATTTTTATATTTTATTAAAATATTTTTTTAATACAAATTTATGGCTTCTTTTGACATATAAGTACCGTACGGAAGCACCATGTGATTGTTTATGTACTACAATTCTAAAAATTATAAATTTTATGAAATCGCACCCCCATACATTTATACCACGAGTCGCCACTGATATGTATGTATGTATGTATGTATGTATGTATTTGTATATATAGTTATGTATGTATATATATATATATATATATATATGTATTTGTGTGTGTATGTATGTTATTTATTTTTTTTATTTTTTTCTTTCTGTAACCTATATATAGGCTTAACCTTTTTATGTACTTCAGTGTTCCTGAGGATGTCATTAGACGAAAGCGCTTGAGCACCATTTTGTGTTTCCTTTCCTTCGTGGTTTTATTCACCATAAATATTTTTCACGTGTTACTTTCGTGAAATAATTTTCATATATATATATATATATTATATATGTGTGTGTGTGTGTGTGTGTATATATATATATATATATATATATATATATATGACATATTATGAAACAACTGAATTACTTTCTATTTTTATTGAATTTTACAACAAACAGTGACTTCTCAAACAATTCATCAGACATTCTGTTTCTCTTTGAAGGAAAGAGATTTCCAGCTATGCTAAAAAGTCTCTCAACCGGAGTCCTTTGTGGCAGTGTAGTGTTGTATGTTATGAACAGATCTTTTATCAAAGGATACATGTGTAATTGTTGAATGTCTGATGAATTATTCGCTAAATAATTAGATAATTCTTGACGAGGTTTGTTCTCAGTCTCACAAGCACTGGATACCGCGACTCTCGGAGTGGGATTGGGGGATGGGGAGGGGAGAAGATGGAGAGGGGAGGGGAAAGATCACTGACTGAGTCTATGATAAAGTATCGCGTTACTGACACTTATTTATATCGTATCTTTCGATACGATACAAATAATAAAAAATGTATCGCGATACGATACAAGATACAGATGAATCGCGATATCTATATTGTGATACTACGCCACCCTGTATATATATATATATATATATATATATATATATATATATACAGTATATGCCTGTTCGATTGTTATTATTATTACTTGTTTCCCTAATTTTAAGTTTACAAATAAAAAATGAGTCGTTTATGTCTTCATATTTTCCAAATACAAGAGTCTGCTGCAGGCGGTGTCATTTTCAAATGTATGCCTGCATCATCCTCACAAATAATTCAATACATTGTTGAGGAAAAGTCCGGCGATTTCAAGGCTTGTCTCGTGCTCGGATATCGGATTTTACTTATAAAATGTTTATCGGATACGCCTTCTGTCTGTGACGCTGATATAACGGCGTTTCCACAGAGGAATTTATCGTCTTTTCAGACAAGGAAGATAGAGAGACGAACACTTACATATGCTTATGTATGTACATTAGGGTGTATCATGCTCAAGTCGAATATTGAAAAATTTGGAATTTCAAGATTGGCAGTATGTATTCCTATGGTTGCCTCAAATGACCTCCATATGTTCCATATTGTTCACATACACCCTTAAGCATTTCTAAGGGGAGGCTTGGACCCATTTAAATCAGCCAAAGTCGTTTATAACCCCTAAAATAACCAAACTCACCCAAAATAGCCCAAAACTAAGGAATTGTATGATTTTTAGTCTCCTATACACCACATTTCGCGGCTGTTCTCTTCATCAGGCAATCTTTTTGTTCTTCTTTCTTGGTCTTGCATTTTCTTTTTTTTAGAAATGTCTCCACCAATTTTTATTTATTTTCTTTTCAGTATCGCTGAGTGTGATGGCTGCTGCCCCACTTTTCCGCAAGCTGCTCTCACGTTCAACCTTTTTTTTGCAATTGCAATTCTTCCTCCACCCCCAGCTTGTAATAATATCCTGGTCAACTGAATTTTTTAAGATTTTTTCTTCTGAAAGCATGTTGACTTGTCTAGCAGGTCTTGTAGAGATCTAAAACATGTTCATAATGTCTTGATTTGCCTTGAAAACTGGCAACAATTCTCTGTGATCGATCCTAGCACGAACAAAACCATCTCTTCTCTCTTGCCTATACACTGCATGAGCTGCAGCTGAAACTTCCTGGACTGCTCTTTCGCAGCTTTGAGTGTGAACTGAGAAGTTCTCAACTTCAAGTGGAGACCTGAGAAGCTCCTCAACTTCTCCTCTTGACATCTTACAAGTGAAGAGTGGCTCATACATTTTCTCCTTATCCCAATTAATCAGAGTAATTGGAGAAGTGGCATCAAAATTCAGTTTAGGGTTTCTAAGAGTTCTCAGACTCGTCTCCATACTCAGACTTACCTCTGATCTTCTTGATCATCTCAACCCCGCCATGCCCTCTCCTCCTCATCCTCACTGCACAGGAGAGAGGCAATGAGGTTCTCACTGTGAGCATATGCTCCACTAGGGCATATCATACTATGGGTTCAGGGTTGAAATTTTTGAAAAACAAAGTGACTAATATGTATTCCTATGTAAACATTAATTCTAAGATGGGTTTATTATTTGCAGCTTTTCCGAAAAATCTCATTTTCATGGTAAAAATCGCGATTTTCTGATTTGAAGGCTGCCTAACGCAGCCTCAGGGCACCCAAACCAAAGCGCGCAGCTGTTCTGCATATGATTTAGTCTAAAAGCTGCTTTTCTGACCTCATCCTTGCTTTCTTGCGTGTTTCAACACGTCTGGGTGCTAGAAAAATTTTTAGATTTCACGTAAAACTTAAGAATTTTAAGTTTTTCTTCAAAGAATAGGCGCGGCTCAACAGCTCTACTCTGATCGAGTAGCGGGAGACTTGCCACCTCCACGTGTAGGTTTACACGCCTGTTCTTCCTGGATCCCTGAAAAGCGTGGCCTCATAAGATCTTATATTATGATCCTATGAGGACTTTCAGCTCTTATGAGCATTAACGATGGCTTCAGCCTCTTCATCAGCCACTCGAACCTGAAAAGCTCTTAAGTATGTCCTGCTTCGATCTGAATACTGGGAGCATTTCTCGATGGTCTATCCTGGCTCTCACCCACCCATCTCTCCTCTCGTGACCGTACACAGTTTGGGAAGCAGTTGAGACTTCCTGTACAGCTCTCTCGCAGGACTGAGTATGAACAGAGAAAGCGTCCACTTTGAGTGGTTTTTTCCTGACATCCTCGAGCTCAGTCAAGGTCATCTTGCAGGTGAAAATAGGCTCGTAAATATTCTCTGATTCCAAGTTCATGAGATCCTCAGGTGAAGTGGCTTGCAGAGTGACACTGGGATTTTTATGGGGCCTCACTGTTGTATCACCAAAGTCTCTTCCTTCTCTGATCTTCTCTATCTGGCTCACAGCAAAATCTCTCTGATGCTCATCCTCACTGCACAGGAATGAAGCCAGGATGTTCTCAGGATGTGCATGGTAAGCTCCTCTTATCACTGCAGCAGAGATGATGTTCCTGACCTCGGTAGTCTGGTTCCTCAGCAGCCTCAGGCTTGAAAAAACGTTGTGCAGGACCAAATTTGAGGTGGTGCTTCACTTTGATGTCGTTGTACATTTTGAAGTAGAAGTTAAGGCAGAATTTCACGAGGACCTCGAACCTCGTCAACACCTCCCCCTTCAGTCCGTGCTCCCTTATCCACAACAGCAAGATGGCCTGTGCAGTAGTGAGCCACCTGGATTGGTTCAGAGGTCCGCACTTGAGACAGCCAACTGTGGACTGAGACTTCCAGACTTGATGTCTTTGATCAGAAGATAGCAGTTGTGCTGGTCTGTGGAGAGAGATTTGACTATCTCTACTAGCAGCTCTATGATATCTTCAGTTCCTTCCACTGGTTTGAAGTTGAAGTTGACCTCAAGTTCATTCACTTTCTCAAGAAGTTTTCCAATAGGCCCACTGAAGCCTGACCGGGGAGTTACAGGGCCGTCCAGCTTGATGATTAAGTGCCTCAGGGAGAACTCGTTCACATGTTGGTGTTGGTAGATTCTCATCCAATCATTACAAGGCTCTCGTCAGCTCCGTGATCCAGAAGCCACTCATGCAGGCCCTGAGCGATCTTATGAGCTGGCTTTTCTCCTTCCTCAGGTTCCTCGGGAGTGAAATGGAAGAGGTACTTTCCTTGAGGCTCCCACGTGATAGTGTAATGCTCCTCGATCACTTTGCCAGGATGAAATCTCCCTGTCACTTCGTCATATTTCAACACTTTTGTGTTCCTATCCTGCTTGCCATCAAAGAATATCCCAGAGATCTTCTCTTCCTCTGACCTCTGCATGAGAGCTTCAACTGATGAGGCCATTACTTCCTCCTTGGCCTTCCAGACTTTCATGCCATCTATGGACAAGTAAGCCTTGTCTTTGGAAAGAAAAGATGACCGGCCTTGATGAGGTCGTTCAGGAAGCCAGTGGCAACTGCAGCTGCCGGAACATTTGCCACCCTGTACCTCAAAGCTGCTGAAGCTGTCCCTTGGATCTTCCTGTAGTTTCGTGTAGCTCCTGCTGTCTTCGAAATCTACAGAAGACATCTGGATTCCTGAAGCTTCGGAAGTCTTCACTCTCTGGTAGTATAGCCATTGAAGGTCCAGTTTAGGAATCTTCACCTCCAAAGGACAGTTACAGTTCACATGGGCCTTGAGGGAGCATTCTCAGCATCCACTCCCCTCTGAGCCGCACAAGAAGATCTGATGCTTGCAAACGCAGACTTCACAGAGTTTATCCAGATCAGCCATCCTCTTCTCCTGGGTAGCAGACTTAACTCTCCCGTTCACAACGTCTGTCATCAACTTCCATTTCAACAAGATCTTACATGAGAGAGATTTTTCCGTGATTGTCACAGGCGGGGAGGACTTTAAATTCGATTTCCTCCACTGAGTCATCACGAGTGAAGCCAGCTCGTCAGTCATCTCTCGGATAGGGTATTTAGACCTTTGGATGTCATGAATGAGGAACTTTTCCTCCTGCAGACGAATCCCTCTCTGAAGAACGGCTCTCCAAGTCGGCACCTCGCTGGGAATGAACTCCTTCCCCGGGCCCACAACATCCGAGAGCTTTGAACCTGACATTTTCCTGGTTTTGGGGGCAGATTCGGCCATCACGTCTAGTCGGTGCTTATTCTCGCTCTTGTCCAATCTGTAACAAATTCATATCAGTAAGTTTAGTGTTCTTTCGCCATAAATATAGACAAGGAATATAATTTTTGGTTATAATCAGGGTTGCCAACCGGCATTTTTAATTACCAAATTAACCTAAATTTGGTAATGAATATTTAATTTGGTAATAGAAAATTGAATTTGGCATTGCAAATTTAATTTAAAATTCGTAATAATGGTGTAACATAAGCTTAACCCTTTGTCATTCAGTACCATTTAATTTTAGCGTAGGTCAATTTTTTTACTTGAAATATGCATAGGAGGTATATATAAGCATTTTTAGCAATCTTTTTTTTGTAAGAACATTTCTAAATGAAATAAGTTATGTGTCCATTAGTCAACAAAGGTCTAATAAGGTAATTAGTGGGTGGTAGTTAGTACTTTCTCTCTCTCTCTCTCTCTCTCTCTCTCTCTCTCTATATATATATATATATATATATATATATATATATATGCTGCAAACCCACAAGGAAAAAGAAAAACGATTCCAAGGCCTTTCGTGTATTCAAAGCTACACCTCGTCAGGGACGAGGTGTAGCTTTGAATACACGAAAGGCCTTGGAATCGTTTTTCTTTTTCCTTGTGGGTTTGCAGCATTCATTCATTTCACGTGTTTTATTGTGAAATTCATCCCATATATATATATATATATATATATATATATATTTATATATATATACACAAACTCAGAATGGTTCCCTGAGAACATTATATGTTAAACACAGACCGTGCATGGCACAAGGAACTCTTCTGGGAAAATTAAATCCACTATAGTCCGAATAAGTAATGGTAAATGACAAATACCATAGTTTTTTTCCTTTTTCATGATTTTAGCCCGACGTGGGCAACGGGTCTCTCGCAAAGAGATCCCATAAATATAGCTTCCCTCACCAGCTATCTGCAAAGCAGACAGGATCCAGCTTTGGGACGTGGATCTAGGGTTTAAAGCAAGCCTAGATCCCTACACTCAGAACCTCTATATAAGTAAAAGACTCGTTGCATTCACGTCGTGTTGAATAAATCAAAGAAAAAAGGGGGTAACTATTGTATTTTTAGCCAAAAAAACCAAAACTTAAACCTCAACCGGGACATTGAGCGTCCACTTTTCAAGGCACGAAACACGTCCGTTTAGTATACAATGTATATAATGTTCTCAGGGAACCATTCTGAGTTTGTGTATACTAAACGGACGTGTTTCGTGCCTTGAAAAGTGGACGCTCAATGTCCCGGTTGAGGTTTAAGTTTTGGTTTTTTTGGCTAAAAATACAATAGTTACCCCCTTTTTCTTTGATTTATTCAACACGACGTGAATGCAACGAGTCTTTTACTTATATAGAGGTTCTGAGTGTAGGGATCTAGGCTTGCTTTAAACCCTAGATCCACGTCCCAAAGCTGGATCCTGTCTGCTTTGCAGATAGCTGGTGAGGGAAGCTATATTTATGGGATCTCTTTGCGAGAGACCCGTTGCCAACGTCGGGCTAAAATCATGAAAAAGGAAAAAAACTATGGTATTTGTCATTTACCATTACTTATTCGGACTATAGTGGATTTAATTTTCCCAGAAGAGTTCCTTGTGCCATGCACGGTCTGTGTTTAACATATATATATATATAACAGTACATAAAAACAATCGTAATGAAAAATTCATTTCATGTATCCAATTGGACACACGTGTTATCATAGACAGAATTTACCCTATGAAACCTTTGTCTCCATTTCGAAACGAACTTTGAATAAAGTCTTTTCTTCACAGTTATTAAAAATATTACTTAAACAAAGTAAACAGGGAGCTTCCTTAATACTTCTGGGATGAAATTATAGTCAAAACAAATATAATAATGGTGATTAAACTTAGGAAAATTATAAAAAACACTTACCGAAAAAAATGGCGTCCACTCACTTCTACTTCACAATTATAACTGGCGTAATTGCTCAGAGCCATCTATTGAGAGAATGTTGAACTTCGTCTTCTGCGTCCAAATGGTTACAAAGATTCAAATGGAGTAGATTTTTTTTCTTTTCTTATGTATGTATGTATTAAACCTGTGTAAGAGTTTAGCAAAGTTAATGTGTCTAAATGGCAACAAATTACGACAAAGGGTTAAAAATATGAGGTTGTGTTCAATTGAATATTTGGTATTTCAACATAGAACAGAAAACCGCAATTTTGAAGATGATAACGCGATTTTTGGGAAAAGTTGCAGAAAAGAAACCCCTTTTAGAATTAAATTTTACATAAAAATACATATTAGCCAGAGTGAAATTCAGATTCGGAAAAGTATGATATGCCCTAAATTTCTCCACGAACTATCACATGAGTGATTATGTTCCTGAATTCAGAGATCTGGCTTCTGAGCAGTCCCAGAGCGGTCACAATATGGTGAGGTCCATACCTCATGTGGTGCTTCACCTTGATCTCAAAATACATCTTGAAGTAGAAGTCCAGGCAGAACTTCAGCAGCACCTCCAGCTTCTTCAACACCTCCCCCTTCAGACCATGCTGCCTTATCCACAGCCAGTGGCGGTTCCTCATATGGGCAATATGGGCAGCCGCACAGGGCGGCATTTGTGGAGGGGCGGCATGAGCGCCTGCAAAAAAAATAAAAATAAAAATAAGAATAAATATAAAGAAATAAATAATAAAAATAAAAAATAAAATAAATAAATAATAAAAGATCAATAAATATATTTTTATTAATAAAAACCATCTATTGCATTTTCCATAAACCTTCCCATAAAAGACCTAAACAATGCAAAATGCTTCCAGATTAATATTATTGGGAATAAAGGCCCATACTTTAACATATGTAATGTTATTTTTCTGGGTTTGGTTAAATAATGAAATGTATATTATGAAGCATCTGATGAGCCCTTGATTGATGCTTTGAAGAAGCTGGAGGTGACATTTTTCAATGCAGTGGTTGATGCTGCAACATCAGCCATTCAGGAAAGATTTTCCACGTTGGAAATTGTGGGAGAGAAGTTTGGAGTGCTGACACATTTCCAAAATCTCACATTTGAGGAGCTGACAGAACAATGTGTGAACCTTAGTACTACACTACACTTTAAGGGACAATCTGACTTGGATGGCAGAGAGCTTGCACAGGAGCTGAAGAACTTGCCTGACTTGCCATCAAAGACCATATCCTTGCTTGAACTGCTGACATTTATCCATGAAAGGGAGCTCTCTGAAATATATCCAAATTTGTGGACTGCTCTCAGAATTAGTCTTACTCTTCCAGTCACTGTTGCTGAAGCAGAGAGGAGCTTTTCAAAGCTGAAGCTCATCAAATCCTACCTGAGGTCAACTATGTCACAGGAACGCCTTACCGGTCTGGCCATCATCAGTATAAATCATACAATTGCTGAGCAGATTTCATATGATGATTTAATTCATGACTTTGCATCAAGGAAGGTAAGAAGAGTCAGGCTTTAGATGGCAGTTGTGCTGTGGTGCAATTTATTTTGTTTCTTGTTCAAAGTGTAGCATAATAATTACCCTCTCTTAAGTGTCTTATTCTATTTATGTGATAGAGCATTTGTACAATTTAGAAATTTGATTCTCTAGTTTATTTATGGCAGTTGTGCAATTTAATTTGTATTTTTCCTGTTCATAGTATCATAATTACATTCTCTTAAGTGAGTTATTCTATTTACGTGATGAAGGATTTGTAAAATTCAGAAATTTGAGTCTTTGTTTTGGTTCTGAAGTTCCAACAATTAGTCCAATAAAAAATTATTTTGTGAAAGAGTTATGTCTGTCCTTTATTTTGGGGGGATTCGAATGTGTGTGTGTTGGCGAACAGGGGGGGGGCGCTGAAGGTGAGGTTCGCCCAGGGCGTCATGTAAGCTAGGACCGCCACTGTCCACAGCATCAACAGAGCCTCACCTGTAGTTAGCCAACGTGGCTGATTCAGTGGGCCACACTTCAGACCAGCAACTTCCTTGCTAAAATCTCCTGTCTTGACGGCTTTTATTAGTAGGTAGCAGTTCTTCTGGTCAGTGCTCAGGTTCTATACAATGTCTTCTGGCAGTTCAATTATATCTTCTTCTCCTGGCAGAGCCTTGAAGCTAAAGTTGACAGGTATGTCATTGATCTTCTCCAAAAGTTTTCCTATTGGGCCACTGAACCCAGACTTGTGCGTGTAGGGACCATCAAGCTTGATGATCATTAGGGTGGTCCATAATTTCACTTTTTAAAATTTTTTATGGTCTAACATACTAATGTTATGGGCATTGGTGCAAGAAACAACATGGTTACCAGTTTTTGGAGTTGCGATAATATCAGACCCCCCACCGCAATTTATATTGCATAGTAAAAAACTGAGTAAAAACGACATCTTTTAAGCATTTTTTAAGATTAATCATATTTAATCTTAAATAAAAGCATACATATTGCATATCAATTTATTCAGAAATCAACTTTGCACATTTTGGTGTATAAATTGATTATTTATTCGTAATATATACATAGAAATGTCCTATAACAGCTGAATAAGCCAATATTTTATGTTTTTTTCAGATATCCAATGATATATATAGTATATGATGCATTTTTCATTTGGTTGATTCTAATCTTATTTTAAATGAATATCACGGCTACTCCTAAGAAATTAAATATAAAGTTAAGAAAAAGCAGTTATGATCAAATTATTGGTAATCTTAAAGATGAACTGATTCCTACAGGACTATTCCAGCTACTATCCCAATCAGATGCACTTCAGCATTTCTATCATTTAAAAAGAAATGATATGGTTATGAACAATAAAGAAGAGGCTGCAACAGTTGTACTTAATAAAGTTAAAAAAATTCTGGGACTTAGCTGGCATTAAAACGCAAGATATTTCCAGAAGCAGAAGACCAAAAGAAAAGATTCTGACTTTAGTTAATGAGTATGAAATACTGAAAAAACACAAAAACAGGAATACTTTCGAAGATAAAAAGGATATTTTTTGTAAAAAATTAGATATGTTATTGGATATATCGGCAACAGATGCTATTGAAACAATAATGAAAGACAGAATGAGAACAACAAGAAACAAAAGCGAAGATATAAAATTCCTTGAAGATCAAAGAACTATTCGGAATATGTACGTCTCCATCCTTGATAAGTCTTATGTAACTCGGACAGAAAGACGAAACCAAAGAATTCGACATGACGTAGAGAGAAAAGAAAAATCTTAGCAGGCATGGATGCAGGACCCAGTGGTGAACAAATGAATATCCCACCTTATGACGACATTCCTATAGATAATGATGAATCAAGTAATGAATCAAATGATTCCGACTTTCAACCTTCGGCTCAAAGAAATCCTAAAAAAAGAATTCGCATTTTCGATTCTCAAATGGTTTCTGACACGGCTGATAGGCTGAATCTCTCGCATAGCCAAAGAACAGTTTACGCTACAGCAGTTGCCTCAGAATTAAATATAAATATACATGACATGAGCCTGTCAAAGTCTACTTCTAAACGTTCATGTAAAAATACAAGAGCATCTAGTGCAAAACAACTTACGGCATCATTCAATCCTCCAGAGCATTGCATTGTTTACTGGGACAGTTAATTAATATTGAAAACTACAACTGACAAAAAGGAAGAAAGAATGGCAATCATTGTTTCTGATTCTCCGGGTTTAAAAGAAGGCAACATTTTATCAATCCCAACTATAGATAATAGCAAGGACAAGTCACAGGCCGAATGTGTATTCAGAACTATCTCTGAATGGAATGTCGATAAAAATATTCGCGGTATGGTTTTTGATAAAACAGCATCGAATTCTGGATGGAGACAGGGAGCGTGTAAAATCATAGAAGAAATGATTGGGACTCAATTACTGTGGCTAGCATGTAGACATCATCTATACGAGCGCATTTTGTGCTCAGTCTATACAAGTCTCTTCGGAAGTACAACGTCCCCTGAAAATGAAATGTTTAAAAGCCTCAGATTAAATATTTGGCCAAAACTGGACATAACACTACCAAAAAAAACACTAAAATTTAAAAATCGCCAATTGAGAGCCAAAGCTTCTGAGGTAAAAGATTTTCTAAAAGATGTACTTAATTCAGCCAGTTCACCTCTATTTCCCAGAGGCGACTACAGAGAATGTGCCGAGGTTGCTCTATTATGCCATCTGTATTGTATCCAGCAAAGATGTACGCATTCTCTGATCAAGCTGGGTATGATTCAAATATGATAGCAAAACTAGAGAGAATGTGCATATTCAACTGCCTCTACTATATAAAATTTTGGTTGCTTGCTTCCGTCGTCTGTGATGCACCTGTCAACGATTTAAATCTTTTTAATGAACTCATTGAATATAAAAATTATGATCGATCACGATGTAGCATCCAGTGCTCTTAAGGGATTAAATGGTCAGCTATGGTATCTGACTGAGGAACTAGTACCACTTGCTTTGTTTTCCCGGCAAATTTCAGATGCAGTAAAAAGTCTGATTGCAAAGTCAATGAAGAAAGTCTGTCAAATCAACCCGCAACACCCTCCTCCCAAAGGTCAGCCAATCTTCCCTAAGCTAACAAATACAACTAAGCTGTGTCAGTTAGTTGGTAAGGGTTCTTCAATTGTTTTCCAATGCTTGGGTACTAGTGGTGACTGGCTAAATGAACCTGTTACTTTTTGAAAAAATTGCAAATCTTTCCAAGTTATGGAGAACTTTGTCAAAAATATGAAAGTTGTGAATGATCCTGCCGAGAGAGCAATCAAGCTGATTGAAGATTTCAAAGACAGAATTGTTAATGATGAATCACAAAAACAATTTTTGGTAAAAGTTATAGAGCAACATCGACGCCTTCTTCCAGACTTCAAGAAAAAATCTTTGGCTGAAATGTATAATTATGTTAAGTGAGCGTTTATTGTGTAATGTTATGCAGAAGTATTTATCTTTTTAATTAAACTTTGGTATAATTTTTTAATCATTGTAAAAGGAATTCATTTTTGTTTAAAAATAAATGCAAAAAAAACAAAACGATGGGGACCTGGAATCAGGTTTGTTCCCACTCGAAATATACTGTAGCTGGCTTGATAAGCTGGTCTAATTTCGAGCTCATCGCCGCGAAGCTGCCTGGGATGATGCTTCAGGGTGGCGGTAACACCCCTAGAATATATAATTAATTAAAATAATATATTATTACCAAGAAAAAATAATATAGTCATATGTTTATTCACAGAGAAGCGGAAAAACTTTCGTTTTCTCAGTCAAATTTTTGGGTCCCATATAAATTGGGGGTGGGGGGATCTGATATTACCGGAACTCCAAAAACTGGTAACCATGTTGTTTCTTGCACCAATGCCCATAACATTAGCCCGTTGGACCATTAAAAATTTTAAAAAGTGAAATTATGGACCACCCTAATGATCATGTGCCTGAGGCTGAGTTCATTAATATGCAACTGGCATATCAGCCAGTGACACTTGTGACCTAACAGTCTTTCCAAGTGAGTGATGGCTCCTCCATCAGGTCCTGTGTTTGTGTTGGTGGAGTCATCACCAAGGACCACAATAGTATCTTTAACACCATGAGCACTAATCCACTCAAACAGAGCCTGAGCTATCTTCAGTGCAGGTTTCTCATTTCCATCAGGTTCTTCTGGTGTACAATGAAAGAGATACTTCCCCTCAGGTTCCCAGGTAACATTATAGTGCTCTTCAGTTGTAATGTCAGGATGGAAGCGGCCAGTTTCTTCATTGTACCTCATGATCTTTGTCTTCTTATCTTGTTTTCCTTCAAAGAAAATTCCCTTGATCTCCTCTCCCTCTGTCCTTTTCTCCAGGGCCTCCACCGAGGTACCTAGTCAACAGCTAGATATGCCTTATCAGCAGATAGATGGCCAGCTTTGATGAGATCTTGCAAGAAACCAGTTGCAATGGCTGCTGCAGGAGTGTTTGCCACCTTGAACCTGACTGCAGCCGCAGCAGTGCTTGGGATATCCATGCAGTAGCTCCTGGCAGAGGTGGAGACTTTGCCAGTGTTGACACTGGAACTTGTGCCTGGTACAGTACTGGAAAAATCTGTATCAGTTGTAGGAGCTGCTCTGCCTGGAGACTCTTGCAAGGAAGTCACCTCATCTTCATCATCATCATCATCATCAGCTCTAAGCAGTAGCTCCTTTTCTTCTTCCTCTTTTCTGTTTCTCTTCTCAGCTGCCTTCTGTTCTTCCTCCTTCCTCTTAGCAGCCTTCACCTGCTTCACTGTTTCCTTCACATCAACAGATGCCATCCAGAAGCCAGAAACTTCTGAGGTTTTGATCCTCTGGTAATGGAGCCACTCTAGCTCTAGCTTTGGAATCTTCTGAGGCAGAGGACAGTTACAGTTGACATGAACTCTAGCAGCACAGCCAGAGCAGCCAGATGCTTCAGTTCCACATAGAGTGATATCATGTCTGCAGGTTGCTGTCAAACAATGTATCAAGTTCAGATATTCTCTTCTCTCTCTTTGCAGCCTTCACTCTGCCATTCACTAGGTCAATCATTTCATTCCACCAAACAAGAGTCTTCCTGGCAATGGATCTCTCTTGAATAATCACAGGAGGAGTGAACTTGGCATGCTTTTGCGCCACTGTGCCAGTACCAGTGATGCCAAGTCCTTAGCCAAATATTGCAGAGGGTACTGAGCTCTCTTCATATCATCCAGAAGCAGCTTCTCTTCCTGGAGGAGGATTCCTCTCTGAAACACAGCTCTCCAGGTTGAAAATTCTGTGGGAAATAACTGTTTGCCTGGACCCACCAGATCACTCAGCTTTGAACCAGAACTTTTTCTGGTCTTTCGTCCTTGCTTAGCCAACGTGGCTACACAATCTTCACCAAGCTTTGTATCTGAAACATAGAAAATTATCACAGTGAAACTCTAGTAGCCTATAACAGCTGTTACAATGGTTTTGTTTGGTAAGAAACCGGTCTGTTACATTTGTACTACAGTGTATGTCCTGCACAGATGTTCTGTACATAACCAGAAAAAGAAAAAGTGGAAATTTGAACACTTAAACTTGATTTTTAGCAAAAGTTCAAGAAAACAAACCCCTCCTAAAATTTAATTTTACATAGGAATACATACTGCCAATCTTGAAATTCGCGCTTCAATGAGCATGATACACCCTAATATACATACAGTATATGCCAGATATACTGATAATAATATTATGAAATTTGTCTCCTGCCAATAAAATTTAGCATTATAATAATTATCGATATACTGTATTTCCGGGATATGGAACTGTTAATATTCAAAGCGTAATATTTCGGCGATGAAATAATAATAATAATAATAATAATAATAATAATACTGGTCGTTATTTTTATATTTTGGCATCATTTTCCGCGATAAATGAAAAAGGTTAATTCATTTCCTGCTTAGGTGCATCATGAAGACGGGCTGAAGACATCTAAGAAACAAGTTGTTCCATTCGAATGAGTTTATAGTCTACTGTATATGGAATGGATCTTAGCTCAATCCCATTAAGCATACGAGTGCATTAATATATACGGTGCCTCATAAGTCAGTGTATGGTTTCTAAATGTAGAAAGCCATGCGAACATCGGCCTTTTTTTCGCTTTGAAAGGAACGCAAACATGAGTATATGATGAATTACACTAGGCAACAAATTTCAACTTTTTTTTTGTTACAGACACGTGAACTACTGATTCCTACTAAAGCGGTGATGCTGATTTCAGATCTGATATCAAAATTTCTCTATCACGTCCAGATTTTGTGTAACCGAAAACCCCTATTTTTCATTTTTTTTCTCACCCGCTTCTATTACGAAAGCCGTCTAAGCTACTTTTCCGTGCCACGTTTTATGTTAAGCATACTTAAATAATTAGTGAACAGGGATGTCTTTCCTCCTTTATTCTGGCTTAAGACAGACAGCGGAATTCCGCTGGCGGAGTTACCACCCCTGCGCCCAACCATCCACCCAAAGCGCGTTAGTATTTTGTTGTTACTACTGAAAGGCAAATTCCTGTTCTTAAGTGAAACTTTGGTGTGTCCTCTTCCTTTGTCGCTTGTAGGATGACGAGCTCTCCTTCTGCAGGAACCAACAATAATCTCCCATCATATTTGGGTTGAAATTACCTTGGTATCTGTTTTCCATAACTGAGATATGTTGGTGGAAGCGCTCACCATGCTCGTCACTTACAGCCCCAAGGTTGGCCGGGAAGAAGTCAAGATGAGAATGTAAAAAATGATTTTCAAAGACATTCTGCATCCCATTATTTCATAAGATTTAAGCATGTTTTCTACGAGTTTACGGTGGTTTTCAGCTTTGTGGTTTCCAAGAAAATTTTTGACAACTTCAACGAAAGATGTCCATGCTCCTAGTTCATTCTCATTTAGGTTAGATGGAAACGATGAGTCGTGGATGACACTGCGGATTGTGGTCCAGTGAAAACTCCAGCTTCTAGCTTAGCATCTGTCAATATTCCTTTGAATTTATCCTTTAAATATTGGAAACCACTACCTTGATGATCCATACCCTTCACGAAATTTTTCATAAGGCCAAGTTTAATGTGAAGTGGTGGAAGATGTACTTTCTGAGGGTCAATAAGTGCTGGGTGTTTCACATTGTATTTACCAACATGTTCAGTTCTAGATGGCCAATCATGTTTTTTGTAGTGGTTCTTGTCATCTCTGCTGTTCCATAGACACAAAAAGCACATATGCTTTGTGTAGCCCAACTGTAACCCAAGAAGTAATGATACAACTTTAAGGTCGCCACAAATATTCCATGTGTGGTCCTTATATTTGATGAGTCTTAGCAGCAGTTTCATCGATTCATAAGTCTCATTAAGGCCAGTGGCATGTGCTACAGGTATTGAAGGTTTTTCATTGCCGTTGTGCAGTAATACAGCTTTAAGGCTAGCTTTACTAGAGTCAATGAACAGTCTCCATTCTTTTGGATCATAGCGACAGCCAATCCCTTGCATCAGACTACTGATATCGTGGCAGAAACAAACGTTTTCTTCCTGTAAGTAAAATGATGAAAACTGCAAATGGCGATGGCGGAAATGGGAAACTTTGGTGTTTGGTTGGAGAAGATTAAATTCTTGAAGTCTTGAACCAAGCAACTCTGCCTTTTCTTTTGGTAATTCCAAATCGCGCACTAAGTCATTTAACTCCGCTTGACTTAACAAATGTGGGGAAATATTTGCATCTGGAACATATATGCCATCTTTCCCTGTTTCTATATCACTAGCAGAATCTTCAGATGAACTGCTGTCTGTTATCGTTGCTGGTGGAACTGGTGGTGGATTTGTTTCATCATGTGGTACTGGTTTCATTGCTGATTCGCAGTTTGGGTACGTGATCTTTGATTTGTTTTTCTTTGTGAAACCAGCAATCTTTGTCAAACAAAAATAACAATCATTGAAGTGATTTTTCGGCTCACGCCAAACCATGGGGACTGAGAACGGCATAGCTTTTCTTTTACCATTCATCCAAGCTATTAACATTGCATTGCACTGTGCACAGCAAATATGTGGTGCCCAGTCCCTCTGTTGGTCTCCTAACTTAGTCAAAATAACACTTGTAGGCAAGTTTAATCTTTGTTGTTATGTTTCTACGTTGTGGCTTAGGTGTATATTGTCCACAGACAAAGCAGAAGTTGTCTGGGTGATTTACACAAGCACGTCTATTTGATGCCATTTTGAATTACCATACAATATCTGAAAAAACGTAGAAAGTAATTATTACGATGTGCCGTTGCCCGTTACTATGCTCTTGAGTCAGTGTTGCCAACTCGGGCTAAATTTTATTTATCAAAATTGTTCGAATTTGTATATAGTTGGCAAAAAAAATTGCTTTAACCTTGAAAAGCAAGTTTCATATTACTGGCATTAAGCCGATTAAAACCAAAATCTGGACGTGGTAGAAAATTTTACTAAAAGTGATTTGCATTTTACACAAAATCTAGACGTGATAGAAAAAATCTAATTATAGATTTGAAATCAGCATACCGAAATTAGCTAGGAGCACCTATTTGGTCTTCTGTAACAAAATCTTTGTTGCCTAGTGTTATAGATTAATAAAAGTAGCTGCCAATATACATATATATATATATATATATATATATATATATATAAATTGTTCATCATGAAGGATACTTAACTGTGGTATTGTCGATGTGACCAAAGAAGGAGAAAGAGAACAAGAAAAACATAAGAAGAGGTAAGAAAAAAGGAGAAGAGGGAAGAAGAGAGAAACGGGAGAGTGAGTAGAAGAGAACAAATGCCGGGGCTCAACCAGGAGCGTACAGGCATAAAAGCAAGCTCTCTTTGCTGGTTCGGAGTTACGAATCTAGGGACCAACTAATCTCACGAGGAGGCCAGCAAGCCCCCTAAAAAGCGGCAAAAGATCTAACCGACACTTTCTCACATGATAAAAGAAAGAAATTTTTTACTTCCAACGAAGCGACGCAACTCACTCAACTTCTTATTTAAGTGTTCTTCACCTTAGTCTTTTATAGTTGTCTGGGAGAGGCGGATCAAGGTGAATAATTACGTAAAAGGTAATTGGCAACTGAGATTGTATAGGTCTGACCGAAAGGATATGGTTTATGGATGTAAGAGGCGTTATTGGTTCATGAATAGAAGGGGGTTGTCCATAAAAATATCCACTGGTGTGAATGCTGAATAATCATTTTAAATTAAAATTTGACAGTGATGTTTATATCTTCTGACTGACATTAAAATGTCGAGATTGACACTTCTCATGGCTTTAACGGGATGTACTGGTGTCATAGTGTCGCAAAAATATCTAAAGGGATTGAATCAGCCAGGAGTAACTAATGTAAAAGATACTAAACCCTAAAAAATTGTTACTTTATTCGACTGCAATGAAAAACTGAACTTGCAGTAGTATATACCTTCATTAAAGGTGCTCAATAAAGTCATAAAAAATAAATTGTTATAATAATAGCGATAGATTTATTAATAACTTTGAGCACGGGAGAACTAATTTATGTGACTCTGCATTGATACTGTATGTGCAACATAAAAAAGGTTCTGACAGAACCCTAAATTTGCTGTACAACAGGTCCTGTAGACTCTTACATAAATTACTCTCGAGATGCTCAGTTTCGCAAATGTTTGCTACCCGCAATGTCCCGAGCTTCCCGGAGGTAACAAGACGTGCTCAGTACAGTCTAATGCAAAGAATTAAAAGTCAACAAACCCGATTATCCAAGCTATCCATGAGTCCTGCCGTTTATCCTCTAAGCTATGGACTTCTTGGTAAGAAAACGTCTGTCTGTAGCTCCACTTAACTCCGACATTACTGTATTATTTCAAATCAATTGTATATATTTCTATCCTTAGTATGTGAATTGCCAATAAACCTTTTCATTTTCATCTAGTAATATTTAATGCTATGATGTGATTATGGATTATGTTGATATAAAAAATGCGTTACATATAAAAATAAGTGAAAGAAGTAATAATAATATTAATGCTACCTAACCATTATTTATATATATACACACTGTGTGTATATATACACACACACACACACTATATATATATATATATATATATATATATATATATATACATATATATATATATATATATACACACACACACACACACTGTGCATATGTATATGTATATATATGATACACACAGACCGTGCATGGAACAAGGAACTCTTCTAAGAAAATTAAATCCACTATAGTCCGAATAAGTAATGGTAAATGACAAATACTATAGTGTTTTCTTTTTCATGATGCTAGCCCGACGTGGGCAACCGGTTGTTCCATGCACGGTCTGTGTGTATCATAAAAAACCTCAGGGAACCATTCTGAGTTCATTCCCATATATATATTAGGGTGAACCAAATGTAGGTGGACAGTAAATGATAACGTTTATTTTGAGAATACATATTTAATTTTTTTGTATACTATAATACAAAATAAAATTTAAATAAATTTAGTTATAATATTTAATATAATATAACACAAACACCATAGTTATAATGAACACCATAGTTATAATATAATATAACACAAACTGTATTCAACCTACTGTCCACCTACTTTTGGTTCACCGTGTATATATATATATATATATATATATATATATATATATATATATATATATATATATATATATACATTATAACTGCAAACACGCAGTATAATTAACGTAAAGAACGACGCTTTGTATAGGAGAATTATCCGCGCAAGATGAGAGCGAAAGAACGAAACAAATGAAAAAATGAGGTACCCACCCGGGAATCGAACCCGGGATTTTCCGATTGCTGGTCAGATATGATAACCACTACACCACAGGCCTCACCCAAACAAATGTCGTAATTCCTCTACATACGCGCAGAAACCAATGCCCCAAAGGGGCACCTCCCGCATGCCGTAACATTATATACATTATAACTGCAAACACGCAGTATAATTAACGTAAAGAACGACGCTTTGTATACGAGAATTATCCGCGCAAGATGAGAGCGAAAGAACGAAACAAATGAAAAAATGAGGTACCCACCCGGGAATCGAACCCGGGATCTTCCGATTGCCGAATTACGACATTTGTTTGGGTGAGGCCTGTGGTGTAGTGGTTATCATATCTGACCGGCAATCGGAAGATCCCGGGTTCGATTCCCGTGTGGGTACCTCATTTTTTCATTTGTTTCGTTCTTTCGCTCTCATCTTGCGCGGATAATTCTCGTATACAAAGCGTCGTTCTTTACGTTAATTATACTGCGTGTTTGCAGTTATAATGTATATAATGTTACGGCATGCGGAAGGTGCCTCTTTGGGGCATTGGTTTCTGCGCGTATGTAGAGGAATTACGACATTTGTTTGGGTGAGGCCTGTGGTGTAGTGGTTATCATATCTGACCGGCAATCGGAAGATCCCTGGTTCGATTCCCGGGTGGGTACCTCATTTTTTCATTTGTTTCGTTCTTTCGCTCTCATCTTGCGCGGATAATTCTCATATATATATATTTATATATATATATATATATATGCACTCGCAAGCACACACAAAGTTCAACCTTAACTCAGAGTTAAATGCGATGAGTTAAGCTTCACTTAACTTTGAAGGCGAACTTCGCTATGAGAAGATGACTTACTCAGCTAAGAAAGGAACAAAGTTGGCTCAACTGCTTAGCTGAGAAGGTTCAGCAACTTCTCACTGGTTCCTTAATAGCACCATAATTCTTGTGGCAATTTATGACTTTCAGAAATCGAATAGAGAGTGCTCCTCGAATATGTGGCCAAAATTTGTGGGAAAAAAAAATTGTTTTAGATGGTCGTGAAAGTAAAAGGACAAAAAAAAAAAAAATTAGGGTAAAAATTCGTAGAAAAGAATGGCTTCCGATAATCTTACGGGCATAGGACTTGACCTCAGATTTTACCCCCACCCCCGCTTTAGTTCTGGACTCCCACCCAGCCGAAAAAAAGGGAAAAATAATGTACGCGTCTTTTGTTTCATATATACACAAAGCTACATTATACGGGCCTTTTCCGAAATTTGGACTGTTTCCTATTTTTTTGAAAATAAGATATTTAATATAGATATTTACGCTGATTAAAAAATGAAGTTTTTGTTTTGAGAAATTATTATTTTAAAAGTTACATGGTGTTCTAGTTTACGTATAGTTACTATTTTAAAAGTTACATTGTGTATTAGTTTACCTACAGTATAGTTACTGTAGAAAAATCTTTTGCATGAATATATTGATTTGTCATATTGTTAACAATTATTTTTTGATAAATTTCAGATTTTTTATAGATATTAGATAACGTTAAAACTAATGAAAATATCACGACTTAACCTAACCAATTTTCAAGGGTGTACAATTAACCTAACCTGCATTTAATTAACCTAACCGGCATTCGGTTGACCTGATTGATACCTACTTGTGTGAATTCATGTGGCGACAGAAAAATAACGGTCGAAATCTATTCACACAAATACTTAGTGACATAAGCCAATATTACTAAAGAATGCAATAACTCTTGTATAAGTTTTCAGTTGTATTGTTATAGTTTTTGACCTAATACAAAATTACAATAACAAACATAACTTTTGAACCGCTCATTTCTCCAAAAAACGACTCACATTTGTGAAATCAGGGTAAACATCTACATTAAATATCTTGTTTTGTAAAAAATTGGAAACAGTCCATATTTCGGAAAAGCTCCCATTATACTGTACATTGGTGTCTTTATTAAGAAAATAATGGACGGCGCAACATTAGTATCTATATACTATATTAATAAACTTGCGTTCCTCTATAACAGGGACTTTACTGAGATGGGATCTACTTTTTCCATAGTTCTCCCTATACGATCCACCAGCCCAGTTATATATATATATATATAATATATATATACAGTGTTGGGCACTAAAGCGTTAATCCGATAACAGTTAATTAACGAAGTTAACTTTTTTAACGGACTATTAACGGAAGTTAATTTCCATTTATCGTTATCGGACCAGTTAACTTCCGATAACTCGATATTTAGTCTGTTAAAGTCCGTTAACACGTTAACTGTGAGGAGTCATTCACGGAAGATCACCGCTCCGCGAATGAATTCAAACCGCCATAACTTCAGTCTGCTTCCAGATCTTGCAAGGGGAGGTTGTGCGCTTTTTATTGAAGGTAAGAAGGTTCTTTTAGCGTTAGTAAAAGTCCTATAATATTATATATATATTAATACGTATGGAGATACGTATGGTAAAATGTACGGTTGAGAAAAATTAATTTATAGTAATGACTAATGAAAGTATTTTTACTTTTTTAAATGTTTAAATGTTTTTAAATGTTTTTTTTACATTTTTTTAAATGTTAGTAAAGAAATAGTTATCGTTAACGGATTATCGTTAACTTCCGTTAACTTTGTAGTAAAATTATCGGGTTATCGTTATCGGAGTTAAAAATTGGGGTTAACGGATTATCGTTATCGAAGTTAACTTTTTGGTTAACGATGCCCACCACTGTATATATATATATATATATATATATATATATATATATATATATATAACCTTACCTTACAACCTTACAAAGGTTCCGCGAGATGATTTCTCACTTCGCGAAGGTCAAGCTTGTCGCCCCTCCTCTCGAGTTGGCCTGTGAAGTAGTGAGTTGGATTCTTGCGCTCTCCACCTCACATAGCCAGGTACGCCCGGCTCATCGGGGATTGTTCTGAGTTCTGAGTCTTCTTTTAAAGATTTCCGCTGCAACTCCCTTCGTGTTTCTTAGGTCTCTGAGCAACTGATTAAACAGTTTTGGTCCTCTCACGACAAAACTCTTTTTTTTTCAGGGTTAAGGATGTTCCCTGTCCCGCCTTCAATTTGGGAATACGACACAGTCTACCGTTTCTACTTTCCACCGTTGTTTGGAGAGTTATGGGGTTCAGAGTAAGATTAGGGACTAGTTTCTCCATTATTTTCCAAGTGTAAATAATGGTGTATCTCTCTCTTCTCCTTTCCAGTGAATATAGGTCTAGTTCTCGTAACCTTTCCCAGTAACTTAGTTCTTTGCACCCATTGATCTTGGCTGTGAAGCTTCTTTGGATCCCCTCCAGCTGTCTAATGTCTTCTTTTTTATATGGGGATGTTAGGACCGAGCAGTATTCCAATTTGGGTATTATCAGGGTTTTCAGTAAAGGAATCATTACATTTCTATCCCTTCGTTTAAAGGTTCTCAGTATCTGACCCGTTATTCTCTTTGCTCTGTTTACTGCTATCTTATTTTGTTTCAAATTTCGCATCATCTGTCATTACAACCCCTAAATCTTTTGCTCTGGAATTTCTCTGAATTTCCTGTCCATTTGGTGTATAATATTCCATGGATTTTAGGTCTTCTTTTTTTCCGTACCGTAATAGCTGAAATTTCTCGGTGTTAAACTTCATATTGTTGTCTTCCGTCCACTTGTAGATTTTGTTTATGTCGGTTTGTAGAGATCCTATGTCTTCTGGATTTCTTATTTTTCTACTGATCTTTGTGTCATCCGCAAAGGATGTTACTGTGCTGTCTCTGGTAACGTCCTCATCTATGTCAGTTAGCATGATTTTGAAGAGTAGTGGAGCTAATACTGTTCCTTGTGGTACCGAGCTGAGGACCTCTGATTCTGATGAAGATACTCCTTGTACTGTAACGACTTGCCTCCGCTCACTAAGGAAATTGTACATCCATTTCCCTACTTTTCCTGTTATTCCCATATATTTCAGTTTATGTATTATGATTCCGTAGTCACACTTGTCGAACGCTTTAGCAAAGTCTGTGTATAGTACATCATAGTTTTCATTACTTTCAAGTGAATCAATAATGTTGTTGTAGTGTTCCATTAGTTGTGATAGGCATGATCTGCCTGACCGAGACCCGTGTTGGTTATCATTGAATTTTTTCTGAGTTTCCGAAAAGTCATAGATTTTCTGTCTAACTATTCTTTCAAATATTTTAGTGAGATGAGATGTAAGCGACACTGGCCTATAGTTTTTGGCCTCGGATCGATCTCCTCCTTTATATATTGGGAGTATGTTCGCGCTCTTCTGGATGCCCGGTATTTCTCTCGTGTCTAATGATCGTCTTCATATCCAGTATAGGGGCTCAGCGATTGCATTCTTGCACTTTTTGATCAGTGTGGCATTCCATTTATCCAGTCCTGCCGCTGAGTGTGTTTTTAGTTTCCCTATGGCTTGTGTAATATCATCCGTCGTAAAGTCGAAATCCGTTATACTTTCCCCTTGTAGTTCTTCTTCAAAGAACGCGTTTCTATCGCATATCAATTTGTCAGTTTTTGGGATACTGAAAGATAATTCATACTGAGCTCTTAATATTTCAGATACTTCTGTTAGATCATCAGATAAATCACTGTTCTCATTTTTTAAAGGTCCGATAGTCGCATGGTTTTTCGACTTTCTTTTTGCGAAATTATGGAAGTACTTTGAGTTAGCCTTTATCGCTTCTATAGCGTCATCTTCTTCTTTTTCTGTATGCTTCTCGATTAGTTCCTGTATGACGACATCGATACTTTGTAGTTTATCATTTAATATTTTTCTGATGTTGTTATCTTTACAATTACTTAATTTTGCAGTCACTCTTTTTCTCTTTCGGAACAATGCCCATCGAACCTGCTTCTCTTTCCTCTTTGTTGTATCTTTGGGACATGTTTTTCCACAATTCCTAACGTCTTCTCCTCTAACGTCATTAGCATCTCTTCCGTTGTCTTGGCCTCGAAAATGGTTTTCCAATCTATTATTTCCATGCTGGATGTCACATCTTCCCAGTTTATAGCTTTGGAGTGAAAATTAAAAATTTCGAATTTGCTTCTTTCTGTTGTGCGTGTTCTTTCCTTTCCTGTTGCCTTTATATTAGTTGTTATTTCAATGATGTTGTGGTCTGATATCATAGTTGGGGATATTTCTACATTATCAATTAGATTACTGTTGTTTGTGAATACCAAATCTAGGCAGTTGTTTTTTCTTGTGTTCACTGTTATTTCTTGCGTTAACATAAATTCATCAGCTAAACCTAGTAGCATTTTTACCTGCTCCTGGTCTTCTCGTGTGCCCCGCTTGTCCTGGTGTATACATATATTTTTTCCTATCCTTTTATATTTCATGAATGGGAAATTAAAATCACCACAGAGAAAAATATTGGAGAGTGTAGATCTTTTACTAAGTTTCTTACCTCTGTAATGGAATCTGAAAATGTTGAGTTTGGCGTGTTTGGGGGTCTGTACATTACAATTAGTACCATATTTAATTTTTCAATTTTTGCTGCTACACATTCTACGTAGTTGTTTGAGGTACTTATAGCCATTTCTGCTATGTGCCTTTCGCGTGTGTAAATAGCACATCCTCCTTTACGTCTCACTGTTCTGTCGGCTCGGAGGATGTTATAGTTGTCAATTTGTATTTCTTTTTTGTCAATACAGGACTCACAATTTTCACAGTTCGCCTGGCAGTCCTTTAGATGAGTTTCCGTGAGGCATGCAAAGTCTGCTCCGGCTTCTTGCAAGAGTATGTTGGCTAGGATTATTTTTATTTTTTCTTTCTTTTTCGCATACAGGTGGTTCCGATTTGTTTTCCAATGGGGGTGCCGGTTTCGTTGCCTTGTGGTCCTCCGAGAATTTACCTCTTTTTGTCTTTGTCGGTACCTGTTGTCCCGATAACGCATGAAGTGCCTTTGTTCGTACCTTCTGTCCGGCTCTCGGATTTCTATATTTATATTTGTCAGCTGGTTTTGTAATTGCTGGAGAGTATTTAGCATACAGGTGGTTCCGACTTGTTTTCCGATGGGGGTGCCAGTTTCGTTGCCTTGTGGCCTTTGTTCGTACCTTCTGTCCGGCTCTCGGATTTCTATATTTATATTTGTCAGCTGGTTTTGTAATTGCTGGAGAGTATTTCGCATACAGGTGGTTCCGATTTGTTTTCCAATGGGGGTGCCGGTTTCGTTGCCTTGTGGTCCTCCGAGAATTTACCTCTTTTTATCTTTGTCGGTACCTGTTGTCCCGATAACGCATGAAGTGCCTTTGTTCGTACCTTCTGTCCGGCTCTCGGATTTCTATATTTATATTTGTCAGCTGGTTTTGTAATTGCTGGAGAGTATTTAGCAGCTGAAATGTGTTGGCTGCGTCTAAAAAATTGCCACTCTTCTTTGATGTTCGTTTTTTCTGTTCCCTCGTTGCGTTCCTTTGAGGGTGGTGGTATCGGCATTTTTTTTCGTATTTGCAACTCCCATATCTTTCATAAGTGTTGCAGACCGTAAGGTGATGGAACATTCATTTCTTATCAAACTTGCAGTGTCCACTTGTGTAATGCATTTTGCATAATGTGGGATGTGCATATATGCTTTGCCCAACCCGATATCTGCAGTTTCCTTTCGCGTAGTATTTGCATACGATATTTTCTACGCTTCTGCCTTCTTTCTTATTATTTTCCAAGTTCTTAGTTTTGGCATTATCATTATTTTTCTTTGGCTGTTTATTTTCTACGTTTTTAGTTATTATCTTTTTATCATTTCGCTCGTTCGACCGTTTGTCTACTTCGCAACTTTTACTTATTTCTTTCCTTTCATCTATGTATTCCTTCCGTATTATGTTGTTATTTCGTCTTCTCTCTCATCCACCCTGTTTTTTGTTGGGACCATTCCGGACCCATTTGTCCCCATTATTTCATTCTTTTTTGTAACTTTCGAGTCTGCTATCTCCATTTCTTTAAAGACCGCGAAAGAATTTACGGTCTGTGTACAACTGTACAGGCGCCACATAGAAATTTGATCCCCACGACGTGTTTCGCGTTCGAGACAACAGTTATTTTCCAATCATTCCAATTCATGCAGTTAAAGTCGTTTAATCGTTGGCAGAAATCACATCTAATCGCTAGGTTTTCCGTTCTTACTAAATTGCACAAATTAACAAATTACAGATTAAGTGAGAATTTGGATCCATATCCATGCTATTCCTTAATTAGCGTAAGAAGAAATACCCACACAAATTCTTTATTTATTTATTTTTATTTTTATTCCTGTTTCTTTCCTTTCGATGGTCGAGGGTATTTCGAGGGTTTTCTGACCTTTGCGTTTGATGACCTTTTTCCTGCTTTGTTTCAAACTTTCTCGAATGCCAACCGTATTTCGTTTTGAATATATACGTTAAAATTGGTGATAAATTATGTAAACTGTATTGCACTTTCTTAATTTTAATGAATTTCACTTTATAATTTATATGCACAGATTCACTAATACTTTATACACTTTCGGGTGCAAACAGAATAAACCGCCGAGTAGAGTATTCCCTTCTAATTTGGGTGATAAATAGAGAGAGCAAAACAACACGTCCATTCACCACAGGGTACAAGCAACATATACATATATATATATATATATATAACCTTAACCTTTGGTTAGCTTCCGCCCGAATTGTTCATTCTGACGAAGGTCAAGCTTTTCACTCCACCTTAGACCTACAGTTGAACGTGAAATCCGAACCACGCCCCATCAGCAGCCCAGTGTCTTAACCACTAGGCCACTTAGGGTACCCATTTATCTACCAACCACTTTCTTCATTGTGTGGAAGGATGAACAGCTGGGTTTTGCTGCGCGCTGGCTGCCGTCGGGTCTCGAACCCGGGGCCGATGGATTCGTAGTCAGCAAGAGAGAGATGAAGAGAGAATAACCAAGAATAAAATGAAGTGAATATAAAAATATATTGCCAAATGCACACATTTTAACCGCCAAACTTATTAGAAATTAGGTATACTGGAATAGGAAGAGCTTACTTTACTGATGTGATGATTTGCACTGCATGGCATCAGCAAGCTGTGTGTAGTCCGGGTTGTAGCTGCTGATTGCTAGCCTCAAATAAGCATCCAGGTGATCATCTGACAGAGTGGCTCGGTATTTTGATTTGATGATATTCATGTGTGAGAACGTTGACTCACAAAGGTAGGTTGATCCAAAAAATGCTGTCAAGTGCATGGCATTTTCTGACATTCGGATACTTTTCTTCAAGAAGTAGGTGCCAAAAGTTTCCTTCTGAAGACCTGGATTTGATTTGAATGTCGTTTCGCAGAGTCAAAATTTCATTCTCAATTGCAGATATGTCCATTTTAAACAATAAGGCCATTTTTGATGCACTATCATCAATGTCAAAATTTGCACCAAATGGGAAGCACATGAATGTTGCTACAGGTTCTAATGTTGCTAAGTCTTGGAACCGTCTGTTGAAGTCTGTAATAACATTCTGCAACTGTTCAACGTATCGAACATTGTCAAACTGGTCGCATTCTTTCCCCTGACTTTCCAGCTCTGACATGACATCATGTTTTTGAAGTTCCGCAGTTGGTGTCGCTGCAACTGTGAGAATACCAGTTCTAGTTTTTGTTTAAAAGCATTCACTGAGGTAATCATGTCAAAAATAGTTTTGTTTTTACCTTGCAACTCTAAGTTTAGCTGATTTAGAAAAGCAATAGTGTCAGTCAAAAAAGCTAAATCAAACAGCCACACTTCGTCTTCCAACTCGTTGTAATATGCTTCTTTTAACTTCAGAAAGTCTTTAATTTCAGGTAAGAGATCCCTAAACCTCTGCAGGAATTTACCTCTACTTAGCCACCTGACATCAGTGTACAACAAAAAGTCAGTGTGTTCTGCTTTATTTTCTTCTAGCTGAGACCGGAAGAGACGCCTTTGTAGACTTCTCGCCCGAATAGAACACACAATCTTATGGGGCATATCCATAATTTCTTTAATATTCAACATTTTACCAAACAATGCTTGTTGGTGAATTATGCAGTGATAATTAAAGCAGTTTGGAAACCTTTTGTCACTTTTGCACAGGGCGATGAACCCATTGGAGCGGCCAGTCATAGCAGGTGATCCGTCAGTTGTTATGCTCACAAGCTTGTGAAGTGCGAATTGTGTGTCGTTAACAAACTCACTGAATGCATGTAAAATGTCCTCACCTCGAGTTTTCCCTCTTAAAGGTAGGATTTTAAGCAGTTCTTCTTTGGCAGTCATATCTTTAAACACGATTCTAATAAAAAGGCATAACTGTGATGTGTCGATCACATCTGTCGAGTCATCAAACTGAAGTGAAAGGAACACGCAGTCATGTGTCTTTCTTCAGTTGTTCCACCAAATTCTCATCCATTACTTCACAACGCCGCATCACAGTGTTTCTGGATAGCTGAAGCTGGTTAATCGCAGACAATATTTCCTATTTATTACTGAAATTCTGAAACAACGACTCTGCTGCCTGTGTAAAGGCTTCTTTGAATATTTCTCCATCCTGAAAAGGTTTCTTGTGTTTCGTAAGTACACGGCTCACCCGAAATGACGCAATCGTTGCTGTGCTGCTTTCGATTTTGTGCTAGGCCCTCTAAAGATAGACTGCTGAGCACTAAGTTGAGACTTAAGTTCATTGACTTTTCTCTTACGTAGTTCACTTTCAGCTGGGAAATCACTGTCATACCGCTTGTGAATAGTTTTAAAATGCCTCTCTAAATTCCCCTTTTGACGAAAGCGACACATGCATGGCAAATTAAACACACACACTTGGAATTTTTCATCGTAAAAAAATATGCCGTCTCCCACTCATTGTGAAAGTTTGACTTTTTTGTTTCTTGGCAGTTGGTCCAGCACTCATTTTAACGGTGTTAATGCAATTGGACTGGAGACTGACCTTCACCTCCGATTATTCCAAATGACTGACCCGTCACTTACGTAAGTGACACCTGCTCATAACAACTCAGCTTACCGCGGTATGAAATTTTGGCAGAAATTAAAGTTAATTAAATATCTCTCGGAATTATTAAACTTTGTTATTTTTGTTAAATGACTGGTAAACACAAAGACAAAACAAATAAATGTTGCTACCGATAATGGAGGTGATAACATAAAGAACGCTAATTTTTTGTGGTAGCGGTCGGGTCGTGTGCTCGTTAGTATTGTGAAATGTAAGGTCTCTGTTGCTAGGCTAAGCTACTGGTCATTCTGAGATCTAAAAATTGCTCTGAGATCTACTGGTAGATCGCGATCGACGTTTTGCTCACTCCTGCTCTATAATATGAACCCATCTCTGAGCAATATAATTAAACTGATAATTCGCTACGCTAAATTATTAATCGTTTCGCTGCGTCATTTGGATATTTCCGAACAGTTTTATTCAAATATTTCTGAATTTGGCGTGGAAAGGGTTAAGGAATAATTTTTATTTAATCTATGTTTGTTTGTTTTATGTTTTAAATTAGGATTTTTAATCAGTTTCGTTTAAGACTAGAACAGCTAAGACCATACACAAAGATTTCCCTTTTCCATTTTAACTGAATCATAATACTTTAAGGGAACCTTTTAACATTTTTTTAAATTCTGTTATGGTTGACAAACCTGATTTGTTACCACTGATGATTGCAGTTACAGGCTAAATATCAAGAGGAGAAAGTTTTGCAACTTTTCACTCCGCCATCATGAAAACACATACACACACACACACACACACACACACACACACATATATATATATATATATATATATACTGTATACTCACGGTGTACCGATTATTTGGCATCGTCATCGGCAGAATCGGCCATTTTTTGGCCATCTGCATCAGCCAAACTTAGCCGATTCTCTCACCGATTCTTTGAAATTTTAAAATTTTCATTACAAAACAGAAACTATACCTTATTAGTTAGCCTTATAAAGCTAACTAACGAAAATATCAAGACAACCTAACCAATCGTCAAGGGCGTACAGTTGACCTAACGATTGGTTAGTTTAAATCGTGATATTTTCGTTAGTTAGCCTTATAAGCCTTATAAGGCTAACTAAAGAAGGCTGGGAGCCCTGATCTTCAGGTGATCCGAAATATTTTAGTCATGAAAAAGGCAACGCTTAATAAATTAAGTTGCCCAAATATTTACATTTTCTCTAACAAGCTTATCTCTAAATATTATAAACTGTTGTTTTGTCCTACTCTACAGTATATTAATAGTAATACTATATTAAGGTGTACTTTATAATTTAAATATTAAACAATATTATTATGTTGACTTTATTTTAAGTATTTTAATAACTTTATAAACACAAATTATATGTACAATTTTTTATATAAATTATCGGACCTTTTCCAGTTTGTGTACCGTTTTTCATATAATTTATTTTTGAGAATATTTTTGTTAAAACTAACGAAAATATCACGACTTAACCTAACCAATTACACTGGGGAACAAATTTTAACTTTTTTTTTGTTTCTTGGACGTGAATAGGTCGGTCTTATAGGATGTTTTCTGCTGATTCCGAATATAGCTGTAGAATTTCTCTATCACCCAAAGTTACTGAGAAATTTGTATTTTAATATTTATTCAAAAAGTGTATAGAAGTTAGTAAAAATACTTCATAAAAATTATATTAGTGGCAGATTGGCATTTAAAATATTCTTCTTAAAACTTCTTTGTCACTGATTTTCTCTTGTAGTTTTCATTAGGAGCTTCTCGCATCAATGTCCAGCAGTAATCAGCTAACATTGCCGGATCCCACCTCCCTTGGTAGCGTTTCTCCATAGTAGCTATATCTTGGTGAAACCTTTCTCCATGTTCATCGCTTACGTTGCCGAGGTTTTCGGGGAAGAAATCTAAATGGGAGTGCAAGAAATGGATTTTTAGTGACATATTACATCCCAATAACTTATATGCTTCAATCATGTCCTGCACTATTTTTTCATAGTTAGAGGCTTTGATGTTCCCTAGAAAATTTGTGACAACATTCTTCATGGCCTCCCATGCCACTTTTTCTTTTCCTCTCAAGGCATCATCAAACTTTTGATCTTTCATGAGCTCTCTGATTTGGGGACCAACAAAGATCCCTTCTTTTATCTTTGCATCGCTAAGTCGTGAAAACTTTTTCTTCAAATATTTGAATGCCTCATCTTCCTTGTTCATTGCTTTGACAAAATTTTTCATGATGCCAAGTTTGATGTGAAGTGGCGGTAAGTATATTTTCTTTGGGTCAACTAAGGGTTCATGAGACACATTCTTCAGTCCTGGGATACATTTTTGACGAAGTGGCCAATCCTTTACAAAATAATGCGAGTCTCTGGCTCTGCTGTCCCATTCACAAAGGAAGCAGCAGAACTTCGTAAACCGAGCTGCATTCCCAGAAGAAGCGCGACGACTTTTAAATCCCCCCATATATACCAACGAAACTGGTCATAATTAATCTGCTGAAGGATGAGTTTCATATTTTCGTAAGATTCCTTCATGTGGACAGCGTGCCTTACAGGAATGGAAGGGTATTTATTTCCATTGTGAAGTAGTACAACCTTGAGGCTTAGCTTCGAAGAGTCAATAAATAAACGCCAATCTTCAGATTTGTGCTCATGACCGAGAGCTAACAGCAGTCCATTTACATTATTACAGAGCATAAACCACCTGACGAGGAGAAATACTGCATCAGATCTTTTTGGCGAGTGCGGAACGCCGATATGCTTGTATCTTTTGCCAGCAAATTCCATTCACGTAACCTGGAGCCCAATAATTCCGCTTTCTTTTTCGGAAGGTCCAAATCTCTCACGAGATCATTCAGCATAACCTGCGTTATCATACGTGGTTTATTTGATTCAGGTTGCTGAAAGTCTGTATCTTTAGTGTCATCAATTTCCATTGGTTCAACTTCAGACTCTTCATCCAGTGTCCATGACTTTGGGGGAGTTGGAATTGGGTTATCATCGTCATGTAGTACTGGTCTCATGGCAGATACAAGATTTGGGTATTGAATTTTATGTTTATTTTTGGCAGAGAATCCTGAAACGTTAGTCATACAAAAATAGCAATCCGTTAGGTGATCCTTGGGTTCTCTCCAAATCATTGGTATGGCAAATGGCATAGATTTGCGGGTACCTTTAATCCAACCCCTAAGAGTGACGGCACAGGAAATGCATGAGATATGAGGTGCCCAGGATTTGTCTTGGTCGCCTACCTTACATCCAAAATAAAGTTCGTAAGCCTTCTTCACGAGTGGGGTCATCGTCTTCCTCTGTGCCATTATGGTCAATTCTCCACATACGTATCAAAATGTATCTCTGGGATTAATACAGTTTCGATTCATGCTGGCGGAAAATTATTGAAATCACGGAAAACTTTTTGGAATGAAAAACCAATTTTTTCTACTATGAAAAATTTTAAAATTTGAGCAAAACTTGAAAAAAATTTATTTCTGTTTATTAAAAATCTGTTTGTTTAAATAGCTATATTTTTTTAATGCAAAAAATACTATTAAATATAGTTAACCTGGAAAAAAAGAAAGTAAAATTAAATTAGTACACTTAATTTTAACTAATATTTTGGGAAAACTCTGAGTAAATGGAAATATTATTTTCTCGAAAACTATGGGCGATAGAAAAATTCTGAAACCATATTTGGAATCAGCATCAAAAGTTGTATAAGAAACATCAAATAGTTTTCAAGAAACAAAAATGTTGTTCCCTAGTGTTATCAAGGGCGTACAGTTGATCTATTATTAATTATAACATTGTTTGTTTCTGGAATAGTATTTACTATTTACTAATAGATCAACTGCACGCTCTTGATAATTGGTTAGGTTAAGTCGTGATATTTTCGTTAGTTTTAACAAAAATATTCTCCAAAATATATTATATGAAAAACGGTACACAAACTGGAAAAGGTCCAAATTATCCACCAAAGACAAAATTTTAATGAAAAATTTTGTTGTTGTTGACATTGTTGAAGAAAGAAAATACCTTCAACATAAGAAAAACAATTACTTTAAATATTGGTAATTAATTTATGAAAGTATTGTAAAATAAAATTATTTTATCATTTTACTAAGTAATAAAACTTTTTAACATCATTTTAGTTATGATATATAAATAACAATTTCTGGTGCTGTATATTGTGGAGTGAACTAAGGAAGAGCATTTAAACAAATTTGAAATGAATGTAAAAATATGAAAATTGAAAGTTTTCACTTTTGATTAGTAAAGTTTATGAAGGGAATTGATTTTTTTAAAATATAGGCAAACAATCGGCATCGGTATCGGCACTTTTCTATGGAATCGACACAACACTAATCTCTCTCTCTCTCTCTCTCTCTCTCTCTCTCTCTCTCTCTATATATATATATATATATATATATATATATATATAACAGTACATAAAAACAATGCTAGATGGCAATGGCAACATGCTAGATGAAGCAACGGAATTAGAAATAAATACAAAATTTCCAAAGGTCGAAGTTGGCCCTCCCCTTCCAGTGTTGTCTGAAGAAGTTATCAAAGACCTCAGCACGGATCAATCTTACGCTTATCGTATTGTTCAAGCAATCAGATCAGGAGAGTTGCCTTAAAATCTGGCTCTCTTGGAGATTGGACCCGTAAGTCACAGTCGTTGGTTAACTACAGCGATTCGTTTCTGCAGGATTTGTGTTTCCAAACATTCACTGAAGGGCAAAATGCTACAGAATTTGATGTTGATTGTTGAATTTATTATTGGGTTTTATCTTCCGCACTGGTTCAATGTAAAACTTAATCCAATGTGGATGGAGGGGCCCAACCACATCTTGTTTCAATTACAGCTACTGAGAACCCAAAGGAAAGTAGTGGTGGACATCGTGTTACCTGTGGTGAGAAGGTCTGCTTGGTATGCTAGGCCAGAGGCAGTTTTGCAAGCAATACTCTGCAGCCAATGTACCAAAGAGCGAACTGAGGCTGTGGAAATCATTCTAAAGCTTAGAGGAACATCGCTAGATGATGACCAGCTGGGAGACTGCTCTGTTCAGACAAGGAAGGTACCTCCGATAAACGTCAATGCCACGAAATTGTCAGAAATAGTTAACTTGAGTTCGGAAGTTTTGGAGCCACCACTGACAACATGTATAACAAACAAAGATTTAACACAACTTAAAGAGGCCCCAATGCAAGTGCCAAAGTGGCCTTCTCACACTCAGAGTGTGGAGAGATGTGTGAAAATGGTCACAGAAGCAGCTAGTCAAGTTTACAGTCACGAGAGGCGAGAAGGCTACATCAAAGCGCAAGTAGCAAGCCGAATGCTGATGTCAAGGAACCGCAGCAAAAAAGACATGACTGCATTGGTTACTTTCAAATAAAGACTGAATGATATCTTATTGCCACTTTAAATGTTGATAGGATGTTTGCGCACATTTGTTATTTTGTTACGAATTTACAAAAAAATGGAATTTTTGAATTAAAATTGATATAGGTACGAGTTATTTTTTATTGTTTTTGAAGCAAGGATATTATTTTGTATGCCAAATGATTACATTAAATTGCTACCAAATCACATGATTTTCAATTTAGTCATTTCACCCCCAAAAATGACACCCTAATACCTAACCTAAAAGAGAGAAAGGAGGAGGGGAGTCTTTGGGGAAGTAAGTGGGACGGCCTCACCTCCCGAAGGGGTATACCTAACCTAAGAGAGGGGAGAGAGAGAGAGAAAGGAGCGAGTGAGAACATGTTTCGCCCGGCTCCGCCAGACGCATAACGAGAGCTGAGGGTACTAACATCTGTTATATAGAAGGTCGGGGGTTGCCAAAGAGCACTATTTATTTATATATGGAGAGTTGCTATACACCACTATTGAATTTATTTATTTATATATAGAGGGGCTGGCTGCTAGATACCACTATTTATTTAATTATTTATTTATTAAAACTCGTCGTGTAAATCCATACCATCTGAGGAAAAAAATAAAAAAATTAACAAACGTGTTTCGGATTCCATGTTAAACTGTAGGTCTAAGGTGGTTCAAAAACAGGAATATACTTTGCTACTTGACATCTTGTACTTTAGGACGGCTTTCTTTAGCATATAAATACACATGTTAGTAACATACTTCACTCTAAAGCCAAACTAATTGTCATAAGTCTGCAAGTAAGTACTTATCCTACTATAAAGCCAAAAGTTTACGAATTAGGAACTTTGGCATCTTTTGTTTTTAATAAAAATAGTGTACATTTAAAAAAAAAACTAAAATGAATCGTGATTTTGATTTATTTTGATATATAAATAAATATATATTTATTTATTTATTTCTCGGCAAACTTTTTATTGCTGCAACTTTACCTTTCATTTGAAATTATGTGGGTTTCCAATTTATGTATATATGCCCCAACTAATAATATCAATATCAATAGCTTTTAATTCACTGAGGTAACATGTTGTGCTAGTAACGTAAGTCGAATGCCATAGTTGCGGGTGACTTCAACATCAATTTGCAATCTGAAACAATCTCTCATAAATTTTTTAACTTAATGAATTCTTTCTATCTTAGTTACACTATTACCAAACCCCCTCGAATCTGCGTCTTATGCTGTACACAAACTAACATCCATTTCTCACTCGAATTTTTGTATTCATTTGAAAGGAAAAACATGTATTTGTATTAGCTTCTCTCCCCCCTTCACTCTTCTCTCAACCTTAGCCCTTCTCTTAGGCTGAGGTTGGGGATGCAAAGTATTAAATAATTTTGTAAGTAAATGTACAAAAACTTTTGCATTTTAGTTTTTGTATTTTCCTTAAATTCTTTGATGTTTTACATTATATGTTGGAGTTAAATTAATTTCTTTTATTTGTTAAATCTTTCCAAACGAACGGTAAATTATTTAGAACTTTTTCAGGGGATTCAGAATAAAAGTTCATTCGTTATTAATTAGTAATTTTTATACTTTATATAAATTTCGGGTTTCTAGGCTATTTTTTACTGCGTAATGTACTGTACAGTATATAGTCTATGTATTTCGCATGGTTTGTAGCCACTTTCTAACTCAGCTCCCCGTTGGATCAGCGATGTTAAGCGTTGTTAGGTCTGGGTAGTAGTTGGATGGGAGACCGTTCTCCGTGTACAGATGATGTAGCGATCCATGGTTCAGATCAATCCGGTTCGACGCTCAGGCCTGTTTGGTTTAAGAATTACAGTGTACCCCCGCTTACCGATTGGTTCGTGTTACGATTAAATCGTGTTACGATCAAGCCTCATTGAGAATATATTACCCGTGTAACGATTAATTTCCGTGTAACGATTTTTGAACGATCGCGCTAAATTCACGATGGAAGGAGATTCTCCTTCCAAACACTAATTTTCTCCTCCAACTCCACGACTACCACCATTGATTTTCATCCATGTTACACTCCACCAACCTAAGGTAAATAAATTTTTTTTTATTTCTTTATTTAATTATGTTTATTTAATTGTGTTTATTATTTATTTACAGCAAAATAAGTTATAATACATTTTTGGTGTTAAAATATCATGTATTGTTAAAATATCCTTTTAAACATGGAAAATTAGTGTTTTTAAGTCTTGCAAGAGTGTATTTTCGAAAAATTTGCACCAATTAGGCCATTTACATGTTATAATGGGTTCGTGTAACGATTTTTTCGTGTACCGATGGTTTATTTTGCACCAATTACGATCGTTAAAAGGGGGTCCACTGTATATAAAATAAATGGTGGTATTAATAATTCGTCCGACAAGAAATAATCGTAAATAAAATGTCTCGCATTGATCTTTAGTAGTTTTAACTATGTCAATTACGTCATTGGGATACGTTGTGCACACACAGATTACATGAAGTCCTTAATCTGTCTTATAACACACTCTGTACAGAATATGTTCGTTGTCGATTTCTTTCAAATAAAAACTCTTTCGCTCTCCAGTCAACAATATAAACATCCATCACATATTCCATTGTTAATATTTTAAAAAAATTTCATATTATTAATGGTTCTCGAATAAAAAAAAATCACCCAGTACTTTCCCAATCAGATTTTGAGGACCTGAAATAAAATCATAAATACTCTGAAGTTTTAATTGGCTTTCTATATATATATATATATATTGTTCGGATTCCATATAAACTGCAGGTCCATGGTGGAGTGAAAAACTTGACCCTCGTCAGAATGAACAATATGAGTGGCAGCTAACCAAACGTTAGCCAAAGGTGTATATATATATATATATATATAATATATATATACAGGGTGGGCCGTAAGTTTCCATACATAGGAAAATTTGGATCAGCAGTTTCCGGATGCTTGGATTGGTCGGCGTGGTCCTGTGGAGTGGCCTCCCAGATCCCCAGATCTCACCCCCCTTGATTTCTATCTTTGGGGGCACTTGAAGGCCATGGTGTATCAGGAAAAGATACGAGACATAAATCATCTAAAGGAACGTATCACCAACGCCATTACAAGCATAACGTCAACTGTGCTAATGCGTGTTCATCAACAGTGGGGAACACGTATTGAAATGTGTTTTCAAAACAATGGCAACCATGTAGAGCATATTATATAAATAAAAATGGTTGTCCATAAAAAAATGTTTATTTTTCCTATGTATGGAAACTTACGGCCCACCCTGTATATATATATATATATATATATATATATATATATATATATATATATATATATATATGTGTGTGTGTATATATATATATATATGAATGTGTGATGTTAAATAAACCGTAGGTTTCGTCCAATTAGTCTTTTATATAAAGATAAATTGTAACACACACACACACACACACACACGCTATACAAATTCCAGGAATGGTCAAAAAGAATATTCGATCTGACCTACATTGTGCGCGTAACTGATAAACAAAGAGAGAAATTGAACACGCAGATGTAAAAGAATATAGAGATAATTTTATCAGTGGATCTTAAACATTAACCTCTATATATTAGGCGTACTAATGTATGTTTTCCAAAAAAAAAAGTTTATGTGAAAGAATAATATACCTACCACATTGCATAACAATTTTACACCGGATTATGTTTTATAAATTAGTACAATTTTTTTATATCTATCTTAAATTAGTTACAGAATTAATTAAATACAAACTTATTTTATTGATATTTATTTCTGTTTATTTTATATTTCCTTTCGTATAAACATAGATTACATTCAAACACACGATCCCCGTGCGCCTATTGTGTACGACACGTTGCTTGCCGGCTGCGCATCGTGCTTGCCTTGTTCCATGACTGTGGCTTCTTTATGATGTGATGAACAAGAGAAATGTAAACAGAAAGTGATCTCATTCATAGAATTCACTTAAAGAAATCATTATTGAGAGTAAATTTAACTAAAAAATTAAGTATATCTCCACTTATACAGTATAAACTGTTCTTCTGTTAGTCTCGGAGTCAAAGTGAGTAAATATGCTTACACCATGCACACCAGTCTTTGTACGTTTTTTGCCTCAAAACCGCCTGAATTTTATAAACATGGCATTGAAAAGCTTGTAGGACGTTGGCAGAGTGTCATTGATTTCGATGGAAAATATATACTAGATTAAAAAGTTTCAGTTGTTTTTGTTTTCTCCTTCAAATTCCAATCTAAAAAACGACTTTACTTATGGGATGACCTGATATATATATTTATATACACAAACTGGTTTTTATTTTGCATGTTCAAAATTAAGAAAAACCACAGAACAAGTTAAATTATTTAAAATTAATACTTTTACGCGAAGGGAAAAACAAAAAAAAAACATTTTTATGTTTAAGAACTCCAAATGATGTTTAAAAGTTAGCCAATGGTTCTATAATCATTTGTGTATTATTCAATTGCAGGGAAATAACCCGTAATTACCGTCAATATGCACACAGTGAATCTTATTCTATATATACACACAGCTGTGTGACTGAGGTTTCTTGAGGTATATGTATCTCTACACAAACACACCTTCTGTGCAGTTTGATATATATATATATATATATATATATATATATATATATATATATATGATGAATAAAACCACGAAGGAAAAAAGAAACACAAAGGGGTGCTCAAGCGCTTTCGTCTAATGACATCCTCAGGAACACTGGAGTGAAAGGACAGATCAAGGCAATATATAGGTTACAAAAATAAACATACATACATACATATTCACATATATATACATATATATATAGAATAGAAACGTTCCTTAATACTTATGTCGTTTCTATTCATTTATATACTGCGTGGTCATTGCAGTTATTTGCATATATATATATATATATATATATATATATACATATATACATATATATAGTAAGCATAGAAAAAAATTGTGGGAGGAGCCAACATTTATATGGTCACAGAAAAATAAAGAAATAAAAATAAATATAAATATAAATTGAGAAAAAATTAATTACAAAATAGTGCCTTAGTGATATATATGTCACAGCCTAAATAATCATAAAGAAATAAACAGGCAAATAAAAAAAAAAAAAAAAAAACCCCATAAATATACATACATACATATATATATATATATATATACATATATATATATATATATATATATATAAAGACACTTTTAGCACTTTGGCCGACCTTCAATATAAATTCAAATGGCTTTTTTATGGAACAGGTCACAAAAGAATAAAGAAATAAAAATAAATATAAATATTGTAAGTGGAGTCTACCAATTCAAGCTCAAGAGGGAAGTTTTACAATCGATTTAATAGATGCTGCCAAATTGATATATATGTCACTAAAAAATAAAGAAATAAACAAAAAAAAAAAAAAAAAAAAAAAAAAATTAATTATTAAAAAAATAAAAAATAATAATAATAAATTGAAAGATAAATTTTAAGAGAGGCACACCAATTTATAAGGGAAAAATTACCACATATGCATATTATAGTCACAAACGAATAAAAAAGTACAAGTAAATATAAATTGGAAAACAAAATGATGCCTAGATGATATATAAAGAACAATAAAATATATATACAACATATATACGGTATATATACGAAATATAAACGCAATATATACAGAATATATATATATATATATATATGCATAAGGGAAAAAAAAAAATTACCAAATTTGTTTTTATAATTATTGTCTGAGAAAACGTAGGTCGCAAAAGAATAAAGAAATAAAAATAAATATAAATTGAAAAAATTACAAATAATACACGTACACATGTATACCCACATAACCAAATATATATATACATATACACACATATATACAAACACACACACACACACACACATATATATATATATATATATATACAAGCTTGACCTTCACGAAATGAGAAATCATCCCGCAGAACCTTTGTGAGGTTGTAAGGTAAGGTAAGGTACATACACATATACATATATATATATATATAATATATATATATATAATATATATATATATATATATTTAACTGCATACATACATACATACATATACACACATACATACATACATATACACACATATACATACAAACACATTTAACTGCAATGACCACACACATACTCACATACACATACATACATACACATACACGCATACAGCAAAAAATTGAAAAATAAAATTGTAAGGGAAACAACAGACAAAAACAAATTTTTTACCAAAGATTTAACAACCTGCCCTTTTTGTTTAAATCCATTCTGAAGGAATTCAGAGCAACGGGATCAAGTTGAAACAGACCTTTACTCATGTTAAGGTTATTTGTAAGTTGAATTATAGCCGACTCAAGAATATTTCTATTAACAATGTTGCTAGAGTGAAACAAAACTGAAACATTATTCCAATCAATACAATGGGATAACTCTGACAAATGGACAAAAAGGGCACTGGACAACTGTCCCGTTCTAACGGAATATTGATGCTGTTTTACACGCGTTTGCAAATCCTTTCCCGTCTGACCTATGTAAAAGGAATCACATTGCTTACACCCAATTTTATAGATAATGCCTAAATTATTGGTAGGGCTATTTTTTACTATGATGTTTTTCACAATATTGTTATATGAAAAAACTACACTGATATCCAAAAGTTTAAGTACATTAGCAATGCCTAAGAAGCCCGGGAAAAATGGAAGTACTAAAATATTCTTTGACAAGGTGCGAGTGTTATTATTCACACGATAGAAGGTTCGTTTAGCCTTATTAAGACAAGATTCCATGAACGCAGATGGGTAACACAACTCACTTCCAATACCGTTGATATTTTCCAATTCGGCATCGATGTATTCCGGACTGGCGATCCTAAGAGCGCGGAGAAACATTGAGGAAAATATGGCCTTTTTAATAGGGGTGTCATGTCCAGAGTAAAAGTGTACGTAGGACAAATTGTTTGTTTTTTTCCGATGGATACTAAACTTAAAACCCGGGCTATCCCTATGAACACGCACATCCAAAAACGGGATTGAGTTGTCTTGTTCCACTTCTAAAGTAAATTTAATGGAGGGGACTTGGTCATTTAACTGAAGGAGGAAGTCATCCAGGTCACGATTCATGGGCCAGATACACAAAATATCGTCGACGTACCGCATCCAAGGGATGCCAACCCCCAGGATTCTCGGAATGTAAGTAATTTCAAAAAACTCCATATAAATATTGGAGAGAAGGGGCGACAAAGGGTTGCCCATGGCCATCCCAAAAACTTGTTGATAATGCTCGCCATTGAAAGTGAATTTACAATCCTTGATACAAAGCTTAATAAGCTCCAAAACAGTGTGTGCAGGTAATGGTAAATCATAATTATGTAATTCTCTGGCGAGAAAGTCAAGCATATCATCAATCGGCACTTTTGTGAACAATGAACAAACGTCGAAACTGATCAATCTATCGTTGGTATTAATGCGAACATTATTCAATTTTTCAGTGAGATCCATGGAATTTTTTACGTGTGAATCAGAGACAGTTCCAAGAATGGGGGACAAAACATTAACAAGCCATTTGGAGAGTTTATAGGTAATAGAGCCCACCGAGCTAATAATAGGGCGCATAGGGTTACCCGGTTTGTGGGTTTTAATAAGACCATAAAGATAAGGCAGAGCAGGTGAAGTGGACAAAAAAAGGGGAATTAAATCCTTATGATCTTTGAGAATGCGTTTCAAGCCACTATTGAATGATTTGATGACATCATCCTGTGGGTTCTTCCTAAGTTTCACGTATGTGGCGGGGTCCTGAAGCAGCTCATTCATCTTTCCAATGTAATCCACTTTGTCCATAATGACTAAGGTGTTAGCCTTGTCTGCTTTAGTAATATGGAGCTCACTATCTTTTTTAATTGTGAAAGGCTATTGCGGAAACGTTTAGGAAAGTTATCTTCGTAAGAAATATTCGCAGCACCATAGACCAGGCCTTTAACTATGTTAACTAAAAACTGAGGAAGGTTACACTGTTTTTCAAAACGAGCAAGACTATGACAAATTTGTAAAGCAGTAGGTTTTTTAACAATATAAAAGGACATACCAAATCCAAGGGCACTTTTTGCATCGTCACTAATGTTTTTCGAAGAAAGGTTCAAAACACACTTTGAGCTTGCTTTTTTACTCCACTGACTATTTCGAATGAGACTTTTAATTTTGCGATCCAAAATGTTTCGAAGTGAAGAAGTTCTCCGACGCAACTCGTTGTAAATTTCATCAAACAAAGGTTGGATCCACGGTTGGGGAATAACAGTCAAAACATTACGTTTGGCAATGCCTAAATTTTTGAAGGTGGACCACTCATTTTGTATGTGTGTATATGTATGTATGTATGTATGTATGCAGTTAAATATATATATATTATATATATATATATATAATATATATATATATATATATGTATATGTGTATGTACCTTACCTTACCTTACAACCTCACAAAGGTTCTGCGGGATGATTTCTCATTTCGTGAAGGTCAAGCTTGTATATATATATATATATATATGTGTGTGTGTGTGTGTGTGTGTTTGTATATATGTGTGTATATGTATATATATATTTGGTTATGTGGGTATACATGTGTACGTGTATTATTTGTAATTTTTTCAATTTATATTTATTTTTATTTCTTTATTCTTTCGCGACCTACCGTTTTCTCAGACAATAATTATAAAAACAAATTTGGTAATTTTTTTTTCCCTTATGCATATATATATATATATATATATATTCTGTATATATTGCGTTTATATTTCGTATATATACCGTATATATGTTGTATATATATTTTATTGTTCTTTATATATCATCTAGGCATCATTTTGTTTTCCAATTTATATTTACTTGTACTTTTTTATTCGTTTGTGACTATAATATGCATATGTGGTAATTTTTCCCTTATAAATTGGTGTGCCTCTCTTAAAATTTATCTTTCAATTTATTATTATTATTTTTATTTTTTTAATAATTAATTTTTTTTTTTTTTTTTTTTTTTGTTTATTTCTTTATTTTTTAGTGACATATATATCAATTTGGCAGCATCTATTAAATCGATTGTAAAACTTCCCTCTTGAGCTTGAATTGGTAGACTCCACTTACAATATTTATATTTATTTTTATTTCTTTATTCTTTTGTGACCTGTTCCATAAAAAAGCCATTTGAATTTATATTGAAGGTCGGCCAAAGTGCTAAAAGTGTCTTTATATATATATATATATATATATATATATATATATGTATATATATATATATATATATATATGTATGTATGTATATTTATGGTTTTTTTTTTTTTTTTTTTTTTTATTTGCCTGTTTATTTCTTTATGATTATTTAGGCTGTGACATATATATCACTAAGGCACTATTTTGTAATTAATTTTTTCTCAATTTATATTTATATTTATTTTTATTTCTTTATTTTTCTGTGACCATATAAATGTTGGCTCCTCCCACAATTTTTTTCTATGCTTACTATATATATGTATATATGTATATATATATATATATATATATATATATGTATATATATATATATATATATATATATATATGTAATATATGTGAATATGTATGTATGTATTATTTTTGTAACCTATATATTGCCTTGATCTGTCCTTTCACTCCAGTGTTCCTGAGGATGTCATTAGACGAAAGCGCTTGAGCACCCCTTTGTGTTTCTTTTTTCCTTCGTGGTTTTATTCATCATAAATACTTTTCACGTGTCACTTTCGTGAAATAATTTTTCATATATATAATATATATATATATATATATATATATATATATTAGGGTGGTCCTCCCTTATAGAGGCGATATTTTTTTTTGGTAATTTACATGCTCCCACCCAATAAAGTTGTTCCACTTAATAAGAAAATAATTCTGCTTCAATTTGAGCTCGATCGGATAATAATTAGAGGTGGCTGTCGAAGCTTGAAGTTACCACAAAACTGCAAGGCGGGGGTTTTCTATTGACCCCCTGAACAATCTCAGTTGGCCCCCAGGGATCCATGGATCACCACTTGGGAACCACTGATATAATGTGTAGTTAAAAGATTTTTATTTTGCATATATATTTTAAATTATAAGCGTTATACATAACACTGATGACGTACTATTTTGAATCGTCATGGCTGGCAAGACCACTCACTGTAGCTCACTGTTTAAGATCTTCTTAGTAGGTTCAGGATATTTCTTCCTGTGTTGCTCCACGACTTTCAATAGGTATTGAAGTTCTTCATTCTTAGTGTGTTTTCCACTATAATCCTGGATAAGTGCAATCCCGCGTTCGGCATTGTCGTTCACGACCTTGATGTTTTCAATTTTCCGAAGAGCCTCTTGAAACTCATCATCTGAGTCCCATGTTGACGGGTCTTTTTGCATAAATGCAGTATTGATATTGAGGGCCCGTATAAGTTTGAAAGAGTTTCTCGTGCTCAAGGAATCCAATGTTGGGAGATGATCTTGACGAAGGCTCACACGTTTAGGACATTTTAGGCTGCCTTCTGTCTCATTAATTCCCTTTACAATTAATCTTTTTGTGTCTACTGATACAGAAGCATCAAACAGTGCCAATCCCACCATTTCCTCAGATAGGTACCACAAGTTGCCAGCAAATTTAGATGCTGCAGATTTTGCCCATTTTAAGGATTTCGTTCAAAATTTAAAGTTTGACAGCCACCCCTAAATATTATCGGATCTGGTAAAAACTTTGCAAAAATAATTTTTTTATGAAGTGGAACTACTTTATCGGGTGGGAGCAGTAAAAATAAAAAATTCGTTTTTGAGGACGACCCTAATATATATATACACACATATATATACAGGGCGTCCCAAAAAAATGTATACACACTTTAAATAATTATAAAGGCAGTGTTTATTAAAATACATTTCATTTTCAAAATGTAATAGAATCTACAGACATTATTTAATTGTTTTGTCAACGCCTGTTTTCAAACTGACGTCCGTTCTGGTCCAGGCACTGCTGATAACGCGAAGCAATGGAATCGCAAACATCACGAAACATTTCGTTTGGTATTTGTGTGCATTCTCGTTCAATGGCTGCTCTCAATTCAGCGACTGTTGCAGGTTTTATAGCGTTGACTTTGTCTTTTAAGTATCCCCATAAAAAAAAGTCTAGTGGTGTGAGGTCTGGTGAACGCGGAGGGTATTCTACGAAACCCCTTCGTCCAATCCACATCCACATCGTGCCAAGTACCACTCGCAATACTCCACTCTTCGGTCCGGATCATCTTCATTAATAGCATGGACTAATCTTGGAATGTAACTTTTCCATTGACAGCGCTTCAAAATGCGTTGGACAGACGATTCTGAAATTCCTACCTCACGACTCGCTTGCCGCACAGATTTTCTTGGACTTTGGTGATACGTTTCCAGTACTCTTTCTTGCTTTGTGGGGCTTGTCGATGTCCGTGGTCTTCCGGAACGCTTCTTGTGGACATTCTGAACAGTTCCATCGGCTTCAAACTTATCTCTAATTCGAGTGATGGTAAGTCGCGTTGGTGGATCTGTTTGAAACTCCCTCCTAAACTGTCTTTGCACTTCAACTGCGTTTTCACACTTCCAGTAGCATTTTAGAATGAATTTCCTTTGTTCAAAGATTAGTCTGACTGCCATTATTAATTCTAATGGGTTTAACTTGGAAAGAAAGAAACATCAATTGAGCTATCAGCTGTTAAAGTGTGTATACATTTTTTTGGGACGCCCTGTATATATATATATATATATATATATATATAGAGAGAGAGAGAGAGAGAGAGAGAGAGAGAGAGAGAGAGAGAGAGAGAGAGAGAGAGAGAGAGAGAGAGGGAGAGAAAAAAAGAGATAAATACATTAATGACATTACATATATATATATATATATATATATATATATATATATATATATATATATATATATATATATACCCCCTCGATTAGGTACTCCGGCTTGCCGGGCCGAGGGGGCTCGTACACCTCGTGTGTTGTTGGGGTTTCCTCAACTCCTCGCGGGGTGTGGGCGAAGAGTTACCTATTTGCGTTTTTTTCTTTTTTCCCCTTCCTTTTCTTTTTTGCTCCCCTTTTTTCCGTCTCTCCCGGAATTTCTTTTGTCTTGACTCGGTCTTGTACCTCTGTCAATTGTAGTATCCCCCCTCCTCTGTTTGTATTTTGCAGTCTTGGGGTCATCGGGTGCACCCGCCGGGGGGCATCGCTCCGTGGCTGAGCCGTGCTCTGGGGACGGTACGGGCGCCCGGACCGCTGCTGCGTCTGGATTGGGTCTTTGCTAGGCCCTTAACGGACAAATCTCCGTAGAGCCAATCTGCTGTTTTTAAAACGACAGTCAGGTTGGGGGGCGGGCTACCCGGGACGTTGGGCCTGCGCCTTGAAGGATGCAGTGGCGGATGGTGCATTGCCTTGGGTCCGAGGCTGTCTTTTTTGTGAAGCTATTGTTTATGGGTCCAATTTCAAAACTTCAATCCCCTCCTGTTGACGACTCTGGCTCGCCCTTGAATTTGGATAAGACTTCTACTTCTGGTCGTTCAGCGGCCTCTGCCTCCGCTGGATTGACCTTAAAGCCGTATGGCCCCCCCTCTCGTCCTCTGCGACGTCTGGCTCTCGTGGCCGGACTCGTGGTGGCCGTAGGGCGAGGTCTTCGCGGCCCTCGTTCTCTCGCCCACTCTCGGTTACCGTTACACATGGACTTGTCCCTGCTGTCAATTTCTGTCCGGTGGACAGGTTCCTTGTTCTCCGCCCTTCCGCTGGCTCCCTTCCGGGCAACTCGGAACGGGTGTTTCAGTGTCTTAAGACGGTGGGGGTTCCCTGTCGTTATGATATCCGCCCTCTGAAGGATGGGTCTCTTCTTTTGAAGTCCCGTTCTTCGGGGGTGACTGAGTCCCTTCTACAGTTGCAGGATGTTTTGGGTTGCAGAGTTTCTGTGACTCCCCATCCGCAATTGAATAGCTGTCAGGGCACCATTTTCGCTTCCCGTCTGCTGTCAATCCCGGTTGGCGAGTTGCAGGAGGATCTTGCCCCCAGGGGGTAACGAAGGTCTTCCGCTTTTCGTCGCGCCGGGATGGTGCTCTTACCCCGTCCGCTCGTCTGCTCCTGACCTTTGACTCCCTTGTGCCTCCGGCCCAGGTGTTCTGGGGCGTGGGTGATCGCCGGTCGTGTGAGTTTTCGGTGCGACCGTATGTGCCTGACCCGGTTCGCTGCTTTGGCTGCAACCGGTTCGGCCATGTTAGCTCTGCGTGCCGCCGTGAGGGTAAGCTGTGTCCGCTGCGGTGGGCCTGCGCACCCTACCCCGTGCACGAAGCCCCCGCGGTGCTCGAACTGCTCGGGGGCCCACCCTTCCTCCTCTCGGGACTGCCCCGTTTTCAAGTTTGAATTCGAGGTGCGGTCCTTAAGGACTACCGAATTCCTTAGTGCGCGGGAGGCGCGCGATAGGGTCCGTGACCGGGAGCCGCGGCGGGGGTTGTCCTATGCTGCGGCTCTTGGCCCTGGCGGGTCCTCGGGCCCCTCCCGTGCTACCCCGGCCTACCGGAGTGGTGCCCCCCCTGGAAGTTCCGGGGGTTGGTGGTCCTCCTGGCGCCGCGGGACCTTCTTGTCCCTCTGCCTCACTTTCAGACATCCCATCTGATTCCCTGCCTACAAGTGCCCCTTCTCCCTCTCCGGCCTTGGGGTCTGGATCCTTGCCTACTCGTCTCTCGGGTGGGGAAGGTGATGCCCCGAAGGGGAGGAGGAAGCGTCGCCGTGGTCGGAGTCGGAGTCCTCCAGACCCGATCATGACCGCTGCTCGCCCTGCTTCCCCTTCTTCACCGGAGGGGAAGCGGCGCGCCGCTCCTGATCCGCTCGGGACTCCCCCCCTATACGGAGGGCTGGTGAGGCGTCACCTCCCGGTGCCCCAACTAGTGTCCGGGTGTCGGTTGAGGTACACCGCCCCATGACACCCTCGATTACTGACTCGGTTCCCATGGTGGACCCGGTCGAGAGGAGCCTGGCCCTTCTTCATGGAGTCTCTCTCCCTTCGGCTCCTGCTGAGAGTGGTCGGGTCTCTCTCCTGGATCTACCTCTCCCACCTGTGGTGGACCTTTCCTCCCCCCCCCGTCAGCACTTGTCTGGTGTGACGAGCCCTCGAACATCTGGTTCTCCCCGGCCCCCCTCTGGTGGGGAGTCGGGGGTTTCGGCTGGGCCCGTCTCGTCGTCTCCCCCCCTCAGGGGAGCCCCCTCTGAACTCCCTGTTCCACTTTCCACCTCTCGTTCTACTACGGGTGAAGCAGCTGCGGGGTCGGTGGCCCCTACCCCCCGTTCGGGGTGAGTCGGGGAAGCCGATTCCGTCCCTGGTTACGGACCGTTGAGTTTGCTGCTCAGCTTGGTCCGTGGCTATTTCTCTGCTTTCTCTGCTCTTATAATGCCACTTCCCCTTACAGTTCCATTTTGCATTGGAACTGTAGGGGGCTTTTAGCTAACTGGGAGAACCTTGCCTCCCTGCTGGAGAGCGAGCGGCCTTCCTGTGTTTGTCTCCAGGAGACTATCCTGGCTGCGCGGGGCTCCCTCGTCTCTCTGGCTATGTTGGTTTCCCTTGCACCCCGGATGAGCACACACGCCGGCGGGGTGCGGCGATTTATGTACATCATTCATTACCCTCGCGAGGTGTGCCTCTTCGTACTTCCTTGCAGGCTGTGGCTGTGCGGCTCTTTTTAGATCGCCAGTACACTGCCTGCTCGATTTATATTCCTCCTCATGACCCTCCTTCTCGCGACGCGGTTCGCGAGTTGGTGTTGCAACTGCCTCGACCGTTTCTCCTCCTCGGGGACTTTAACAGTCGCGACCCGGCTTGGGGAGATGTCCGGTCGACTAATGTTGCTGGTATGTTGCTCTCCTTAATGGAGGAACTTTCCTTCGCGTGCCTCAATTCCGGTGAACCTACCTACTTCCACGAACCCACGGGTTCATCTACCTGTATTGATCTCTCCTTGGTGTCCCTCGATGCCTTACTCGATTTTTCGTGGAAGGTGTTGGGGGACTCTTATGGCAGTGATCATTACCCAGTCTGTCTTGAGCCGGTCGGACCGCAGCCGGGTGTCTCGTCTCGACCGAGGTGGTGCCTTGCGCGGGCTGACTGGCCATCCTTCAGAGCTCGTTCCGTCATTGCCCGTTCGGTGTTGAGCTTTGGCTCTGTGGATGAGAGCTTGGAGTTCTTCGAGCGGGTGGATGGGCGTCGCGGAGGACTGTATTCCTCGATCTTCCGGTAACCCGCGGACGCGTAGCGTCCCGTGGTGGACTCCAGCATGTCACCAGGCGGTGTGTGAGAGGAAGAGGGCAACGCGCCGCTTCCACCGCACCCGGCGCGCGGACCACTTGATTGAGATGCGGCGGGCGAAGGCTTTCGCCCGCCGGACTCTCAAGTTGGCCCGTCGGGCCTCTTGGCGTGCTTTTGTGTCCGGCATTTCCTCGTCTACCCCTTCTGCTGCTGTGTGGCGGAAGGTACGTAGTATCGAGGGGAAGCCGGTCCCTGCTAGTCGCCCTGTCCTTCGGGACGGGGACGGCTTCCTTTCGGATCCTGCTGCTGTGGCCGATCGGCTGGCCGGTGCTTTTGCTGCGGTTTCCCGTTCGCCTTCAGCTGCGGATCGTCCTTTGTCGGATGTTACGTTCCCGCCGCCTGGGAACGAGCCCTATAACCGTCTCTTTACGATGCGGGAACTTCGGGCTGCCTTGGCAACCCGTCGTTCTTCCGCCCCTGGCCCTGATGACATTCCGTATGACTTTATTTGGAATCTGCACCCGATGGCCCTACACTTCTTGCTGGATCTTTTCAACCGGGTGTGGGTTGAGGGGTCGTTCCCTTCCCGTTGGAGGGAGGCGATTGTGGTCCCGATACCTAAGCCGGGGAAGGATCCGGCGGAGGTGGCGGGCTATCGGCCTATTGCCTTGACGAGCTGCTTATGCAAGCTCCTTGAAAAGATGGTGGCCGTCCGACTTTCCTTTACACTGGAGTCGCTTGGGTTATACCCCCCGACCCAGTATGGCTTTCGTCGATTTCGGGGTACTCTGGACCCCCTTCTCCTCCTTGGTCATGATGTACGGGAGGCCTTTTCCCGCCGGAATCTTGTTCTGGCCGTCTTTTTCGATGTCCAAAAGGCCTATGACACGACCCGTCGGGGAGTTGTCATGGACCGTTTGAAGTCTCTTGGTTTTGTGGGCTTTTTGCCCACATTTCTTCGTAACTTCCTCTGCCGTCGCACTTTCCGCGTCCGTAATGGGGCGGCCCTATCTGACCTGTATGTTCAGGAGGAGGGGGTGCCCCAGGGGTGTGTCTTGAGCGTCTCCTGCTTCAATCTGGTCATGTCTGCGCTACCGGGAGCCCTTCCGCCCTCGGTGCGCTGTTCCATCTACGCCGACGATCTGGCTGTCTATGCCGCGGGGACGAGTCCCCCCCTCGTGGAGAGGCAAGTCCAACTCGCGGTCAATCGGGTTGAACGCTGGGCGTCGTCGGTGGGCCTTACGCTGTCTTCCCCGAAGACTTCGTGTGTGGCCTTCCTTCCGTCGAGGAGACGGGGATCCGGCGCCGTCCCGGCCTTTAATCTTACACTCGGGGGTCAGCCTCTGGCCCTCGTTCAATCAGTGCGTTTCCTGGGTATGGTTTTCGACAGCCGTTTGAGCTGGGTTCCCCACCTTCGCCGGCTGCGCGAGTCTACAAGACGTACCCTGGATTTGCTGGGACATCTGTCGCATACTACATGGGGCGCGGATAGGCGGACACTCCTCCGTTTGTACGTGTCCCTGGTACAGTCAAAATTAGATTATGGGAGTGTGGTGTATGGCTCCGCCTCCCGTACGGCCCTTCGGATACTGGATCCGGTCCTCTCTAGAGGACTGCGGCATGTCATCTGGCGCCTTCCGCTCCTCTCCGGTTGATAGTCTGCAGGTTGAGTGCGACATCCCTCCCTTGGAGGATCGGAGGTCGTTCCTCATTGCCAAGCACTATCTCCGGATTCTCCGTCTTCCCAACTCTCCTCTGTTCCAGGTGGTTGAGAGGGCGTTCTGCCGGGATGGGGGTTGGTATTTCACCGACACGGTGACCTCCCTCCTCGATGGTATGGGCACTCCTCCTCCATCCGTTATACCGGTCTCTTTCAAGGGTGTTGCACCTTGGGAGAGCACCCCTGTTGCGTGCTGTAGGGCGTTGCGCCCCGTTCGCAGGGCCGATTCTGACTCTGCCTTGCTTCGGTCTCTGTTCCTTCAGCATGCAGCGTGTCACTCTGCATGTGTTGCGGTCTTCACAGATGGCTCGAGGTCGTCGGGCGTTGGGGCGCGGCTGTTCCCCAGTCGTCTGCCCTTGCTCCCCGATGTACCCGTCTCCCTGATGAGGCTTCCGTTTTCACGGCGGAGCTCTATGCCATTCTGAGCGCTCTGGAGGTGGTGCGGGAGCATCCGGATGGGTCGTTTGTCATCTATTCGGATTCCCGCAGTGCCCTGGATGGCCTGGAGTGTTTTGACCCTGTCCACCCACTGGTCCGACGATCCAGCTACTGTGCCATATCCTTGTCGCTTTTGGTGGCAAGGAGGTGGTATTTTGCTGGGTCCCTGCACATGTTAACGTGGCTGGAAATGAGGCTGCCGATCGAGCTGCCCGTTCCGCGTGCCGACTACAGGTTTCACCCGTGTCCCTCCCCTTTTCCGATTATATCCCTGGCTTCCGTAGGTTTTTGCGCTCCCGGTGGCAGAGTCGCTGGGATGGCGCTACAAATAACAAACTCTGCAAGATTAAACCCAAATTGGGATGTTGGGCCTCTTCCTTCCATCGGTCGCGCCATAAGGAGGTGGCTCTGGCCCGCCTCCGTATTGGCCACACCCACCTGACCCATGGCTATTTGATGGCCGGGGATCGGGTGCCCCGATGTCCCAATTGTAACGTTTCACTTACAGTTGCCCACCTCCTGGTGGAGTGTCCGCTTTACTCTGCGCTGCGCGCAGAGTATTTTCCCTTTTTGGAGAGCCTTTGTAGGCTTGGCGCTATTCTATCTGAAGGTCCCTACTTTTCGGTAACCGGGTTGTTCTCCTTCCTCTTTCGCTCCCGACTTCTTTACCGGCTGTGACTCCGCTATGATCTTCTGCTTCTTTTTTTTCCTCCTCCTCCTCCCGTCTATTGTTCATTTCCGTTAGCTGTTCCTAGTCTTCGTCCTGTGTTCGCTCTGCTATCCACCTTTCTTTTGGTGGCCATGAGCGGTCATACCTTGAAACAAAAAAAAAAATATATATATATATATATATATATGTTATGCATGAACAGTCGCCCATCAGTGCAAAGCACTCATGCGAAACACGACCCAAGAAGCAAGATATTCGCTTGCGGCTCACGTGTTTGCCCTTCAACCAGCCCCCAAAGGGCTCAGCGTGTCCTTACATCCGCTTAGGAACTCTGAGTACTCTTGGAATTCAGCTAGCTTGGATACAAAGTGCTTTGACTCTGAGAACTTCGCGCTCTCTTGTGTCTCACTATCCAACACCTGGATGACGCATATGAGAATGGATTCCTTCGTATATAAGGAGTGGTCCAGTGTTTGAGAACCAGATTCTAGAACAGGCTGGCGAGTGCCTAAGAAGGGGATCTCCGCTGGTGATGGGCGCATTTCACCTCGTAGGGAAATTGCTTTGTATTGGAATATCGGGTTTGAGGATCTGAATGAAGGAAATGCCAGTAGACTTAAACACTATTTAATTTAACGTAACATTAAATGTCAATTCTAGAATTAAGAATTAAATCATTATAACTTTTATAAACTTGTGTAGAAGAAATATTCTTCTTATAAACAAACCGTGTTCTGTGAAGAAATACCTGATTATAATCCGCTTTGCCTAAAATCGATCAAAGTGATTAACATCAATCAATGACTTTCAATTCATTAATCCACATTTGACTTGCGGAAATACGGGTTAGGAAGTTTTACAGGACTCTTAAACGAAATTTATTTTCGGCGTGCTCTGTGGTCACGGTTGGGCAATACGTAGAGATTTCGCTTCATGCTTACATAACTACAATTATAAGAAAGGAGTTCAAATAAATGCTTTTAAAATATTAAATTACAAGTAAAAAATAAAAGAGTTGGGAAGGATAAAGAATAAACAAAGATAGAATTAAAACTTCTTCATAAACACTCTAATAAAGATAAACGTATTCCTGGGATAAACTTATAGATGTAGGCATTTATAGGAAAATAAATAAGGCGACATAGTTCTTCTGGGTACCTTGGCTGATAGACAATTACTTTCCCTGATTTCCCCATACATTAAAAATTTAGGAGACATTTGGTCCCCAAACAATTTAAAAATAAATAAAGTTTTGTTTACCGTGAGAACGAGCACACTTCTTTCGCACGAACAGGATGAGATCTGATATACAAACGTACGAACTCACAACACAGATAAAATGTATACCGCTACTATGAGAAGGAGGAATTCCTATGTCAGTTCGTTTTAGAATTGCTGAGGTGACACAGGAGGGAATTAAGTGTTAAACTTAATTAATAAATAATTTAGGAAATTGCGAAAAAATTAACTTAAATTAAATATAGTATTGCCAGATTAATATTCCTCATTTAATATTACCTTCTCCCTATTATTTGAAAAAATGAATAATTACCGAGGTTTCCTGCTGAAGGAAATCGTAACCCTTCTCCTGTCACTGTGCGCTTTCGAAACGGGGGGCGAACCCTTTTCAACAACGAAGTCTTATTCAAACCATTGGATCACTAGTTCCGGATGGTTCAGTCTACAGCGTCCATCTACCGATGGGCCCGCACGTCCTGAATTTACATTTACTAAATGCACTAAATTAATAAGCTTATTCATCAATGCAGCACTTAGCAGGTGACGCAGCCCTCAACATTACTCTTCCCCGACCGTCAGGACCACGACACCACCTGAAGTCAATGCCCTTTCATCAAGCCTCCCTGAAGAGACCCCGATTCTCAGGTCACCGACACCATCGAGAAGACAATCTCACTCCGTTTTCCCATCGAGCCTAGAACCAGCCAAAGGACCACCTACCAACGCTATCGCCGATCAGAAGCGACGCAGAACCTTGCTATAACAGAAGACCTTACGGAAGACAACCGGAATACCGTTAAGAGAAATCCCCAAAAAATCAAGCTAAGCTAAACCCAGCCGAATTAGTCGGTCTAAATAAAAAAACCCTCTTTATTCCTCCTAAGTTTAGTTAAAAAGTAGTTACACATATTACTTGACCCATACTACTTCTGCAGCATGATTAGTCCCATTTATATGGGGTCGCTGTTGCGGATACTTCTCCACTCCGCCTTATCCTTCGCCATCTCCTCCGTCAGGTTCTTCTCGCTCATCTCCACTTCATCCTTGGTCTTCCTTTCTTCTTCCTCCCGGGCAGTTCCATAGAAAACACCCTCTTCCCAACGTAGGTCTCGTCCCTTCTCATTACATGCCCATACCGCGTCTAGGAGAATTTGTCTAAAACAATTCGTCTAAAATACAATTTGTCTAAATCAATTTGTCTAAAACAATTTGTCTAAAATAGTTTGTCTAAAATCAATTTGTCTAATAACAATTTGTCTAAAATACAATTTGTCTAAAAATAATTTGTCTAAAATACAATTTGTCTAAACAAACAATTTAATATAATATGGCATACAAATTGTTGCCTGATGTACAATGCTATTTATTACTTGCCACGCCCCATCTTAAAAGGTTACCTCTTGTGCGGAATAGTACATCGAAATAGTTTGTCTAAAATAGTTTGTCTAAAAATAATTTGTCTAAAATACAATTTGACTAATAACTGAAGATAACTAGAAATGCATTTGTCTGCTTGATAAATTTGGAGTGAGGATGAAAAGATTGAAAATGGGTTGATTTTATTTCATATATACCTAACCTAACCTAACCTAACCGGGTTATGGGTTCCGGGATAACTGATTTCGATGTACTATTCCGCACAAGAGGTAACCTTTTAAGATGGGGCGTGGCAAGTAATAAATAGCATTGTACATCAGGCAACAATTTGTATGCCATATTATATTAAATTGTTTGTTTAGACAAATTGTATTTTAGACAAATTATTTTTAGACAAATTGTATTTTAGACAAATTGTTATTAGACAAATTGATTTTCGACAAACTATTTTAGACAAATTGTTTTAGACAAATTGATTTAGACAAATTGTATTTTAGACGAATTGTTTTAGACAAACTCGCCTGATTCGGCCCATACCATGCCAGTCTTCTCTCTTGAGCCTACTTTGGTCCACATGCCATCCTCTCTGGTTTTGGCAATAAATTTTACGGCCGGATGTCCTCCCTGACTCCAACCCTCCTCTTTTATCCGGGCTTGGGACCGGCTAGGGAATGGGCTGGCTTGTCCACCCCCAAGCAGAGTTATTACTTGACCCATCCTACTTGTTCTAAATTTGAAAATAAAAATTATGTGCTTTAAGTTAGTGAATACAGTGATTTAGTGTTAGTATGACGAAAAGAAAAGGTACTGTAGTGTTGACAAATAAGTTAATAATTTGTATAATTCACTATTCGACCATTCCAGAAGAAAAACCTTGGGAACTCTGACAGATAAATATAGATGATCGAATTACACGGTGCTAATCTTCATTAAAAAATTATATATTTATTATTACTTCTACTGTGCGTTTCCCTTTCATGTCTACTATTCTATCCTTACATAAAATGTTGACCTACACAAGTTATCCTAAGAAACCAAATCTTCTGTAAACTTAGGATGTGATGTCAGAATTTCTTGTAAACAATATTGTAATAATTAATGTGTTTATAATTGCATTCTGTTCATAACGGCTAAACTCTCTATGTTCTATCCATCCATCCATCGTGTTCTGCTTATCAGGCAGGTCCAACTCATGTGTCCCGCCAAAGTGTTCTATCCTGAGCTATCCTTTTCATCTCATGATAGCTCCTGCCTGCCTTCAAATCATCCAGCATTGCTTTCCTTTTCCTTCTCCTCAGTCTTCTACCTTCATATCTACCCTCTATCACTTCCTTCAACAATCCTTCTCCTCTCAACACATGTCCGATGTGTAGACATGTCTCTATGTTCATTATTATCAAATTAATGCTTCTAAATATAATGCATCTTATTGTAAAAAAACATCTTACGGTACTTGACTAAATTCAAAGAATTAGTATACAAAAGCATCGTTTCGCGTCACCTTAAGCTGATGATTGTTTTAGTTATCCTTCTCAGTGAACTGAATTGTCTTATGTAAATAAAAAACTAAATTTTATAATTTGTTTATGAATGAAGTCATTTTCTTTCCAAAGTTACTTAAGGCAATCACTGATTACTATCCTCAGAAAATTTCTAAAATTTTAGAGGAAACAATGTAAGTTCATTTAAATCGTATCCTGCCATAGGAAATTTTGTGAAAAAAGGGCCTTATGTCCTCATAAAATACCGAGACATAAGTGACAATTGTGTATAGGCTAGCGCTGTCTTTCCTTTCTCATTACTCTTTCTTGCTCTTTCCTTTGTGTATATATATTATATATAGTATTAGGTGTATGTGTATGATTATGTTTTATGTTTTATATTTCCGATCCCAAGATACAAATTGTGAGTAAAGATCCTTTGTGTAATCTATGATTCGAACACGTTCTGATTTTTTTAATTGAATTCCTTAAGTTATCCCATAATTCCCATACTTGAATCTTAAAATTAATTGTAAAACCCTAGATGTCCACCTCCTTTGCAAAACTAATTCCCCTTCCGGAACTACTACGTGAAATCCATAAACAGTTTTAGATATTCCTAAGGACATTACATCCCAAATTTATCATTGACCGGTCCTGTTGACGGTTTCGAAGTGGGATTTCGCAACACTTAATTTTCACAAGGGTGTCTCACCCTAAAAAATCGTTCAAATTAAGTTCTTTAGCTACCCATAAAATTTATTTAACGGATTTAAAAAGCATCCTATAATTATAATTAAACTAAACAACTCTGAGGAACTGATTTCCTCTTCTTCAGTACATAAAGCATGTAAAAACATACTTTAAATTTTATAGATCCATCTAATCCCCGATTTTTTTTAAAGATATACAGCCATTTTGTAAAGGTGCTAAAATGGACAGTGAATTCGACTGCTATTATGTACGCCGTTATATTCCTAAATTTTCTGTTTCGACTCGGTTGATGAGATTGAAACATTTTTAATGAGCCGGCGGGCTCTAGCAATACCGCTAAATTAAAATAATTCAATCTGGGAATTAATCAGTGCGCGAAGGGAAAACGTGGACCTACCCGATGAAATATTAAAAAATTTCTTTATTTGTAAGTAGTAAGTCTAGCTTCCACGTACGCATATTGTACCTTATAGAATGTCTCTGTTCTGTCTTTCCGAAATCTGTTAAAAAATCCTTACGTGATATTAATCATCATTGTACCAATAATTACATACAAGCGTGTTATAAATGTATTTACATTATATTTGTTTATTTCATTTCTCTATCTGTGCATTTATTTTCTGTGTATAACTTTCCTTATCTATAAATTAATCATGAACGAAAATCCTGACTTACATCGCTGTCGGTAGATAAGAATTTCACTCTTATACGTTAATTTTCCGTCATGATATACGAGATTGAAATTGCATAGAAAATGTAAAACGTTCGATAAAACCATTTCTCTCTTGCGAAACTTATTTTAGATACTCCTCAAAGAAATTAACCTTCCCACCTTCCTAGTCCTAATTGACGAGTGATACCAACGTTACTCGGGGTAATCAATTTCTTTACAAAATCTATGTAACGTCTCCTATATTCACCAGATATAAAGGATTTTCTCATCACGCGAATAATTTGTATCATGTACCTCACCTACTTTGAATTTATTTTCACCCGGTTCTTTTCTTATTTAAATAACTTTCTATTGTCTATGACAATATGCCACAGTTCCTACGATTCACAATATATGTAGTGTACATTCCGATCCTTTCGTTATTTTTATTAAAGTTATCCCTCTTAAATTAGAAATAATCCTTCAATATTAATAATGAATTACTACCTCCTTGTTTACGGTATTGTGTAAAAAGTCACTTCTACAGATCTACAGAAGGTAAGGCTAACAAAGACCCTAAGATCCACTCTAAGGTTAGCCCGAGAGAAAGGAAAGAGTAGGGGGTTAAGAGAAGAGAATAAGGGGTAAAGTAAGTAGCAACACCTATCACTCGTGGGTTAACATTCAACAGAAAAAGAGAAAAAGACTCACCATCATCATCCGCCGGCCACTGTCGACAAGTCAGAAAAATAGTCGGAGAGAATAGGAGAGATTGCAGAACGGTCCTCTACTCCATAGGGAGGTAGAGCCCACTCTGCCGGAAAAAGATGAAAAGTAAATAAGAACGTTTACGAACCATGCAATACATTCTTAACTCAAGAACAACACATTCTTAACTCAAAGCAACACATTCTTCCAACTGTTGCAGACCGATCCTCCACTCCATAGGGAGGTAGAGGATGCAGCCCAGTAGGTTGGAAAGGCGTGAAAGATGAAAAGTAAAATAAGAACGCATTACAACACATTCTTAACTCAAACACTATCATAACATGCAAACAAGCAAACTACAGACATGCAATAAAGAGAAGAAAAATAAGTATAAAGAATAACAAAAAGTGGGTTAATTTACTTAACAAGCTACAACTAAGTTCGTGTTAGTCTAATTTTTTGTTTTCGCTGGCACATCACACGCTGGCATGTCACAAGCTGGCATTAGACGTCAACAGACTCATCCTCGTCCACCACCACCAGAGCTCCTGTTAACAATTGTTTTTTTTATTTTAAGCAACGTTAATATTTAAAATGTCTATCTCGACTGTTTTTAAACACATTAACGCTGGTAGAGCTTACGACGGGCGCGGGAAGATTATTCCATTTAGCAATTATTTTAAACGTAAAGAAGTTTTTAGCGATATTAGTAATGAAACGTCTGCCACGCAAATTAAATAAGTTATTCCGAGTATTGCTATTATCGAAAGTGAACAGTTTGTCAAAATTTACGTTATCGATGTTATTAACGATTTTGAAAACTTCAATAAGCTCCCCGCTTAATCTCCTAGTTCCGCGTGAATGCAAGTCTAACTCTTTAATCCTATCTTCATAAGGCTTGTTGCGCAATGACGGAATTAGTTTCGTGGCACGACGCTGAACCCTTTCTAACCTATCAATATCCTCACGCAAATACGGGCACCAAAACTGAACGGCATATTCTAAGAGGCCTGACTAGGGACTTGTAAAGGGACAATACAATATCCTTCGATTTAAATTCGAAATTACGCGCTATGAAGCTTAACATCCTATTAGCTTTTGCGCAAAACTCCAGGCACTGGTTCCTAACTTTTAAATCCTTAGATACGCTTACGCCTAAATCTACTTCCTCGTGAACGCTCGCTAACTCTCTATCATCCATCGTGTACGTGTAATTATTGTTACGAGAACCTATATGCAAAACTTTACATTTGTCTACGTTAAATTGCATCTGCCACTTATCCGTCCACTCCATAATCCTATTTACATCGTCTTGGAGCCTATTTCTATCGTCCTCGTTAACAACCTTACCGCCTATTTTATTATCGTCCGCGAATTTTGACACGTTACTAGTCAATCCTACATCTATGTCGTTAATATAAATTACGAATAGCAATGGGTCTAACACTGAAACCTGTGGGACACCGCTACCTACATCCAACCACCCCGATTCACTACCATTAACAACTACCACGACCCTCTGTCTCCTAGCACGAAGCCATTGCTCTAACCAGTTATCTACCTGACCGCGTATACAGTGCGCTTTAACCTTTGCAATTAATCTTCTATGCGGAACTGTATCGAACGCCTTTTTAAAATCTAAATAACGTCATCCGCTCTTTGCCTATCGTATTGGCGCACTATTTCGTTATAAAATTCTAACAAATTAGTCAAACAAGACCTATGGCGTCGAAACCCATGCTGACTACTATTAATCAAATCTCGACTTTCGAAGTGATCGATGATACGATCCCTAACAACGGATTCCAATAGTTTATCGAAAATTGACGTTAAGCTAATGGGCTTGTAATTGCTAGCTACTTTGCGGTCGCCTTTTTTAAAAATGGGCGTGACGTTAGCTAATTTGAAGTCTTCAGGAATAATCCCCGTTTCGAGTGAGTGATTAAAAATCTTTGTTAAGGGGACTACAATAACGTCTTTCAAATCTTCCAAATGTCTGGGATAAAAAGCGTCAGGACCTGGAGCCTTGCTAACTTTTAGCCTATCGATATAATGCGCAATCTCACCCTCGTAAACATTTATTTCATCCAAAATGGTCTCACTACTAAATGGAACGATATCGTCCATGTCGGAGACATTATTTACGTCTTCTACGGTAAAAACTGTCGCAAAAAAGTTATTGAAAATACCCGCCATCGCCTGAGCGTCAGAAGCCAAAGGGCCGTTAATATACAGTAGAGGGCCTATTTTATCTTTTATCTGCTTACGATTATTGAAGTATTCAAAAAACTTTTTTGGATTATGTTTACTATCCGCAGCTATAATTATCTCTAAATTACGCTTAGCAGTCCTAACAACTTTTAACTTGACGTCTAAGTTCGATATATCTATTAAAGTTAGCTGCCGTGCAATTGCGCTTAAGGTCTATACGCTCTGTTACGCTCGTTTATGAACTCGCCTATTTCCCTAGTCCACCACTTGGGCCTACCATGATTTCTAGCGCGCTTGGGCCTACGATGAATAAACTCCCTTTCAGTATTCATAAAACTTTCTTTAAACGGCTCCGAGTGCAAATTTCTGTCATTACCCATAAATAAGTTAACCCAGTCCACTACTCTCATCCTCTCGGCAAAACTATCAAAATTAGCCCTACGAAAATGAGGGACTTCTATTACGTTACTATCCTTGGTGTTTTCTAGCAATAACTTAAACCTAAGAATTTGATGATCACTACATCCTAAACTCTCGCCTACTTCTAAACCTTCGACTATATTTTCCCCGTGCATCATCACCACGTCTAAAATATTGTCATCGCGCGTTGGTTCGGTAACCATCTGTCGTAAAAAAATTATCTTCCATGAACTCAATCTCAAACCCTCCTCATTACCAGTAAAAGTCTCGTAATTAACATTAGGGCAGATAAAGTCTCCGACAATTATACTATTCCGAGTGTCGATAAAGTTACCAAAAAGTGAGTAAAATCTAGTATCGGTATCGAGGGGTTGAACGGGAGGTCTATAAACAACAACAAAATTAAAACTAATACTACGCGCCCTAACTTCAACGCATATCGCATTAATTGCTGCCGGAAAATCTATCTTAACCTCGATAGCCCTAAGGGAATTACGAATGTACAGCAAAAAGCCGCCACCAATCCTATGTAACCTATCATTAGTAAAGAGTTTAAAACCCGGTATATCAAGTTACCCCAACAAGTCACGAGTCATGGTATATAACCACATTTCAGTGATAGCAACTAAATCGTAGTTGCTGGAATAAATTATCGTCTTAAATTCGTTTATTTTATTTCTAATACTACGCGCGTCACAATAAACGACGTTTAAATTATTTTTTATCTCGGGCCGGCGTTTTAAACTATTTTTTACGTGGGTCCCGCGTTTCCCGGACCCACAACGTTTAAAGAAGGCTTCGACCTATAAAGCTTTCGTACGTTTTCGTCAATTAACCTACCCAGCCTAGCATTTCCTATTTCATTAAAATACACCGCATCTTTTATAAAAAGGCTAGGATCACTGAATTCTGACCACAGCTTTAGGAACGGTACATTTTCCTGAGCACAAATCTCGGAGCTATTGAAGAATAGGGACCCAGCCTTCTTTAGTTAGCTTTATAAGGCAAACTAACGAAAATATCATGACCTAACCTAACCAATCGTCAAGGGCGTACAGTTAACCTAACGATTGGTTAGGTTAGGTCGTGATATTTTCGTTAGTTAGCCTTATAAGCCTAACTAAAGAAGGCTGGGGTCCCTATTCTTCAATAGCTCCCAAATCTCTTCTGATTTATTACTCAAAAATATTGTTTTAGACGTAATCCTAAGACCCAAACCGTGTCTAGGGGTAATACGTAGAACTAAAGACCTATCTGACCTCGCCTTCAGGGCCCTAATTAACCCCTCTATATCTCTCCAAAAGGTCAGGCACTCTCGTACCGGGCCTATACGAGTCGTTGCCTCCTACCATCGTCACCAACATCGAATGACGGGAGGCAACGTCAATCCTATCCACTTCGTCTCGAACTCTGTCAACCCTGGCCCCTGGGAGACAGACCCTCCTGCTCTTGGTTGGATGCCATTCAACGAACTCTGTCCATATGGCGCACTAAAGAGTCCCCAATTAAAATAGTTTCCCCTCATTCACGTCCCTTTCCATATGGGCGAAAGGGTTCGAAACCTCGATAAGGGGGGGGGATTCCTATCACCTAACGTACGCGGCCTAGCTCTACCCTTAACTTCTCTAAATCCCTCCCCATCTACTAATCTCTGACCAACCTTAACCCATTCCTCAACTCTATTCAACCTTCCCGATAAGCTACCTAAACTAGAAACTAGGTTACGCACCTCACCCTTCAAATTACTAACGTCTTCAACGTTAGTATTGGATCGGCTTTCGTCAACCGTAGCCCTACCCCTGCCCTCATCAAGCGTTGCAAGTCTTTCTGTTACTTCACGTACACTGCGTTTTATGTCAACTATTTCCTCCCTGAACTCGCAAAAGAAACAAACTGATCTCTCGGTAATCGCCATAGGACCGCCGTTATAATCTTTAAAATCCGAATACCACCGGTTTACCCCACACCTAACACACGACGCTTTCTGCGACGGCATCACGCAGTTAAAATTAGTTTATAACCGTCACAAGTTTAAGTTAAATTAAGCCGGCATGCTATGAAAACTTCTAAATCGCTAAAAACACTAATATTCAATTACTTACCTATAACAATGTGAATATAAACACAAGTATATAAAATTCAAAACTTTTCAAAAGTAAAATTATTAGCAATATGCAAAAGTAGAGGCAATATCAGAGAAAGTGATTCTTTGTGAACAGCTTTCTGCGGATGTTTAAAGTTAGAAACTTTTTACAAAAAAAATCACTTTTAGGCTGGAATTGAAAATATGAAGAGGTATTTTCGTTCATAGTACTCAACCCGCCGAGTTCAGAGCGCGTATCCGCTTATAATGATGGATTAGTTGGAACATTAAATAAAATTGAAAAAAAATTTCCGTCGCGTTGAAATTCAAACGTGCAGTGTGAATGTGACGTCATACAAGTTAACAGACTGCCAAGAAGTGAATCATTTTACAAGATGTATGATGTGGGATTTCAGATGTGGAAAAAATTGGGATCTCAGATTTCGGATATATATATATGAAACTAAATGTTTTGCACTAAAGATGATGTTTATATCCGAAATTCACAAAAATTTGTATAAAATATGTATAAAATTTGTAAAAAATCATTCAAAGTATGGGTTCCAGACTTGAAGAATTCTAAATTTATTTTAAGTACACTTTAAAACAACGCCTTTTCTGACCAACAGCTTATAAAACGGTACAATTAAATGTATGTATTTAAAAGTATTTAAATATATATATATATATAAATTAAAATTAATATAAATATAAAATATCTCCGTGTCTAGGCAGTATATCCCATTTAACTGCGTCAAAATAGTTTTCAACTTCCTGCCATTGTGAAAGAACTGGTATTGTGGAAAGGGATTGTCCCCTGGAATGTACTTCCAAACTACCGCATAACTTGAATTAAAAATGGTCAAGGTGCACCAACGTAATTTCATTTTCCCCGATTTTAAAACAAGGGAAATCAAATCCAGAGGGAAAGTTACCATGATCTTTTGTCTCTCTCTCTCTCTCTCTCTCTCTGGCGAAATTATTGAGTTTTTGTGATTGATTAAATATTATAAATTAATTATTGACTTGTTACTAATTAATGTAATTATATAAAATTCCTTTATATCCTAGTTTACGAAACAAAATATTATTTTCATATATATATATATATATATATATATATATATATATATATATATATATATATATATATAATATATATATGTATTCAACTGCAAAGAACACGCAGTATAAATAACGTAAAGAACGACGCTTGTATAGGAGATATTCTCCTATACAAGCGTCGTTCTTTACGTTATTTATACTGCGTGTTCTTTGCAGTTGAATGTATATAATGTTACGGCATGCGGGAGGTGCCCCCTTGGGGCATTGGTTTCTGCGAGTATGTAGAAGAATTACGGCATTTGGAAGAGTGAGGCCCATGGTGTAATGGTATCGCATCTGACCGGCAATCGGAAGATCCCGGGTTCGATTCCCGGGTGGTTACCTCATTTTTTCATTTGTTTTGTTCTCTCTCTCTCGTCTTGCGCGGAATATCTCCTATACAAGCGTCGTTCTTTACGTTATTTATACTGCGTGTTCTTTGCAGTTGAATGTATATAATGTTACGGCATGCGGGAGGTGCCCCCTTGGGGCATTGGTTTCTGCGAGTATGTAGAAGAATTACGGCATTTGGAAGAGTGAGGCCCATGGTGTAATGGTATCGCATCTGACCGGCAATCGGAAGATCCCGGGTTCGATTCCCGGGTGGTTACTTCATTTTTTAATTTGTTTCGTTCTCTCTCTCTCGTCTTGCGCGGAATATCTCCTATACAAGCGTCGTTCTTTACGATATATATATATATATATATATATTTGTGGTTAGAATATTAGAACACTTGAATAAGACGGTTTGAGACCCAAAAAAAGTTTTAATTTTATCTTGAAGTTTCACTGATTTTGATTCACTGCAATTACTTGAATGAAAGAGTAAACTATAGACTGACGAAGGTAGTTGCCACAGAAACGTCAAGACTTTAAAATTTAAAAAAAATCTAGATTCCTATTTTTTATTCTGGTATATATATATATATATATATATATATATATATATATATATACCAGTTAAGAATTATATTTTTTATGCAGGAAGGAGAGGCCAAGGGCGAGCGCCCGCATAAATACCCCCCTATATAAGGAGAGAGCCAAAATCAAGATCTCTGAGTCTCATAATGCCATTTTTATTTATTATTTTTGAGAAGAGTGTGTAAAAATACAATACCACCTGTAACTCTAAAATTTAAACAGGGGAAAAGATAAAGTAATATAGGTTCATATTGTGCTCTCTTATAAATAGTAGGATATGATTAAAATAACGTTAGTTACTTGGAAAAGTATTGCTTAAAGCTTCAAAACTTCACTCACATACACACACACTTTTTTTTTTTATTGTTTAGGCTCAAAATCAATCAAAAGAGTTCAATGTAGCATTTATGTATTAAAACAAGCAGCTTTGAAATCATTCACTCTTATTAAGCGAATATTTATTATAGTTGTCGTTTCACATCTATAAAATACATGAGAGGGTAAATCACATTATGTATTTTATTAAAGCGATGGAAAGAAATGTTTCTGCATATATATATATATATATATATATATATATATATAACAAATGTATACATAGAAAAAATACTGGTTTGCAACAACCCAAAAAATTAGAGAACATGTTCCATTCTGTACAGAATGTGTTATAAGACAGATTAAAGACTTCATTTAATCTGTGTCTGCAAAACGTATCCCAATCAGGTAACTGAAAGAGTTAAAACTACTAAAGATCAGCGTGAGATATTTTATTTACGATTATTTCTTGTCGGGCGAATTATTAATACCACCATTTATTTTATATAATTCTTAAACCAAACAGGCCTGAGCGTCGAACAGAATCTATCTGAGCCATGGCTCGCTACATCATCTGTACACGGAGAACGGTCTCTCATCCAACTACTACCCAGACCTAACAACGCTTAACATCGCTGATCCAACGGGGAGCTGAGTTAGAATGTGGCTACAAACCATGCGAAGTACATAGACTATATACTGTACAGTACATGGTACTTGTAGATTATCTCCCCCCACCAATATTGACAGAATATTTTCGTTAAAACTAACGAAAGTATCACGACTTAACCTAACCAATTATCAAGGGCGTACAATTGATCTATTAGTAAATAGTAAATACTATTCCAGAAACAAGCAATGTTATAATTAACAATAGATCAACTGTACGCCCTTGATAATTGGTTTGGTGAAGTCGTGATATTTTCGTTAGTTTTAACGAAAATATTCTGTCAAAATTGGTCGGGGGGAGATAATCTACAAGTACCCAGTACATTACGCAGTAAAAAATAGCCTAGAAACCCGAAATTTATAGAAAGTATAAAAATTACTAATTAAGAACGAATGAAATTTTATTCTGAACCCCCTGAAAAAGTTATAAATAATTTACCGTTCGTTTGGAAAGATTTAACAAATAAAAGAAATTAATTTAACTCCAACATATAATGTAAAACATCAAAGAATTTAAGGAAAATCTAAAAACTAAAATGCAAAAGTTTTTGTACATTTACTTACAAAATTATTTAATACGTTACATCCCCAACCTTAGCCTAAGAGAAGGGCTAAGGTTGAGAGGAGGGTGAAGGGGGGAGAGAAGCTAATGCAAATACATGTTTTTCCTTTTAAATGAATACAAAAATTCGAACGAGAAATGGATGCTAGTTTGTGTTCAGCATAAGACGCAGATTCGAGCGGGTTTGGTAATAGTGTAACTAAGATAGAAAGAATTCATTAAGTTTAAAAATTTATGAGAGAGTGCTTCAGATTGCAAATTGATGTTGAAGTCACCCGCAACTATGGCATTCGATTTATGTTACTAGCATAACATGTTACCTCAGTGAATTAAAAGCTATTGATATTGATATTATTAGTTGGGGCATATATATATAAAGTGGAAATGTACATAATTTCAAATGAAAGGTAAAGTTGCAGCAATAAAAAGTTTGCCGAGAAATAAATAAATAAATATATATTTATATGTATGATATAATATCAAAATAAATCAAAATCACTATTCATTTTAGTTATCCCAGTCCACTACTCTCATCCTATCCGCAAAACTATCAAAATTAGCCCTACAAAAATCAGGGACTTCAATTACGTTACTATCCTTAGTGTTTTCTATCAATAACCTAAACCTAAGAATTTGATGATCACTACATCCTAAACTCTCGCCTACTTCTAAACCTTCGACTATATTCTCGCCGTTCGTCATCACCAAATCTAAAATATTATCACCGCGCGTTGGTTCGGTAACCATCTGTCGTAAAAAGTTATCTTCCATAAACTCAATCAATCTCAAACCCTCCTCATTACCAGTAAAAGTCTCGTAATTAACATTATGGCAGTTAAAGTCTCCGACAATTATACTATTCCAATTGTCAATAAAGTTACCAAGAAGTGAGTAAAATCTAGTATCTGTATCGAGGGGTTGAACGGGAGGTCTATAAACAACAACAAAATTAAAACTAATACTACGCGCCCTAACTTCAACACATATCGCATTAATTACTGCCGGAAAATCTAACTTAACCTCGATAGCCCTAAGGGAATTACGAATGTACAGCAAAACGCCGCCACCAAACCTATGTAACCTATCATTAGTAAAGAGTTTAAAACCCAGTATATCAAGTTCCCCCAACAAGTCCCGAGTCACGGTATTTAACCAAGTTTCAGTGATAGCAACTATATCATATCGTAGTTGCCGGAATAAATTATCGCCTTAAATTCATTTAATTTATTTCTAATACTATGCGCGTTACAATAAAAGACGTTTAAGTTATTTTAAGTTACTTTGGAAGTGATGATAGAAATAGCGTTGACAAAACTGAAGAAGAGTTAAAAATCGTGAACCAAAGGTGGAATGATGAAATTGAAAAAGATTGGGTTGTAAATACGCCACCAAAAATTAAATTCTTTGATAATGTTCGAACTTATCCCGTTCTTCATTGATGTAGAAAGAGTCCTTGGGAAGAGTCCGCTCGGGACAGAATAAGATTTCAGAGAAGAATTAAAGAAACTGAATCTAGTTTAAACGTTGTATTAATCTTGAACATCGACGGAAAGTATTTAATAGATTGAAATCTTTAGAATGATTTATTTTCATTTAGTTTGTGATATTTTAAATAGTCCACTTTTTTCAATACCTATTAGACTATACTAAAGCAAACTACATGAGTAATTCCATTTGTGTACATTTACATACGTTTAGACTAGTTAAAAATTCATTTTTTTGCAAAAAGTATGCTAGTTTTTAAAGAATTTTAATCACCGTTGTATAATTGCGGAAACAGGTTCGTCAGAAACAAATAGCATTTAAAGACAAAAGTTTACGAATTAGGAACTTTTGCCTAAAAAAAGTGGACTATTTAAAATATCACAACGCTATTTCTATCATCACTTCCAAAGTAACTTAAAATAACTTAAACGTCTTTTATTGTAACGCGCATAGTATTAGAAATAAATTAAATGAATTTAAGGCGATAATTTATTCCGGCAACTACGATATGATATAGTTGCTATCACTGAAACTTGGTTAAATACCGTGACTCGGGACTTGTTGGGGGAACTTGATATACCGGGTTTTAAACTCTTTACTAATGATAGGTTACATAGGTTTGGTGGCGGCGTTTTGCTGTACATTCGTAATTCCCTTAGGGCTATCGAGGTTAAGTTAGATTTTCCGGCAGTAATTAATGCGATATGTGTTGAAGTTAGGGCGCGTAGTATTAGTTTTAATTTTGTTGTTGTTTATAGACCTCCCGTTCAACCCCTCGATACAGATACCAGATTTTACTCACTTCTTGGTAACTTTATTGACAATTGGAATAGTATAATTGTCGGAGACTTTAACTGCCCTAATGTTAATTACGAGACTTTTACTGGTAATGAGGAGGGTTTGAGATTGATTGAGTTTATGGAAGATAACTTTTTACGACAGATGGTTACCGAACCAACGCGCGGTGATAATATTTTAGATTTGGTGATGACGAACGGCGAGAATATAGTCGAAGGTTTAGAAGGAGGCGAGAGTTTAGGATGTAGTGATCATCAAATTCTTAGGTTTAGGTTATTGATAGAAAACACTAAGGATAGTAACATAATAGAAGTCCCTGATTTTTGTAGGGCTAATTTTGATAGTTTTGCGGATAGGATGAGAGTAGTGGACCTGGATAACTTATTTATGGGTAATGACACAAATTTGCATTGGGTGGCGTTTAAGGAAAGTTTTAGGAATATTGAAAGGGAGTTTATTCCTCGTCGGCCTAAGCGCGCTAGAAATCGTGGTAGGCCCAAGTGGTGGACTAGGGAAATAGGCGAGTTCATAAACGTAATAAAGCGTATAGATTTAGTAAGCGCAATGGCACGGCAGCTAACTTTAATAGATATATCGAGCTTAGACGTCAGGTTAAAAGATCAGTTAGGAATGCCAAGCGTAATTTAGAGATACTTATAGCTGCGGATAGTAAACATAATCCAAAAAAGTTTTTTGAATACGTTAATAATCGTAAGCCGATAAAAGATAACATAGGCCCTCTAGTGGATGTTAATGGCGCTTTAGCTTCTGACGCTCAGGCGATGGCGGGTATTTTCAATAACATTTTTGCGACAGTTTTTATCGTAGAAGAGGTAAATAATGTCCCCGACGTGAACGATATCGTTCCATTTAGTAGCGAGACTATTTTGGATGAAATAACTGTTTACGAGGGTGAGATTGCGCATTATATCGATAGGCTAAAAGTTAGAAAGGCTCCAGGTCCTGACGCTTTTTATCCCGGACATTTGAAAGATTTGAAAGACGTTATCGTAGGCCCCTTAACAAAGATTTTTAATCAGTCACTCGAAACGGGGATTATTCCTGAAGACTTCAAATTAGCTAACGTCACGCCTATTTCTGAAAAAGGCGACCATGCAGTAGCTAGCAATTATAGGCCCATTAGCTTAATGCCAACTGTCGGTAAACTTTTGGAATCCGTAGTTAGGGACCGTATCATCGATCACTTAGAAAGTAGAGATTTGATTAATAGTAGTCAGTATGGGTTTCGACGCCATAGGTCTTGTTTAACTAATTTGTTAGAATTTTATAACGAAATAGTGCGCGAATACGATAGGCATAGAGCAGCTGACGTTATTTATTTAGATTTTGAAAAGGCGTTCGATACAGTTCCGCATAGGAGACTAATTGCGAAGGTCAAAGCGCACGGTATACGCGGTCAGGTAGCTAACTGGTTAGAAGAATGGCTTCGTGCTAGGAGACAGAGGGTCGTTGTTAATGGTAGTGAATCAGGGTAGTTAGATGTAAGTACCGGTGCTCCACAGGTTTCAGTGTTAAGCCCATTGCTATTCGTAATTTACATTAACGACATAGATGTAGGATTGACTAGTAACGTGTCAAAATTCGCGGACGATACTAAAATAGGCGGTAAGGTTGTTAACGAGGACGATAGTAATAGGCTCAAAGACGATGTAAATAGGATTATGGAGTGGACAGATAAGTGGCAGATGCAATTTAACGTAGACAAATGTAAAGTTTTGCATATAGGTTCTCGCAACAATAATTACACGTACACGATGGATGATAGGGAGTTAGCGAGCGTTGACGAGGAAGTAGATTTAGGCGTAAGCGTATCTAAGGATTTAAAAGTTAGGAACCAGTGCCTGGAGACTTGCGCAAAAGCTAATAGGATGTTAGGCTTCATAGCGCGTAATTTCGAATTTAAATCGAAGGATATTATATTGCCCCTTTACAAGTCCCTAGTCAGGCCTCATTTAGAATATGCCGATCAGTTTTGGTGCCCGTACTTGCGTGAGGATATCGATAGGTTAGAAAGGGTTCAACGTCGTGCCACGAAACTAATTCCGTCATTGCACAACAAGCCTTATGAAGATAGGATTAAAGAGTTAGACCTGTATTCACTCGAAACTAAGAGATTAAGGTGGGAGCTTATTGAAGTTTTCAAAATCGTTAATAACATCGATAATGTAAATTTTGACAAATTGTTCACTTTTGATAATAGTAATACTCGTAATAACGGATTTAAGTTGCGTGGCAGACGTTTCATTACTAATATCGCTAAAAACTTCTTTACGCTTAAAGTAATTGATAAATGGAATAATCTTCCCGCGCCCGTCGTGAACTCTACCAGCGTTAATGTGTTTAAGAACCGTCTTGACAGACATTTTAAAAATATTAACGTTGTTTAAAATAAAAAAACAATTAGCAACAGGAGCTCTCGGGGTGGTTGTCGAGGATGAGTCTGTTGACGATTAATGCCAGCTTGTGACATGCCAGCGTGTGATGCTAGCAATGAAAAAAAAATTAGACTAACACGAACGTAGATGTAGCTCGTATCGTAAACTAACCCACTTTTTGTTTAATTTTACCTACTTTTTTTTTCTTATCATCTTACTTTACATGTCTGTAATTCTCTTTTCTTGCATGTTTGTAGTTTGCATGGTATGACAGTGAGTTAAGACTGTGTTTGCATGGTTTGTAAGCGTTCATATTTTACTTCTTTTCATCTTTCACCCCTCTCCTATTTTCTCCGACTATTTTTCTGACTTGTCGGCAGTGACCGGCGGATGATGTTGGTGAGTCTCTCTTCTCTTTTTCTGAATGAATGTTAACCCACGAGTAATAGGTGTTCCTCCTTACTTAACCCCTTATTCTCTTCTCTTCTCTTAACCCCCTACTCTTTCCTTTCTCTCGAGCTAACCTTAGAGTGGATCTTAGGGTCTTTGTAGCCTTAGCTTCTGTAGATCTGTAGATCATTGCAAACAACGTTATGATTTATCTAAGAATTTTTGAGATAGCTTCTTCCTTGTGCTGACAATGAACTGTATTTAACTGATGAAGGTACACTACATTGATCCGAAACTTCCGAATTATTCATATTTGACGGATATATGAGAGATTATACAACTATCAGATAAATCGGTACATGAAGCGTTTGACGTTAAATCTGGCTGGTTCATAGGAAGAAGGTTATCAGTAGAGTTTTCTTGCAATATCTTTGTATTAGATTTGACTTGTTGCCAGTTGTTAAAAATAATGGTGCTAGTATCTCTGATGAGAATAGTTATAGACCTATAGGCCTTGCCAGTATACTTTCTAAGGTATTAGAATATGTCATTTATAGTAGGATAAGTACTTACTTGCAGACTTATGACAATCAGTTTCGCTTTAGAGTGAAACACGTTACTGGCATGTGTATTTATATGCGAAAGGAAGCCATCCTAAAGTACAAGATGTAAAGTAGCAATGTATATTCCTGTTTTTGAGCCACCTTAGACCTACAGTTTAACATGGAATCCGAAACACGTCTCTTAATTTTTATTTTTTCTTAGATGGTATGGATTTACATGATTTTAATAAATAAATAATTAAAACAAATAGTGGTATCTAACAACCCCTTTATATATAAATAAATAAATTCAATAGTGGTATCTGGCAACCCTCCATATATAAATAAATTCAATAACTGGCAACCCCTCCATATGTAAAAAATTAAAATAAATAGTGCTCTCTGACAACCCCTGACCTTCTATATAACAGATGTTGGTACCCTCAGCTTTCATTATGCGTCTGGCGGAGCCAGGCGAAACATGCTCTCTCTCTCTGTCTCTTTCTCTCTCTTAGGTTAGGTATACCCCTTTGGGGGGTGAGGCCATCCCAATTTCTCCCCCAAAGACGTTCCTCGTCCTTTCTCTCTCTTAGGTTAGGTATACCCCCTTTGGGGGGTGAGGCCGTCTCACCTTCTCCCCCAAAGGAGTCAAGGTCACACCTTTGGGGGAAATCATCCTCCCTTCTCCCCCACAAGCTCCCCCTTCATGCAACTTGGGGGTTACCCCCTCCCCCTTGTTGCATAACCCCCACCCAATTTGCAGCATGAACCACTTTGCAATATTGATGAACATTGCATTTGCAGCATTGCGAGTGCACTCTACCCTTTTGCGCCCATACTACTCATATTAAATTTTAATAACATTATAACTACCAGATTGATGGGTATCTGTAGGTTTCATACGTCACTCGTTAGAATATCTTCCAATTTGGCAAATAGACGACAGCTAAATGGATACTACTGGTATGGCATTGTTATATCCGGAGCAAATGCTATTTCTAGATCTGTAACACTGATAGTAATAAACAGTCACTGAGAGAAATATTTAGAAACGAAGAATGTTTTGTATTGAGGCAGCATCATAAATGCTTATAATTGTTTTTTATTATTAAGTTCCATGTTACACTTAAGTGTTGAACCACCGCAGCTGTGACTCTTGCCGGTCTCTCACCTCAAACGAGAGAATTACAGAAAATAAAACTGTTACAGTAATTCATATCAATAAACATAGAGCCATTTAAACGATGATATTTGACAATTTTGCAAAGGTGTTCCACAGTCATGATTACCATTGTATTTGAGATATTTTATACATGAACACAACAAATTTAATATCTTGTCCAGCCACCGTTGTTGTCTATGACTTCCTGCAGGTGATGTGGTACAGAAGCATATTTAATACGCAAACATGCTATCTAATAGAAGAGGCCATTCACTTATTATGCCCTGAAAAGCATTGACTTACCTGAACTGAAAGCAGAATTCCTGAAAATGTGTCAAGATCTTATTCTGAAGTTTGAGTTTGCAGAGAAAAAATCGAGACATTTGGGAAAAGGTGGATGGGGAGTATCCTCTGCTTGCCGAAGAGGCAAAGAAAGTGATGGTGCCTTTCGCGACAAGTTATCGTTGTGAGGCAGGCTTTTCAGCAATGATGGACATAAAGAACAAACTGAGAAATCGGCTGCACATTCAGGGCGGTTTACGCTGCGCCTTGAGCGAAACTGAATCCAGAATTCAGGCGTTAGTTCAGCAGAAACAGTTGCATCCCTCGCACTAGACTAGTAGTTGGTGGTGATGCGTTTTGCTTGCTTCCTATGTAATGTTGTAACCATTCTTTGACCCAATATCATATGTATTTAACTTATACCTAAGCCACTGTATATACAGAACTATAGGAGTATTATGCTTATAAAAGTGAATAATTATACAGGCCTGCGAATGAGAACTTTGTAAGAGTTGTTTTCTTACTAATAACTGATTTTATGTAATTCAACTACGCTGATTTCGAATAAGCTGTCCATTTTTTTCTATCACGTAAGGATTTTCTGCAAACTGGAAGGGAAAAAACAATAACAAATAAATATTATTTATTTCAATTTATATTAGGTACCTATTTCTCTTTGTTATACTAATTACAAATGCAAACAACTTTAAAAAGAAAGAAGACTATTACCGTCAATTACATATTCATCTTTATTTGTCCTGAGTTTCCTTGCGAGATCTATGCCTTTTAGTCTTGAATGTATGCGCTGTTCCTTTTCTTTTATGTAATAATTCTGGAGCATCCCGTTTCAACATCCAGCAGTAATCAGCCATCATGCTGATGTCCCACCTCCCCAGATATCTCTTCTCCATTTCTTTGATGTCTTGGTGAAATCAAGCATTTATAAGCATTTATAGGCAGTAGTTTTTAATCAAAATTCAATGAAAATTACTTACATATGTAATATGAAATATGACATTTTGTGAAAAATCTGTACGTGATGGCGAAAAATTAATATTATTTTCGGAATCAGCGTGCAAAAATTACTATATAAGTGATAAAATATTTCGGACAACAAAACCATCGCAGGCCTGTGTTATTCTCATGCTCAGTAAAATGAAGTTTCCTGTACTTTTTGCAGGGGAGAAAATTCCATTTGGCGATTAACCAAAAGTGGTAATCACAAAAAAAGTTTGGAAACAGCTGGTGTAGCAGCTTAATGACTATTTTCCAAACTGTTTCCGCATTCGAACAATGCCACCTGACTTTTAACATATCACGTGACACCACATGACGTCATGACAGAGGTGTATGGTGACAGGTATGGTGACTGAGAATAAGCTCACACTATTCCTGAATCTCATCGAAGCAACTACTCTGCAGAATGGATTATCATCACCAGAAAATTGCTGACTGGGTAAGAATCATCGGCATGAAGGCGAGCGGGTTGTCTCCAACTCAAATTGCAAGAGAACTTTGAATTTCTAGGAACACTGTTTATTATGGTTGAAGAGGTGGCAAGAAGAAGGAAATCTACGAGATCACCGCAGAACTGGGAAACCTCGACTAACAACTACTGCGAATGATTGGAGGATCTGCGATGTTGCTGAAGCCCACCCCTTTAGCAATGCTGTCGCCATAAGGGAAGAATTGCAGCTTGATGTTTCGGGAATGACAGCAAGGCGGCGGCTAAATGAAGCTGGGTTACTCCATCGGACCCCTGCTATCAAGGAGAAGTTAAATCAGCACCATCGAGAAAATAGGCTTCGATTTGCTCAGCAACATGTTGACAAAGGACTTGACTTTTGGGGCCGAGTGATATTTACCGACAAAAAGACCTTTTCCCCGACATCCCATGGCCGTCTTCATTGTTGAAGGAGGAATAATGTTCTATATACTCAAGAGCACATCTATGAGGAAGGACGTAGTGGTTATGTCACCTGTAACATGTGGGGATGGATTCATGTGTATGATGTAAGAGAGCTCACCAAATTAGAAGGGAGGTTTACTGCAGACGAGCATATAGAAATTTTCGAAGTGATTATGCTTCCTTCTGTGCGTGCATATTAGGGTGGCCCACTTTTCAATTTTTTTTGAAAAGTATAGGTGATCGTGGTTTTCCCCATTATTTAGCACTATACTAGCACATTGGTACCAATTTACAAAAATTGATCAATATTTAGGGGTCTCGCATCGACCTTGAAATTACTAGTTTTTTTTTTTAAATGCGTACTTTTTAACTTTTTACTGAATCAAGATAAATCATTAAGTAGGGATGTTTTCTGAATCCTCTTAATGAGGGAAGTCGTTTGGTGTGCCTGCCAATGTCATACGACGAACGGTTTAAAGGTTGTGCCTGTATACAGGTAATACCAATGTGCTAATATAGTGCCAAATAATGGGAAAAACCACGATCACCTATACTTTTCAAAAAAATGAGTCACCATACCCGGGCGGAATGTATAATGTATATAGGTAATTAGAAAATGCACTATGCCTGTGCCAGGTACCTAACCTATTTCTTTTTTTGCAGATCATAACATTTTGAAATTCTGTCTGAGTTCCTCATCCTTTGTCATGGACAAATCGATGGCAACCATAACTGGAAGAACTCTTGAAGCTACAAATAGAGAGTCATCAAAAGGAAAGGCGAAAATAACATCGCTACCTTCTCTAAGATCGGCCTCGGAAATTTTTTTAGTTGGCCAACCGTCGTCCTCCATCAGTGGTAGCAAATTGCCAACAACACGGCAGGTTTTGCAATACTTCTTCAGTGTTATCCAGTACACTGCTAACAGGAAAGACGCATTCAAAGAAACCGTAAACAACGTCTTAAAGTTTTGGAACATGGCCCGCATTAAAACAATCACAAAGCTGAACTGCGAACGGAAGCTAGAGGCATTGTGGAAAGAGTGGCACTTACTCCAAAAGAGCAGAAAACGAGAAACTGACGCCAGAGGAAAGCGGCAGAAGTTTTCGGACAGTGTGGACAAGCTGTGGGATATCGGAGCATCTGACGCTGTCGAAGATATAAAGAAGAATCGACTGCTGTCCGACAAGGACAAGAAAGAAGACATTGACTTCTACCTCGATGAACGTGGTCCTCGGGTGGCAACGATGAGCGGGAACGATAAAGTTTTCGCTGTAAAAGAAAGCTACAGGAAGGAAGAAAACGTCCTCGCCAGGAGCCGCAAACCTCAAAGTGTGCATACGAAACCGGAGATGAGGCCATGGAGAATGATGATACTGGCATGTCAGGAGAGTCGGAGACAGAACTAGCGTTCCCCCTGCCGAAAGAGCCAAGTGTGTCTGTCAATCTTCCTCGCCGCATCCTTAATGCACCTGCTGTCATGGAAGTGGCTGATCGTTTTCGCATGTCCAATAATCAGGTGCGTATTGTGTATAGTATTCATCGATAGCGTCAGTTTTAAAGTGTCCCGTAACCCACATGTATTCTTGACAGTTTCCTTTCCACTTTCCATTCTCTACATAGGTAGTAAGCATTGTGGCTGCTATCACACGTTCGGCGGATCCACCAGCAGACCTCAATCAGTTCAGCATCTCGAAAGAAACGGCTCGCCGGGGAAGAGTGTCACATCGCCGTGAAGTGGCGACGGCTGTGAAGGACTCCTTCACACCACCGAGGCACACTGTTGTCCACTGGGATGGCAAAATGGTCAAGGTCAGTTGATTAAGTTTTCATAGCTATCAATTTAGTAATGAGATTCATGAAGCATAATGTCAATTAAAAAGAGAACTGAATGTGAACAAAAATAGGTTACTTTACAACCATGAAATTGTAATATATGGCATGTGTTTCAGAACTTCCTTGGAACGGCGGAGCACCGCCAAGCAATTCTCATCTCCGGGGCTCCTCATTGCACAGAAGGAAAGTTGCTGTCAGTCCCAGTTGACGTGTGATAGTGGTCAATACAATGCAAAAGTGATTGTTTAAGTTATTGTTTCTTTCTTCCTTATTTGTCTGCTATTTGCTGATTTTTTTGAAAAGTATAGGTGATCGTGGTTTTTCTCATTATTTGGCACTATACTAGCACATTGGTATTACCTGTATACAGGCACAACTTTTAAACCGTTAGTCGTATGACATTGGAAGGCACACCAAACGACTTCTCTCATCAAGAGGATTCAGAAAACATCCCTACTTAATGATTTATCTTGATTCAGTAAAAAATTAAAAAGTATGCATTTTAAAAAAAAACCTCGTAATTTCAAGGTCGATGCGAGACCCCTAAATATTGATCAATTTTTGTAAAAATGGTACCAATGTGCTAGTATAGTGCCAAATAATGGGAAAAACTACGATAACCTATGCTTTTAAAAAAAAATTGAAAAGTGGGCCACCCTAGTGCATATGCTCTACCACTTCCTGAGCGAATAATTTTTATGCAAGACAGGTCCCCAATTCACACAGCACGGATCGTCACACGCTGGTTCTCTGAGCAAAGAAATATCAACCTTCTGGATTGGCCAAGTTAGGTTTGTGATATTAATCCCATCGAGAATATATGGGCCAATATTGTAAATGTGTGGGAACCAGCGGAGGAACGAACAACGGACCAGTTTTTACAACACATATTTAGTGAGTGGAATGTGCTGAGGAAGAATCAACAGCTGGTATATAATCCTGTTGCTTCTGCACCACATCGACTGCAGGAAGTCATAGACAACAAAGGTGGTTGGACAAGCTATTAAATTTGTTGTGTGAAATAGTTTTAGAAATGTTGCAAAATACACGCGGCGACAGGTTCGCACATGTTTTATCACGATACAGAATGATACAGAATAACTTAAGCTAGTGTGGGATTAGGCTAATGAATATTTTCTCCGCATGATTTGTCACAAGCGAAACTTCAACATCGAATCGATATTTGCACATCACTGCAATCTCTGCAACTGCAGGCACCGTTTTTTAATCGGATCGTCATTGGAGATGAAAAATGGGTCCTCTGTAACAATATTAAGCGTCGACATCAGTGGCTTAGCTGTAAAACAAAGTCTGAACCTCAGCCAAGGAATGGACCCCATCCAAAGAAAATTTTGCTATGCGTTTGGTGGGATATGCAAGGAATTATTCATTTTGAGCTTCTGCCAGATAACCAAACAATCACAGCTGGTCTACTGCCAACAACTCCAACGATTGAAGATGGCATTACAAGAAAAACGTCCTGCATTAATTAATCGCAGAGGTGTTCTATTCCACCAGGATAACGCGCGCCCTCACACTGCTCGAATCACAACTGCCCAATTGGAAGCATTTGGTTGGGAAAAAAAATGCCTCATCCACCTTATTCTCCGGACATCGCACCTTCAGACTACCATTTATTCAGAAGTCTGCAACACCACCTAGATGGACAAAAGTTGCAATCCAGGGAAGCTATCGAAAACGAAGTGATCGCTTTTTTAACTCGAAACCAAGGGATTTCTTCGAACGTGGCATAAAAACTTTTGTACAGGTGGGAGGAGGTTATAGAAAAAGAAGAGAATTATATTGATGATTAATTTTTCATTATGTCATTTAATTTTTGTTGTGAATAAACTAAAAATTCGAGCAAATTTGTCCTTATAAGTTATTCAATTTTTGTTCTGAATGAACTAAAAATTCGAGCAGAATATATGTTACAACCTTATATAAAATATCTCTCAAATACAATGGTAATTATGAATGTGGAACACATTTGCAAAATTGTCAAATATCATCGTTTTAATGGCTCTATGTTTATTGATATGAATCACTGTAATAGTTTTTTTTCTGTAATTCCCTCCTTTGAGGTGAGAGACCACCAAGAGTCAAAGCTACGGTGGTTCAACATTTAAGTTGTAACATGGAACTTACGTAGTAATAAAAAACAGTTATATGTATTTATGATGCTGCCTCAATACAAAACATTCTTCGTTTCTAAATAATATTTCTCTCAGCGACTCTTTATAACTCTATCAGTGTTGCTGATCTAGAAATAGCATTTGCTCCGGATATAACAATGCCATACCAGTAGCATCCATTTAGCTGTCGTCCATTTACCAATTGGAAGATATTCTAAGCAGTGACTTATGAAACCTACAGATACCCATCAATCTGATAATGTTATAATGTTATTAAAATTTAATATGCATCAAAACATTGTTTTTTTTCATTTATAAACCGCCTATATACTGTATGTGTAGAAACCTACTGGAAATTCCTTTCCTCGCCGTTCGCAAACATCTGTGGATCAACAGAGACCGAAAATCATACGTGGGTTCAAGGAGAGAGAAGCAAATTGTGCTGGGTTTTTCCTAAAAATGCCCGCGAAAAATTATGAGTCTTCCGAGCCTATATAATAGGGTGGATCGATTTTACATTGTTTTCGATTTCCATATTCTAATAGAGACAAAAACTTGCGCATGCATGAGAAAATAGCCTCTGCAAAATCTTAGCTTAATAGGTAATCATCTTCTGCCCCCGGCAGAGCGATGAAAATCATATTTTAGTAGTCAAAAACGTATTTTTAAACCCTAGCCTAGAGTCATAAAATTTTGCGTGTGTGTTATTTCATGCCTAAGCAACGATATAAATGCTATGGGAAATATATAAATGCATTATTTAAGACAAAGAGCCGATCTGAAAATATGTATAATATACATATTTTCAGATCGGCTCTTTGTCTTAAATAATGCATTTATATATTTCCCATAGCATTTATATCGTTGCTTAGGCATGAAATAACACACACGCAAAATTTTATGACTCTAGGCTAGGGTTTAAAAATACGTTTTTTGACTACTAAAATATGATTTTCATCGCTCTGCCGGGGGCAGAAGATGATTATCTATTAAGCTAAGATTTTGCAGAGGCTATTTTCTCATGCATGCGCAAGTTTTTGTCTCTATTAGAATATGGAAATCGAAAGAAATGTAAAATCGATCCACTCTACTATATAAGCCCAAGTTCACTAAAAATCGCTCTCACTTTGCTCATTACATCTTCTCGTGATCTCCACTTTCATGTAGCCCGTTCGATCTCAGCTGGCCTCAGTCCTTCATGCAATAGTTCACCAATACACGAAGTGAATCACCAATTGAGGAAACCTACAATTTCATCCCGCCGGAAGCAAACATCACTCTACCGGCGTCATCCTTCTGGCCCTGGATTCACTCATCCTTCACCACAATTTGATCAGCGCCCTTTCAACAAGTCTAACAACGGACCTTCAACACATCCTCCTGCCGGTATGTCTGTACGTCCTCAGGCCGTCTCCGTCAAAACGCAGTACAGTGAACTTTCACGTAGGCCCTCGTCAGTCTTCAGAGTTATCCACGTCGAAACGCAGTACGGTCAGTCTAGGGTGCCACACTCTATAGGGGCAGTTTTTAGAATTTGGAAATTTAGAATGGCCCTTAGTCATATTGTTTGGTTGGATGAGAAAACCCTAAATATGAAGTTTGAGCCCGATCGAAGTACATTTAGAGGTTCCGCATCGGCCGTTGTACCGTGTGTTCGAAATAATGGATTTATCTGGGAAACCTGTAACCATGGCACTATTACATATATACAGGGTTGAAAAAAACCAAAAACCAATGTTTTTAAAAAAAAAAAAACTTAACTCAGATAACTCAATTAGGTACTGGTACTCAGAAATTAGAATTGCTGACTGTCTCATTTTTTAATTGGAAGATGTTAGATGTAAGAAGTGCTAACTTCACAAAAATGAAAATAAACCTAATAACATTTATATTTGTAGCTACATGCGTTTATAATGTAATTGATACAGGTAACTTCAATCCTTTTATGTGCAATGCCACTATTAAATAGGCCTGCTAGTGCAAGGTAGCTATATTATATACTACCGTACATACTAGGCTACCCTGAACTGATGGTTTTTAGGTCTTATCAATATAAATATAAGTTTTAGTTTTAGAGCTATTAGTTTATGAATTAAATAATTTGTGTTGTAAAAATTGAAATTATAAAAAAACAAAAAAAAACAGAAAAACATGTTTTTTTTAAATGGTTTAAACCATGGTTTAAACCAATGGTTTAAACCATTTGGGTTAAACCAGCCAACCCTGCATATATATTGCTATAATTTATGCATTTCATAAATTTAAATATTTATAATTAATATTTGCTTCTCATTGTATATATTTTCACTACTTTTCAGCATTGAGATCTGGCAACAGCGCAACGCCGGGTTAGTGTGGTGAGTCACACTGTCACAGTCTTCAGTCAATCAGTCTCCTTCACACGTTCAACGCGTGATCATCTCGTGATGGCTAACGCAAGCTCACTGAGATCCAAGACCGAGAAATGGCTAATCGGACACGCCAACCCAAGCCCCCTAACGGGAAACAGGTTACCTTCAAATGGTGAAGTGCTTCGCCGGTTTATACAGTTTCATAAGGTGCAAAAACAACTTCTAGCCGAGGCGGCGCGTAATGTGATCGTCGAGGTGTATACTTTCTGGGCTATGGCCAGAATCCCGACCATGACCTCCAAAAGCGTCGCGCGAAAACTGCTTAGACTTTACGACAATTGGCAGGCACTGCAGCGCAGCCGGAAGCGGTCCGGCGCCACAGGTGAGGCAGCCAGGGCGGCCTTCACCGAGGGACTCGATGACATTTTTGACGTGGCTCTCGACAACGCCCTCTCCGTCATCACCATCCAGGAGGATCGCGACTTCCTTCTTGCTCAACGCGAAAAGGGTCGCCGTGGTGTCATGTCCGGGGTGGACAAAATCCTCACTGGAATTGAGCAACGTGCATCCGCGCGTGAAGCTGCCAAAGAAAGGCAACGCCAAAAGCAATCAGAGCAATCACTGGCAACAGCAACCCTTACATCATCAAACTCGTCGTCGTCGCCTAATTGCTCGACAGAAGAGGAAACCAATCCACCTACAAAGCGCCGTCGCAAAAAGAACATTATGACTCAAGACCTAGCGTCGGCACTGGACCGGACCAAAACAAGCAACCGTGGAGCCGTTCAACTCATGAAAGCAGCTGCTTCCAGTCTGGATATTCAAGACACAGATGAACTGGCTCTCAATCACGAGACGATTCGGCGTTGGCGATTGCGTCATCGAGGGGAAATCGCCAAAGAAGTGAAGATGACGTTCGATCCCAGTGTCCCGCTCGTCGTTCACTGGGACGGGAAGATGGTCTCCGACTTCAGCGGCAAGAAGGTCGATCGCCTCGCCATAGTCGTGTCCGGCGACGGCGTCGACAAACTTCTCTCCGTGCCGAAGCTGCCTGCTGGAACTGGTCGCGCCCAAGCAGATGCTGTGCTGAACTCGTTGGATGACTGGGGAATCGCTGATCGTGTCGTCGGGCTCTCCTTTGACACGACAGCTGCCAACACGGGCGTCGTTTCGGGCGCTTGCGTCTTCATCGAGCAGGGCCTTCACCGCCAGCTGCTGAACCTGGCCTGTCGGCACCACATGCTAGAATTGGTGGCAGAGAAAGCCTTCATCGAGTGCATGGGCCCCTCCTCTGGTCCTGACATTAAACTGTTCTCGCGACTGAAGGAGCGCTGGCAATCCGTCTGCACCGACCAATTCAGCGCCATCTCCAAGGAAGACCTTACTAAGCCGCTGCTCAAGGCGCGAGACGATCTGATCGCGCGTTTCAAGGGTCACATCACCAAGGGCCAGCCGCGGGACGACTACCGAGAGCTCCTGGAGCTGGCGATCATAGCGCTTGGAGGCGTCCCCCAGCGAGGTGTGCGCTTCATGCGACCGGGCGCACTCCACCGCGCCCGGTGGATGGCCAAAGTGAAATACGCCATCAAGCTCCACCTCTTCCGGCAGCAGCTCCCCATTAAGGCTCGCGAGGCCCGGGGCATCCTGCGCTTCGTAAACTTTGCGCCGCTGGTTTACATTCCGGCCTGGTTTACGGCGCCCCTTCCCGCCGCTGCCCCTCGAACTGACCTGGCGATGCTCAAGGCGCTGGTTGACTACGACAAGGTGGACAAGGACGTGTCCAAGGCTACCTCCCCTGTGTTTCGACGACATCTCTGATACCTGAGTGAACACCTGGCCGCCCTCGCTCTCTTCGATGACGACACTCCGCTGGAGGAGAAGAGTCGAATTGCGACGGCCATCAAGGATGTCGAGGGCACCGAGGAGCCACCCAAGCGCATTGCCCTGGACGTCTGCCCGCAGGAGCTCGAGCGAAAGACAGTCGCAGACTTTTGCACGACATCCAGCACGCTTCTTTTCGAGCGGCTCGCGATCAATACTTCTTTCCTAGAGTTGGAGCCGGCTACCTGGTCGAACAATGCGTCCTACCTGGCGGGGAAACGCCGTGTCTCTACGTTGAGCGTTGTCAATGTCCGGGCGGAGCGAGGGGTCGCGCTGATGCAGAACTACAATCTCGCACTCACCAAGGACGAGGAGCAACGACAGTACTTGATGCAAGTCGTTGAGAAGCACCGCAAAGAGCACCCGAGCGCCCGCAGCGGAAATCCTTAACGGGTTTGGGAGTACTTTATGGTATATTTGAATTTGCTTCATTTTTATAGGGTGTTACTCCTATTAATCCTGTATAACAATGTATAATCGTATATACTTTATTTCTTAGTTATTATTTTGGTTTATATGGCCAGTAGGCTCAGTATATTACTATGATTAATACGGAATAAAATATTTTTTTATTAATAATTTAAGTTGTTTTGTTGCAATAAAATTGAAATTGATTTAATGATTTTGTATTATTAATAACATTACACACAGAGAATAGTATCTTGCTACCCAGGCATGGTGGGACAAGTTTATTCCATTTAATTATGAAATAATGTTGAACAATATTGTTAAGGTGTTTGCACTGTTTGCTAGTTGCGTATTGTGTTGTTATAAGCTGGTTGCCGGTTGGTGTGGTTTGGATTACAAAGCATAAACGTATTAAGGTGAAACTTTGAAAAATAACTTTTGAACCGCGACAAAAATATTAATATAAAAAAAAATATTGGAGATGGAATAAACTTAATGCTATGGAAATATAGCTGTGACTGTCCTCTACGCCATGGTATATTATAGCATTTATATTGACATTGTACATGTTACTTTACCCCTTGGAGCTGGAGCAATTTCTTGGAGAAACTCATTACTTCTGACACGTGGTACGCCAGAGATGGTCGACCAGAACCCCAAAATCCCAATTTGGTAACCCCTAAATATCCTTCAATTTGGCTAAAATTTCATATTCAGGGCTTTTTCACCCAACCTAACAATCCCACAAAGGGCCGTCCTAAAATCAAAAAATGATTTTTATGTGGCACCCTAACGGTCACACTCTACGTAGGCTCTCTTCAGTCTTCAGAGATATCCATGTCGAAACGCAGGACGATAAACCTTCACGAAGGCTTCTTCAGCCTTCAGAGTTATCCACGTCGAAATCGTAGGTAGGTAAGCCTCTTGTAGGCCCTCACTCGGGCTACAGTGTTTTGTTACGTCGTGCTAGACTATTCAGGATTCAGAGCTGAGAAGTCCACAAACTTTGCCTAATCGAGTAGACCCAAAAGTGCACGCAAACAATCGGCAAACCAACTTTCTTATTACGAATACAGTAGGCCCGGGATGGGACGAGTCATCACCGCCAACTCATCGCCGCCAACTCAACTCCGCCGACTCAACTCCAACCAACTCAACTCTAGCCAACTCATCGCCGTCAACTCAACTCCGCCGACTGAACTCCATTTTTTGAAAAAATGAATTAAATTTATTTTTGAAGGTTAGAGCTTTAAAAAGTTAAAAATCGTTAGAAACTCTTTATTCTACTACGTTAAAAAAAGATTAAAAGGTTCAGATTTTAATTAGTGGTAATTGTAGGCAAATAACCTTGAAAGTAACCTTGGAGCTATCTTGAATGTTCCGTCAGCATACCAAGTATCTGATGAAATTAAATGTTGCAGCCAACTTTTCCTTCCAAATAATAATGTCCTGTCCGCCCCGGCACCGCTGTCGCTCAATAGAAAATTTGTATATTCATCGGGTAATGTTAATTGGTGAAGGTTAGGTTAGGTTAGGTTAGGTTATATTATATAAATAAAATATTATATAAATATAATTAGTTATGTTTTCAATGGTTCTTGCAAGTGTTTTTAATTTCCTTCAGTACCTATCATCGCACTAAAGAAAGATTAATAAATTATACAAACATTATTTGGCAACGGTGCATTCGGAGTTGAGATGGCGGCGATGAGTTGGCTGGAGTTGAGTTGGCTGGAGTTGAGTCGGCGGAGTTGAGTTGGCGGCGATAAGTTGGCGGTGATGAATCATACCCTACCCCAGTAGGTCTGTTCAATTATTTTACCATATTCGGTTATCTTACCATATCTGTATCCGCTTGTTTATTTGCTCATTTATGTATCTTATTTTACTTGCCTAATCTGTTTACTGTACCAACACCGTAATTTCATTACCTCCATTATTATTTGGCTTAATTACTTATTATTTGTGTTTACTGCCGCATATCTCCTTAGCCTACCTTAGCTATTGTAATATAGCACAATTACCGTATACAGAATTGTTAATCACTGTGAACAAATTATTTATTTATTTTTCTAATTAAACACAAACCAAAGTAATTTCTCTCTCCTTATTAAATACTGTTTATTTGGGCTGCGCCCCGAACTAGTGACCCCTAATTATTCATTTCAATTTAATTCATAAATTATAGTAAGCCAACTTTCTAGGCCACTACAAATTGGTGATCTGTAGGTGATATGTATTTATGTATATCAGGTTTTTGCTGTCTTTGTTTTAACACATAATATCTGAATCTGTGTTCCATAAATAAATAAAATTAAATTCACTGTAGTCCGAATAAGTAGTGGTAAATGACAAACACTATAGTTTTTTGTCATTTACCATTACTTATTCGGACTGTAGTGGACTTAATTCTCAGAAGAATTCCTTGTTCAACGCACGCTTTGTGTGTATCACAAAAAACCTCTGGGGACCATTGTGAGTTCTATCCCATCCATCATGAAACGGACATGTTACTATGTGCCTTGAAAAGTGGACGCTCAATTCTGCCAGTTGAGGTTTAAGTTTTGGATTTTGGCTAAAAATAAAATAGTTACCCCTTTTTCTTTGATGTATTCAATCCAACGTGAATACAACGAGTCTTTTGCTTATATTTAGGTTCAAAATATAGTGAGACTAGGCTTCTTTAAACCCTAGATCCTGTCCCAAAGCTGGATCCTATCTGCTTTGCAGATAGCTGGTGAGGGAAGCTATATTTTTGGGGCCTCTTTACGAGTCACCCGTTGCCTACGTCGGCTAACATCATGGAAAAGGAAAAACTATAGCGTTTGTCATTTACCATTCTTATTCGGACTATAGTGGATTTAATTTTTCCACAAGATTTCCTTGTTCATGCCAGTATAGTATAGCAGTATAGTATACTAGTAGTATAGCCGCAAAAGGGGAGAGTGCAGGAATGTTGCAATTTATTACGTAATGTTGCAAAGGAGGGTGGGGTTGTTGCAAAGGGGGGTGGGGTTTGTTGTAAGGGGGTGTTGCAAAAAAATCCCCCAAAGGGGGGATGCTGCAGGTGCAACAAGGAAAACTTGGAGGCGGCGTTATCCCCCAAGAGAAAGGAGAGAAAGGAGGAGAGGTGTTCACCTGGCAGGAGCCAAGTGCATATTAAGACTTCAGCCGAGTAGGCGTTGTCTTATAGACTCCTAATCAGCCAGTTGGCTGAGCCAAGGGGGGGAGGAGTACACATGAAGGAGAGAGAGAGAGAGTAGTGGCCTTTGATTGCAAGGCATGCAACTTGGAGGCGGAGTTCTCCCCCAAGCTATTTTCGTTTACCTAACCTAGCCGAGCTTGTAATGACTCCGTCATCAGCTTCTCACTCTTTTATAGACCTCTATTCTGGCTGAGTTGCCAGATAGCGCCATGTATTCAGTTGCCAGATAGCAAAAACCATATAAAATACCACAATATATTTATATAGTTAATCAATTGGAAGATTCAACCACATAAAATACCACAATATATTTATATAGTTAATCAATTGGAAGATTCATTTAAACACACGCTCCAATAAATCACTTAATTCCTATTTAAATACCGAAAAACGAAAGGAGAAGAAACCTTGCGAAGAAAGTTGAAAAAAACGAAACCTTGCGAAGAAAATTGAAAAAAACGAAATCTAAAGAAACGAAGATTGGTGGAAATTAACCAAAACACACGATCGACCCCAATCCCCCATCTGTGTTTATATATATATATATATATATATATATATAGAAAGAATCATAATAACCGTGTCTATTTGTCAACCCTTATATATATATATATTATATATATTGAATTTCGCCGAATTAAAATAAAAAAGCACGCCCGTACATTCCCCCCCAATCCCCTGCGAAGAAAATTGAAAAAAAAACGAAATCTGAAGAAACGAAGAAAGTTGAAATTAACCAAAACACACGCTCGACCCCAATCCCCCATCTGTGTTTATATATATATATATATATATATATATATATATATATATATAGAAAGAATCATAATAACCGTGTCTATTTGTCAACCCTTATATAATATATAATATATATATATATATATATATATAATATATATATATATATAAATTGAATTTCCCCCAATTAAAACTAACTTCATTTCTATTTTTATTATAAATATCGAATAACAGTGGGAAACTTACGAAGTTAGATGTGTTTGTATATGAATGAACAACTCGTGCACACACGCACACGCGCACACACACAGACACACACACACACACGCAAACGAGGATTCGTTTCTCCGACACGAATCACACCTGATTGCCAGCGGCTTTTTTTTTCTTACCATAATTTTACCTTTCTTCAGTCACCTCGACCAAAACCTCTCTTGACTCCCTTTCTTAGCGATCCTGAAAGTACTAATAACACTGGTCAACAAAGATTTTTTATCAGAGTAAAATTTGTGGTGGCTGGATAGCATTTTTCACGCTGATTCCAAAACTGCATTCAGATTTTTTCTAGCACGTATAGTTTTCAAGATGAAGGCATATATATAACTACACAGATTTAACCATTTTAAATAGGCAAAATACTAATATTTCAACATTTGATTGTGTTTATTTTATTGTGTTTTTTTAGTTTATTCATCTTATTTATTTCAATTATCTTAATTATGCATCTTATGTATTTCAGGTGTGAGCTTTTACGTCTAGCAGCATTGTGATTCAGGCAACAATGCCGTGCTTTGTGTGTCAAAAGATCAGTCCAGTGAATTTATAGTTTGCTCAGGTCAGTCAACATGCCTCGACAATGTAATAATGACCCCGACAAGTTCTGTTTCGTATGCGGCCAGTTGACAACTAAAACACAGCGACGAAGTATTACAACCGACATTAAGAAAATATACAAGCTATACTTTGGTTGCCATCTAGGTGACCAAGATAAACCATGGGCGCCACATCAAATTTGTTCTGGCTGTTCAAATGGATTGTGTGATTGGCTTAACAAAAAGAACGCTTCAATGCCATTTGCCATACCCATGATATGGAGGGAGCCGAGAGATCATCATGAAGACTGTTATTTTTGTAGTGTGAACTTAATGGGGTTTTCTGCCAAGAACAAACACCAGATTGTATATCCAAACTTGGATTCAGCACGTAGACCAGTAAAACATGAAACATTGCCCATTCCAATTCCCCCAAGTGATAGGCTAGATTCTATCATAGATGACATGGAAAGTGATGAAGGTGCAACTGGCGTTTCCGGACCATCTACAGAACCAGAGTACACTTTTGAAGGTAGACATTTAGAGCCTAAAAAGTTAACCCAAGGACAGTTGAATGATCTTGTTAGAGACTTATCGCTGTCTAAAGAGAAATCAGAGCTTCTCGCCTCAAGACTAAAGGAGAACAATTTACTTGAGAACAATGTTCGTATTAGTTACTACCGAAAGCGGAATTTTGAATTAACATTCTTTTCAGTAGACGGTCCTCTCTGTTATTGCCATGACATCAATGGACTATTTACAGCCATATCTCAGACGTATGTGGCATCTAAGTGGTGCCTCTTTATTGATTCGTCGCAGAGAAGCCTGAAAGCAGTTCTTTTGCATAATGGTAATATAATGCCATCCATCCCCATTGCCCATTCTGTCCATCTAAAAGAGACATATGACAATATGGATATACTACTTAAGGCAATCAAATACGACAGTCATCAATGGAATGTTTGTGGAGATCTAAAAGTTATAGGAATGCTTATGGGTATGCAGTCAGGATTCACAAAATTTTGTTGTTTCCTTTGCCTGTGGGACAGTCGCGCCACTATACTGTAGAACATTACACCAAAAGTGACTGGCCACTTAGGTATACATATGTCCCAGGGATAAGCAATGTCCAGTCTGTCCCTTTAGTGGATCCCCGAAAGATCTATCTGCCACCTCTTCACATTAAACTTGGTTTAATGAAGAATTTTGTTAAAGCAATGGGTAAAGTCAATTCTGAAGGGTTCCAATACCTTTCAAGGAAATTTCCGAAGGTTACTGCAGCAAAATTGAAGGAAGGAATTTTTGTTGGGCCACAAATAAGGGAGGTTTTGAATGACACTGAATTTGAAAAAGTCCTAAGTCCGCTGGAATTGAAGGCTTGGCTGGCGTTCAAATGGATATGTGAAAACTTTCTTGGAAGCAACAAGTCACCTGCGTATAAGGATGGAGTCAAGAACCTCCTTGATGCCTTCAAAGAAATGGAGTGTCGAATGTCGTTAAAAATTCACTTCCTGCATTCCCACTTAGATTTCTTTCCTGAAAACCTTGGTGCAGTGAGTGACGAGCAAGGAGAGCGCTTCCATCAAGATATTCAGATGATGGAGAAGCGCTACCAAGGATATTGGAATGAAAGCATGATGGCGGACCATTGTTGGATGCTGTATCGTGACAATCCAGGCCAAATTTACAAAAGGAAATCACACTCACAGCGCTTTTAATAAAATAATGTATCTATTCTTTATTTATAAGTACATTGAATAAGGTATATGATGTATTTGTTGTTTAGCATTCCTAAGTGTGATCTATACATCCATAAATTTTCTTATAGCAATATCAAAAACTTAAAAATATCAAAACCAGTGTATCTATATAACTATACGTGCTAGAAAAAAAGTAAAACCAGATTCGGAATCAGCGCGAAAAGTGCATTAAGAAAAGTATGATCATGTTTGTGATGAGAAAAAAAAGTTTCATTTTGTTGGCCAGTGTAATTATACATATATATATATATATAATATATAGAGAGAGAGAGAGAGAGAGAGAGAGAGAGAAAGAAAGAGAGAGAGAGTTTTGTTCATTAATAAATATTAATCAGCGAAAGAAATAAGGTAGGCAAACATGAAAGTACTAATAATTATATATATATATAGAGAGAGAGAGAGAGAGAGAGAAAGAGAGCGAGAGTGGCATGTCCAGTTACGACCCCTCCTGCCTCAGTTTCTACTAATAATATAAATAGTATTAATAGACCACTCTCTTCCCCTAGTTCCCAACCCTTCGTTCGAGTGCGAAATGGAGCCCCATTGAGAAAAGCAAAGACTTGTCTACCAGTAATAACAAGCAATAAGTTTTCTGTTTTAGGTTTCGAAGACACTGATGAACCGGAAATACGACTCGTTGGTGATTCCATTGCTCGAGGGCAGCTCGAGGAATTCTGTGGGAGAAACCCTCGTCGTAGGCGCCGTTACTGCTACCCTGGTGCAAGGGTGGAGGATATAACTAATAGTGTTGACCATTTTACAGACGGTACCGCCGAGGACACAACGTATGTTATTCATGTCGGTACTAATAACGTTTTAAATTCTAGATCGGAAGAACTGCTGGCTAGGTACAGGGACTTAATAGAGCGACTAAAGGAGAAAACTAATAAGATTGTCTTAACAGGTATACTTCCTCGAATTATCCAACGTAACGATTTCTACAGTAAGGCCACCTATATTAACAATAACCTAAAGTCTCTTTGCCAACAGGAAGGAGTGCATTATGCGAATTTTTGGAACAGTTTCTACGGCAGGAGGGACTTGTTCCTCGAAGATGGACTTCATCTTAATGACGTAGGAGCTGCGCGTTTAGGAAGATTATTTCATAATACTGTCTCTTCTTTTCAGGCTCCCGTCACACGAACGGTCCCAGCGTAAATTCTACAAATTTCCCCTGCGCTCGCGAAGGTGTCGTAATTACAAACAATTTGAAGGTTCTATCCTTAAATGCTCGTAGCCTACGAAATAAAATAAATAAATTTTTTTCTTTAATTGCTTGTAAAGACTATGATTTAATTGCGATAAACGAATCGTGGCTTAGCACTGAAACACGTGACTTTGTAGGGGAGTATCAAATTAAAGGTTATAGACTTTTTGTTAAAAACAGAGTAGGTAGGCGAGGAGGCGGTGTTATGTTGTATATCAAAGATAATATTGCGAACGTTATAGAAGTAAAGCACTCAATTCCAGAACCGATAGATGCGACTATAGCAGAACTTAAATTAAACGACTTCAAACTTCTTGTTGCGGTTATATATAGGCCTCCTAATCAAACAGCTGATACGGACGAAGCGTTATATCGTGAACTAAAGAGAATAATCAGTATTGAGCAGGCTTTAGTTATGGGTGACTTTAATTGCGCCAACGTGAATTACGATAGAATGCAGGGAGACGCGGAAGGTAATCGTTTAGTTAATTTTCTCGAGGATAGCTTTCTTAGTCAAAAGGTTGGGGAACCTACGAGGTTGGACAGTATTTTAGATTTAGTAATAACTACGGATGATAGGCTAATTACTGATCTTCAAGTAATAGAACCGTTAAGCAATAGCGATCACAATATGGTAGAGTTTGTCCTCTCAGTAAGTCACTCGAAACCAATTAACTTGACTAAAATTCCTAACTTCCAGCACGCAGACTTTTGTAAATTTCGAGATAAATTGTCACACGTCAATTGGGAAAACGTGATGGGGAACTCCAACGCAAAACTAATGTGGGAATCGTTCGAAACAGCATTTAGGACTATAAATGAGGAATGTGTACCGTACAAAATTAAGCGTGCGAAAGTAAACAACAAGCCCTTGTCGGTTACTTCTAGAGTAGGAGACATTATAAAGAGTAGAGATAGGGCTTATAGGCAACATAAGTGCGATAAAGACAATTTGTTTTCAAGAAACAACTACATATCTCTGAGGCGTGAAGCGAAAAGTGTAATAAAAAAGTCCAAGCGCGAATTTGAAATCTCCATAGCTCGTGACGGTAAAGAAAACCCCAAGCGATTCTTTCAATACGTCAATAATAGAAATCCAGTAAAAAGTGTCTTGGGTCCATTGAAAAATGTAAACGGAGATCTAGTTTATGAAAACAAGGAAATGGGTACCTTGCTAAACGAATTTTTTACGTCAGTTTTTACTAGAGAAGATGTAACGAATATCCCTACGGTCATAGACATAATACCTTTTGATAATGGTAATATTTTGGATAATATTGTCGTTAGTGAAGGGGAGGTAATGCGGTATATTGATAAAATGAAAACGCGTAAATTACCTGGTCCGGATTCCATATATCCCATACAACTAAAAGAATTAATAGATAGCATTGTTGTGCCGCTAACAAAGATTTTTAATGCGTCTATTTCTGAGGGGTGCGTACCAGATAATTTCAAGTTAGCAAACGTAACACGTATCTTTAAGAAAGGCGATAAAGGTGCGGCGGGAAATTATAGGCCAATCAGTTTAACGTCTGTTGTAGGGAAGCTACTGGAATCAATAATTAGGGATCGTATAGACGAACACTTAGAATTCCGTAAGCTAGTTAGAAATACGCAGCACGGATTTAGGCGAAACAAATCTTGCTTAACTAATCTTTTAGAATTTTTCCAAAGCGTGGTTGACGTTTACGATAGACATCGGGCGGTTGATGTAGTGTATTTAGATTCTCAAAGAGCGTTTGACCGTGCCGCACAAAAGACTCATTGAAAAAAAAGGCTCATGGAATCAGGGGTGTAGTAATAAATTGGCTAGAAGAGTGGTTGCGAGGTACGAAACAGAGGGTGGTCGTTGATGGAGCGGAGTCGTGTTGGGCTAATGTAGCGAGTGGCGTTCCTCAGGGTTCTGTATTGGGCCCCTTGCTTTTTCTTATATATATTAACGATTTAGATGTCGGCCTAGTCAGTACAGTTTCAAAGTTTGCGGGTGACACGAAGCTGGGTGGTAGGGCGATTAATGACGAAGATAGAGGTAAAATTCAGGAAGATCTGAATAAAATCGTTGATTGGTCAGTCACATGGCAAATGAGATTTAACGTGGGTAAGTGCAAAATTTTGCATATAGGTTCGCGTAACGGTAATTTTGCGTATAGTATGTCAGGGAAAGCTTTAACAAGCGTAGAACAGGAAAAAGATTTAGGAGTTATAGTCACTAGTGATTTAAAAGTAGCGAAACAAAGTACAGCAGCGGTCAATAAGGCGAACAAAGTGTTAGGTTTTATAGCTCGAAATTTTGAGTACAAATCGCGCGATATTATAGTTCCTCTTTATAAATCATTAGTTAGACCCCATTTGGAGTACGCGGTCCAATTTTGGAATCCGCATATGCGCAAAGATATAAACAAAATCGAAAGAGTTCAAAGACGAGCAACTAAGATGATTCCGTCACTTAGGTCAAAGTCGTACGAGGATAGGCTTAAGGAGTTAAAATTGCAACACTCGTGACTCGGAGGTTAAGGGGTGATCTAATCCAGGTTTTCAAAATTATGAATGGGTTCGATAACGTAGATAGAGATAGCTTTTTCGAAATATCTCAATATAATAGGACAAGAAATAACGGGTGTAAGTTGACAAGTAGAAGGTTCGAGACAGCAGTTGCGAAAAACTTTTTTACGCATAGAATAGTAAATAGCTGGAATAGTTTGCCGGTAGAAGTAATTAGTAGCACGTCTATAAACATGTTTAAAAATCGATTAGACGCATATGTTGATAGAAAGGGTATAGTTTAAGGTAGTAAAATTAAGGCTTTGTGGGGATAGATCCCACAGCTCAACACAAGTGTTGTGGGATATAGGGAGGCAGCGTCTTGGGTTAGGGGATACTCTCTGTCCTTACACACCCCATTTAAAGAGATTCCTCTGCCGAGCGGTGCCCCCCATAGTACTGTGAGGTATTGAAAAACTCATGATCTTCACTTGCCCCACAAACACCTTTAAATGGGAGACCCAAAATGGGTGCACACACATTTCTACATTACTGTACAGTCTTTACAGCCACACCTACACTTTTCCTCGTAAGTGAATATATTGTAATGTATATGGTTGTAAATTTTGACTTGGTCCGCAATCGATATGGACCGTGACTTGATGGATACCGTAATGAAATTGACTGGATTCTTTGGATCTGATATATTTGCATGTCCGTTATAAATAGATATAGAGTGTAACATATTTGTGGATAGTAGTCTATTATGACTTGATCCTCTGGATCCAGAGATTCTATCTTTAGTTTTAAATCGATAATTAATTAGTTTTAAATTGATAATTATTTAGTTTCGTAAAAATTGGTCGTTGCCAATTTACCGGCAGTTTTTACATAAATTTCTTATGTTCTTGTGGTTCGGAACCCACTTAAAATTGTAGGTCCCCTCCGCCACCACGGAGAACATACACAATACACGATTACGAACACAGTTAGGTAGACCAGCCATGAGTGGATCCCTGGGTCTTTGTTGGTCTGAAACATTATAACATTATAACATTATTATATATATAGTGGCACTCATAATTATTTGTACATAGAAATTTCAGTTATATTCGTCTTTTTTATTTTGTACCATACATAGAAGAGTTATGAAAAGTTTACCGTTCGTTTGGAAAAATTTAACAAATGAAAAATTAGTTCAACTCCAGCGCATATAATATAATACATCAAAGAACTTGGGGAAAAAATAAAAAAAGGTTAAAATGGAAAAGTATTTGTACATTTATTTACAAAATTATTTTGTGTGTCCACCTTTTGCTTGAATTGAGTTCAGTGATTCGTTTTGGATATTTTTCTGCAAACTTTCGACATCTCTCAGTAGAAATTTTAGCCCATTCTTTTAAAGAAAATTGTTGCAATTCATTCAGATTCGAAGTTTCTCTTGCACACAGCCTTTTTTGAATCACACCATAAATTCTTCATTAAATTGAAATCTAGGCTTTGAATGGGCCACTCGAGAAGCTTGAAATTCTTTAGTTGACGCCATTTCATGCTCCTCTTATTTTTATATTTTGGATCATTATTTTGTTGCTGTACCTACTTGTGACCCATTCGCAACTCCCGAACTGAAGGCAATACATTTTCTTTAAAAAATTCTTGATATTTCTTCGAATTCAAGATTCCATTGATGACAACAAACTTTCCTGGACCAGAAGCACTAAAGCATCCAAGAAGCAAACTGTCACCACAATGTTTAACTGTTGGAAGGTTTTATTTTTTCCTCGAATGCAGTATTTGATTTTCGCCAAACATACAAACATACCGTTGCTCGTTGTTCTCGAATAGTTTAATTTTGGTCTCGTTTGTCTGGAGAACTTTATTCCAAAATGCAAATCCACCCTTGACGTACTTTAAACGAACTTCTTTGTGCGTTTTTCGTAGCAGAGGTTTTCTTCGTGCAACTCTTCCATGCAGACACTTCTTTTTCAATGTACAAAGTACAGTAGAGGGATTGAGATCGATCTTAGTCTTAATATTTGGTAAATATCACCTGCAGTCACTCGTGGATTCGTAGCAGCCATTCTTTCAATCCATCTACTTGTACGTTCTGCAAATCTGCGAGGTCGTCCACACCTTGGTACAGTTTTGATTGTTCCAAAACCTTTCCATTTCTTTATAACCGCAGCAACCGTCATAATTGGAATTCGAAGTTGTCCTCTGCAGTCGTGTACAGCAACAACAGATCTCTTAAAATCTGTAGACAGCTTTTTACCACGACGATCCCACTGCTTGCTAATGGTTTGTACAGTTATCCGTCTTCCATGAAGATTCACAGAGAAAATTCTAGAATTCAGAATTGCCAGCATTCTCTAATCAATAAACAGCCAACTATTAATAAAAATTTTAAATTCTTCAAGCCTAAGGTGGACACACAGAGTAATTTTTTAAATAAATGTACGAAAACTTTTGCATTTTAACTTTTTTTCATTTTCCTCAATTTCTTTGATGTTTTACATAATATGCTGGTGTTAAACTAATGTTTATATTTGTTAACTTTTTCCAAACGAACGGTAAACTTTTCATCACTATCCCATGCATGGTATTATATTAACTGAAACCAGGTTAAATGAAAAAAATAAGATCTTTTTTAACATTCCATCTATGGAGAGCTAACAATAAGGGAGGAGGTGTAAGTATATTTGTAGACTCAAACTACAAGAGTAAAAGTATCGAAGAACTGAAACGCATAAGCAATACTTCAGAAACACTTCCAATTGAAATGATTATTCAGCACCCAATATTTAATTTTAGGCATACCACCAACTGGTAGCGTACCAAATTTTATTACAATACCGATAGAATTCTGACCTCAAATTTTAATGGTACCAATTGCGTTATTGCAGATTTAAATATTGATCTCACAAAAGAACTTTCAAATAACAGCGCAAGCTTCCTTCACAACATCATGATTGCACGTCGTTTTAAATTAGCTATTACAAAGCCAACTAGACTTCCCAATGACATCAGAAATTCAATTCTGCTACTTACTGTAGATCAGATCTGGGTGCAGTCCCCGCTGCATCTCGGGTATAATTATATTAAATATCACAGATCACTTGCCTACGTACACCATGCTAGTCACCCATTTCTCTGCAAAGGAAACTATAGAAATTGTCCCTAGATCTTACTGCCATAATGACAAATTAAAGTTCCTGAGCAAAATAACAGCTTTGGACTGGACAAGAATAACCGAAAGTAACCATGACATTGGAACAAAATTTCAAGCATTCTCATACACACTAATGGATATATTTAATATAAACTTTCCTCTTAAATCAAAGGTAATATCTAAACTAAATACAACAACCAATGGATTACACCAGCACTCACTGTGAGTATTAACCCAAGCATACTCTTTGACTATGGAAAACTGTTATTATAAGCGAACAAACGTACAAAAATTACTGTAACAGACTTAATGAAATCATTAAAAAACAAAAGCAGATCATTATTCTTCAAAAATTGTTGAACAAAAAATCAATCCAAAAAGGCTATGGAACAGTCCGAAAGAATTAATTAACACAAAGAAATTAAAACAGGTCCCTTGTCCTCCCTCACAAAAACCAGATAAACTTACGGTGACCCTTAAGGCATAGTCAATTTATAGACCCAAACAGACCCAATGACAACATATGTAGCCATTTTTAAAGAAAATAATAAAAAATACATAGCTTTCTTTTATGTTCATAACTTTTGGTTTATAATACATTTTAATATATGTTTTACGATTTTCATGGACTTTTATCTCGAGAAAAATGTTTCACTTTGAAATATTAAAAAATGCCAGTTTTTTGTCTTTTCAACAAAAAGTGACACCTGGTAACTTACTGATCTGTACGAACACGATATTTTGACTGGTGACAAAATTTTTAGGTTTTAGTAGAAGACATATCAGTGAGGAGTGTTGTGCATAATTTTTACTTATGTGATATATATACGGCGTTTGAGGTAAGCCTAAATTAAATGACTACATACGAAGTCATTGAGTTTATGTCGTACATAAAATTAGGAATTTCAGTTAGGAATGACAATTGTTGATTCATTTATAAATAATTTATTGTGGGATATATATATATATGTATATATTATATATATATATATATTATCTATATATATATATATATATATATATATATGTGTGTGTGTGTTAACCCTCCGTCTGTGGCCTGGGTTGGTTCGAAGTCGACGGTGGTTCTGGTTAGGAGGCAGCAACGGATTTTTTACTTGCAGTAGTTTCTTTTATACTACTCTCCGAGTTTCTTCTATAGTGGCTCGGAGGTTCTGAGAGGCTTATTAAATTCGCTGAGGGTTCCCCCGATTCTTCTTGTAACGTATCGGGAGATTTAATGACTAAGTTCTCTGAAGAGAGCACGGCTCGAGGAGAAGATAAAGACTGTTTCTTACTGTAATTTACTGCTAAAATTTACAGGTAGTGCTCAGCAGGTAATCTAATTCAGAATGAACATGGAGAAATTTTGTGGGGTATATAACCCATATTCTGCTAACATCATTATTATTAAATGTTGAAAAGGCTGTATTATTTTTGCACAATATTTGAAAATAAAGCAAACATTTTTGCTGTGACAATGTTTAAACAGATAAACAGGATATAGGAAGAGGAAGCATATTTCTATCTTAAACCGCGTATTTTCAGATCTGATGTTTTCCTGATCCGCCGAGTTAATTAGAAGTGGAAATTGAACTATGCATCTTTATACTAAGATATGCAAATGAGCAAAAATTAAAGGTTTAAGATTTACAATTAAATGCTTCGGCAAGGCATGACTTCATTTTGTATAACGACGAGAGAACGTATACAAAACATGAACTTTGCAAAAGTTACTCAGGATTTATTATTAAGCTAAATCTAAAAATGATTAAGAAATTTTAAAAAGGACAAGTCACCAATTATTTGGCAAATAGGAAGTTAATGAAAAATTTATTCCAACGAAAAAATAATAATATCGCCGAGTATACATTCCTAAATGGCGACATAATGTCGGGTCGTACATTGAGTACATTGTAATTTTGGTTTACTATAACTATGATTATAATTACCAATTAATTCACATTCACTTATTATCGTTAATTACAGTTCCATTAAAGTACATTAATTACATCAGTTACATTATATTAAAGTATTACAGTTAATTACAATTAAACAGTTAACTATAGTTTTTTAGTGTTTCATATTTATAGACAATTAGGATGTTAGGATATAACATAAACTACATGGGCACAGACGGTATATATATATATATATATATATATATATATATATATATATATATATATATATATATATATATATAACATAACACACATAATAATGTTTTATAAATTAAAAGCAAGCAAGAGGAGATTTTCACCTCAGAAGCTCTCGTTTTTGCCTGGTCATCGGAATTCGAACACTTGTGTATGCACGAATGAATATATTGCGAGAAGTGAAATAATTAAAAGAAAAAAGTAAAAAGAATACATGTTGACGTATTTACATGTACATAACTATGTACGTAATCATGATCAACAGGGGACATGTACGAGTGCAAAAAGTATTGGACACATATCGGTACGTAACACCATAGGTTGTGTGCGTAATATAGACGGACACGAGTAAACATGGACTGATAGGTTGATAGGGCATAAGTAGACAATAGGTAGGTCGATGAATGAATAATTAATAAAATTAATAAAAGATAACGGTCAAGATAAGATATGGACGTATGGATGAATATGGTCGAATAATAATATGTTAAAGAATTTACCATACATTGAATACTAAAGATATGATCGGTATTCAACTGAAACTACTAATTAAATATATATACTTATATGAGTATACAGTAAATATTAAAGAAGTGGGTACATCTGAGGAAGAATTAAGTAAATGAATAAAGAAGTACAAACAAGGGTTCAAATCATGCCACATGCAATGTGCATGCATAATCTAATAAACTTTAGGGATGAGGGTTAGATGCAAGACAACAATAATTATTATACAGTCTATAATAAATGGAAAATGAAGATATGGGTAATATTTTGATGGAAATGTTAAACGATCTAAACCGTCGGTTGTCTTGTTTGTACTTTAAGGGAATGAAATTAAAGGACATTCGCTTCTCACAACGAACCTCCAATGACACAAACATGGATACGACTTAACCATAGAAATGGTAGGTAGCATGGTTGTGACACTGCAAGAATAGAAAGCAAATCAAGATTTTATCCAAACTCTCGTTAGGCGATTTTGGTTCTTATGTAAAAATGAATATTTGAATATATAGATTATATAGGAATTATTCATTGTTCATTTTTACATACATACAGTATATGCATATATATATATATATATATATATATATATATATATATATAACCTTTGGTTAGCTTCCGCCCTAATTATTCATTCTGACGAAGGTCAAGCTTTTCACTCCACCTTAGACCTACAGTTTAACGTGGAATCCGAACCACACCCCACCAGCAGCCCAGTGTCTAGGCCACCCAGGGTACCCATTTATCTACCAATCACTTTCTTTATTGTGTGGAGGGATGAACAGCTCGGTTTTGCTGCTCGCCGGCTGCAGTCACCGGGTCTTGAACCCGGGGCCGATGGATTCGTAGTCAGCGACTCTAACCACTACACCACCTAGGCGTATATATATATATATATATATATATATATATACACAATTATGGTTATTTATATATATCTTTATAATTTTTTTTCAAGGAGCAATGGATGCTAAAAGATTTTATGAAAGAATTATTTCCCACCGCTATTTGCGCGATGCTTTCGATTGTGTTGAAAATGAAGCTCGACAAAGGGCCGATATCGTGGTAACAGGTCCGCCTTCTGGAGGCCTGAAGAAATGGCTGGCGAAATTGATATCTTTATTGATAGTGATGAGGATGAGGAAGAAGGCCGAGCTGAACCGACGAGGAAGAAATTTAAATTAGGAATGCCGAAATGGAAGAAAGCCCATATTACTGTTGAAAATAAACGGTTCTCCATTCAAAAAAAAGAAGCGTTGTTACTCGAAAAATGTCCAGAACTTGCGAGTGCAGATGAGTTTGCGTTGTTTGAAAAATTCTTCGACGACATCATTGATCTCATAGTTACTGAAAGTAATAAATATGCAAACCAAGACAAGAATGATCAATTGTTTAAATTGTCGAGAGGAGTTTCTGAAATTTCTTGGCTTATTGTTGCTATCAGGGTACAATATCCGGAAGAGTGAGAGAGACTATTGGAGCAAGTCACCAGATCTGGAGTGCCGAGCAGTTGTAGAAAATGAGTCGCAACAGGTTTCAACAGATAAAAAGATACCTACATGTAGCTGCCAACCAGTCACTTGGCACTAGCAAAATGGCAAAAATTAACCTTTGTACGATCTTCTCAATCGTAAGCTAATGCAGTTTGGTGTGCTACATGAAGATTTAAGCATAGACGAATCGATGGTGCCATATTTTGGACGGCATTCATGGAAGCAGTTTATCCGTGGTAAGCCTATTCGTTTCTGATATAAATGTTGGGTTATAACAAGCTCTTCCAGAATACCTTACAAAGTCCAAATTTATGAAGGGAAAATGGAAAACAGCAAAGAGCCACTAGGCAATCGTGTTATCATGGATTGTCTCAGTATATATGAAGTTCTAGCCAATCACCATATTTACTTTGATAGTCTTTTTCTTCATATGATCTTTTTCTGAAACTAAAATGTTTAGGATTTCGTGCCAATGGAACCAACAGAGAAAACCGCTTGAAAGGATGTAGCATCATGAGCCAAAAAGATATGAAGAAACATATCAGGGGAACATATGATTTTAGATCAGAAGGGAACGTAGAAGGAGTTCGTTGGAACGATAATTCGGTTGTCACCTTATGTAGCAATGCTGAAGGAGTAGAACCTATGGGAATAGTGAAACGAAGGGTAAAGGGAAAAGGAGAGGTCAGTGTCTCGCAACCATTTATTGTAAATTCTTACAATAATGGAATGGGTGGTGTTGATATAACGGATAGAGCATTGACCGATTTCCGTCCTAAAATCAAAGGAAAAAAGTGGTTTTGGGTACTTCTTGTGAATGCATTGAATATTGGAATTGTCTACTATTGGCGTATGTATGAACTAGCTATGCAACATAAAATACCACAAAAAGACTTTCAACGCAATCTAGTTTCAGTGCTCATAAAACAAACTCCAAATGCAGTAGCAAGCTCTAGCCGACCAGGACCAAGCTATCATACAATATACTAGAAAGTGTAAGGACTGATACCAAAGACCTTATCCAGTCAGAAATTCTGTAAGACGATGCATTTTGTGTAAAAGAAATTGTAGGATAAAATGTTCAAAATGTAATAAGCCAATGCATATAAATGAATGTTTTCAAAAATTCCACGAAAAGTAAATAGATGCAAAATATATATATATATATATATATATATATATATATTTGCATCTATTTACTTTTCGTAGAATTTTTGAAAACATTCATTTATATGCATTGGCTTATTACATTTTGAACATTTTATCCTACAAATATTGTAGGATAAAATGTTCAAAATGTAATAAGCCAATGCATATAAATGAATGTTTTCAAAATTCCACGAAAAGTAAATAGATGCAAAATATATATATATATATATATATATATATATATATATATATATATATATATATATATATATATATATATATTGCATCTATTTACTTTTCGTAGAATTTTTGAAAACATTCATTTATATGCATTGGCTTATTACATTTTGAACATTTTATCCTACAAATATTGTAGGATAAAATGTTCAAAATGTAATAAGCCAATGCATATAAATGAATGTTTTCAAAAATTCCACGAAAAGTAAATAGATGCAAAATATATATATATATATATATATATATATATATATATATATATATATATATATATATACATATATATATATTGCATCTATTTACTTTTCGTGGAATTTTTGAAAACATTCATTTATATGCATTGGCTTATTACATTTTGAACATTTTATCCTACAATATCTTTATATACATATACTGAGACAATATATATATATGTATATATATATATATATATATATATATATATATATATATAAATTATTATATATATAAAACAGGAAGTATGCCCAATGCCTACATATGTATTCACATATAAATTTCGTATTTATAATTTATATAAATAAATTAAATTTTCACATATCAATACATAGTATGTCAGTAGCATGTAATAAGTATTTCAAGGATATACCTAGCATTATTTTTGGTACTTTCCTGTTATTCCGGACCCCAGACTTTTTGCCAGATTCGTACGCCACTTGCCAGAATGCCAAATTTCATTGCCAATTTTTTTTTTAAATGTTAAGTAATTAACCAAACCTAACCTAACCTACCCTAACCAGGGGTTGGGTTAGGTTAGGTTAGTTACTTAACATTTAAAAAAAAATTCGGCAATGAAATTTGAGAATCTGGCAAGTGGCGACCAAATCTGGCAAAAAGTCTGGGGTCTGGGATAACAGGAAAGTACCATATTTTTTCATACCTTGGGTCTATATAGGTTAAACAATGACTTTGCAAATATCAGCCCCAATACTGCAGCCTCGATCCCAATTACAAACAGACACTACTGACAATACATGCCACAACTAAATCCAAACATTTTTTTTATTCAATCCTACCATATGATATCTCTCTAGTAATAAAAAAGTCTAACAATAAACATTCTGACATCAATACGATCCCGGTAAAAATATATATAGATTAGTATCCGATGAAATTGCAATACCACTCAGTAGGCTCATGAATGAATCAGTAACACTACGAATCTTCCCTGACAGTCTATAGGAAGCCAGCATATGCCCTGTATTTAAGTCGAGAAACCGAAATACTCCATCCAATTATCGTCTCATTTCTGTATTGCCAACTTTCAGTAAAGTATTTGAAAAAATCGCGTACAATAAATTGACTAAATTTTTAATCAAATACAATATTTTAACTAAAACACAATTTGGGTTTAGAAGTGAACATACAACGGAAGATGCCATAAACATGCTATTAGAAAATGTGTATCAGAACTTAAACAGCAAAAAACACACTGCCTTGATGTTCCTCGACTTGTCAAAAGCATTTGATAGACTTTCGCATGAAATCTTATTAAATAAACTTCACATATATGGAGTAAGAGGAAATATCTTCGATTGGTTTAAATCATATCTGTTAATTGCCATCAGTACATAAAGGCGATGCTAACTAGTAGAGTCGCACAAGGATCTATTCTTGGGCCATTACTATTTTTGATTGACGTCAACGATATTGTTATCGCGGGTATATGAGCGAACGTGGAATGTGGAACGTGGAACGAGGTGTAACCCTAATCGCAGGTCCTTCCGTGCTTCCTTAAGGAACAAGGGGGTTCTAAGCCCTGGCGAACAATTGTCACAGCACGGTGTCACTCGAGCGCAAGGCGCACGGATCCTTTTCTCCGGGTAAGGCCGACTGGAGAAAGATTAAACCATTAACAAACCAACTTAAGTTTCATTAAAAAATACACGAGTACGGTTTGGCTCTGGGGTATGCCAACACGGACTAGCTTTCAATGTTAACTTTAACCCTGGATTCCGATTGTGACTGAGCATGGAAGTGCTCATAAGAATCTAATTTTATATCTGGTCAAAATTGTGGAGCGAGGGAAAGATCTGTAGCATATACAGTATATTAACGAACACTAATAAGTAGTGCAAACCTTAGAATAAATTAGTTATATAGCCAACCCCCAATTCATAATGACAAAAATGTTACAAGTTATATGGAAATGCAATAAGATTTATACAATTAGATTTTTACAATATACAGTAAAAAAATACTTACCCTGGCTGCTAGAGGCTACTGAACAAGGTAGCACGATACCAATAATTCACTGGGGAGCACAACTTTTGGTGACTTAGATGTTAGACCTGTTTCTGGGTATATTGAGGTCGCTGATTCTAAAAATGACATTAGTTTTTCTCCATCAGCTCTGCTTATCAAGATATGATATATATCTATATATATTTCTATATAATATATATAATATTATATAATTCCTGACTGGCAATCACTGTTGTTGTCAATTGAATACAAAAGTATGATGAATGTCAGCAAAAATAGTGTATTAACATCAAACAAGCATAAGGTACGAAAAATATTTATTAAATTCAAACAAGCTTGAGACACGAACGGCAAAAAAAGTTCTTTCATTGAGACATCTCACATAAACCGCGTTTCTGAGATTTCTTGCGATGAGATGTGCCAGGACATTCGCGTTGGATGCTCCAGCAGTAATCTGCCATCATGTGAGTATCCCATCGTCCGCGGTACCGTTCTTCCATGGTCCTTAGTTCTTGGTGAAATCGTTCACCCTGTTCCTCGCTTAGATCACCAAGGTTATCTGGGAAACGATCCAAATGACTGTGGAGGTAATGCAGTTTGATGCTCATTTTACAGCCAAGTTTACAAAAAGAAGAGAGCATATTCTCCACTAGTTCACCGTAGTTATCGGCCTTATAGTTCCCAAGGAAATTCTTCACAGCCATACTAAACGATGACCACGCACGTGCCTCAATGTTGTCCATTGAATCTTGGAAACGCGGGTCTTTCATGAGTTCCCGGATTTGCGGTCCATCGAAAATACCTGCCTTCGGCTTTTCCATGCTCAGCGCAGGAAATTTTCTACTTATGTAGCCAAAACACGTCCCATCTCTGTTCAAAGCCTTTATAAATTGTTTCATCAAACCTAGTTTGATGTGCAGTGGTGGCAATATGATCCTTTCTCTGTGAACCAAAGCTTCTTTGATGATATTTTTTTCTCCAACCACCATGTTTTCTCTCAGAGGCCACTGTCTTCTCACCCAGTGTTTATCTTTAGCTCTACTCTCCCAGAGACATATAAAGCACGGGTACTTGGTGTACCCGCTCTGCTGGCCCAGGAGAAAATTCACCATCTTCAGATCCACACACAGATCACCCATTGGTGGTCTCGGTATGATATCTTTTCTAGGACTAGGGCGACTGTCCCGTGCTCTTCTCTCATACCGACTGAGTGACCAATTGGGATTGATCTGTATCTGTTGCCGTTGTGTAGAAGAACACATTTTAGGCTCCGTTTGGAGCTATCTATGAATAACCGCCATTCACTCGGTGTGTATTCCGATATGCCCATTTTCATCAGCAATCCGCGCACATTGTTGCACAAAACTAAATCGTTCTCTTTTGAGAAGAAGGGCAGTAAATCCTTTTCTCTGTCGCGATATAACGTGATTTTGGTTCCCGGCAGCAGTAAATTTTTTTCTCCCAGCCTGGAAGCTAACAATTCAGACGATTTCTTCGAAAGACTTAAGTCCCTTATGAGGTCGTTTAATTCGTGTTGACTAAAACCTTCTGCAACTGATGACGGTCCTTCGAAATCGCTGTCATTTTGCCCACATATGCTTTCTTTGTCAGTAGCAGATTCATCATCTTCTTGAGGGAGCTCTGGAAGATGGCTGAATGATGGGACAGGTAACTCATCTGAATGTGAAACAGGCCGTCTAGCTGAGTCTATGTCAGGATACGTCCATTTACTCCGGTTACGTCCATTGATGCCCTTTATATTCACCAAACAAAAGTAACAGTCATCACTGTGGTTTCTCTGTTCTCTCCATACCATTGGTATACCAAATTTCCGTTGGTCCATTGCCGCAGATGCTCCGTACACGTTTTACACACAACATGAGGAGCCCATGGCTTATCTTGGTCCCCTAGTTGTACTTTGAAATAGGCAAAATAAGCTTTTTTCACAAAATCAGTAATAGTTTTTCTCTGTTCAATGAACGTGTACTCTCCGCAGATAAAACAAAACACATCTGGATGATTTAAACACTTTCTTCGTGATGAAGCCATGTCAACACCTGTAACAGGAAAGAATTCACGTTAGTACATGTACAATACACATGCAAAACAGCAACATCAGCAAAATCATAGCTACAATTTAATTATACAGATGCATTTAGATTTACGAGCAACTCATAATACCGTTCCAGAAGGGTAATAAAGTAGGTAATGACGTATGCAATATCTCAAAAACTAGAGCTGCTAGAACAAAATGGATGATATTTTCTGAATCAGTGGCATGAAAATATCCAGAATAAGGTCTAAAATCTCAGGCACCAAGAAAAAAAAAATTTTTTGTTCCCCAGTGATATAATAGTACGATTCCAGAGCGGGCAAAACTTAATTCTGCGTGCCGTAAACTAATAGTCCGTCCCGTCGATGCTTGAAGAGTCCAATCCCACTTTGAAACCCATGGATTCGTTACAGATCTTAATATACTGTACAGCCTAAATTATAATGATCATATAAATATACAGTACATGTACAAATTAAACAATGTACGCATTGTTCTTGATTGAAAACTTAAATGTGACAAACACTAATTAACCCTACTTCTGCGCAGAGAGGTTTCTTAAGCGTTATTCTTCAAGCGAACAGGAATGCCTTGAATCTCGTTCAACCTGTCAGTAGTATGACCGCAAAAAAGACGAGTGCAGAGCAATTGCAATCTTGATCAAATGAGTGCCAGTGCCACCCCCCCACCCCCCTTGTCGCAAGGTGCCAACCCCCACACCCCCAGGGTACAAAAAAAGGGGAATCCTCCCAGCTGCCACAAGCTGGGGAAATCCACCTAACCTAAGAGAGAGAGAGAGAGGAGGAGAGAAGAGAGAGTGCATGCTTCGCCTAGGAGACCCAGACGCATAATAAGATTTTATCCGAGCATCAGCTGGCTTAGAAGTGTAATATAGCCAGTGGCTTAAGCAGCCACTTGGCTTAAACTGACTTGAAAGGCGTAAATAGGGTATACATATATATATTTATTGAAAGTGCATTGTTTATGTATATTCCCATCACCCAGCAATTCTTTAATATATATATATATACACATATAGATATACACCCAGGAAAGCATTTATTGGATAATAAAACACAACTATATCATTTTGTTTATTTAGAGGAGTTAAGGGAAATAATTCATGAAATATATAGGAAATAAATATGCATTCAAAATAATATACAGCAAAATTACACACTTTAAATGATATATAAAACTATATATACATTCTTAAATAATAATATTAGTACAGGAGAAATCTATATATATATTTAATATATGTATGAGCAAATACACACATATATGTAAACAGCAAAACTTATATATAAAATAAAAAATAATAATAGTACACCATAAAACTATATACCCATTTAATATGTGTACGAGCAAATACATACTTATATATATATATAAACTTAAAATAATATACACCATAATACACATGTTTTATGTTCTACTGCGCTTAACTATAATATTAAACTCGCACGTGATCGAATCTACAATTACATCATTGTTGCTTCGCCCTATGCAATAAATACGATTTAACATTATTTCACCACTCAAGGTGTGCGGATGCTTATATTCAATGTAAATGGCCTTCAATTCGTTCAATACTATTTTTTTGCCAACTTTACAATTGGTTGGCAAATTATCACTCTCTTTAAACACGGACGGAATACAATCAAAAGCATGCACAAAGAGGGTGTCGTTCGACACAACATCATTATTAAATTCAAGTTTATAAACACTCCTTTCCAATCGAGGGTTTATTCTTTCCAATCCGAATTTTTCAACCGTGAACTCTTCTTCATAACGCATAGCGGCAGTTGATATAATCTTCTAAGTCGTAGCGACAACTGCTCATTATTAAAGAAACAATTCTTCAGGGTGAACAGTGTAGGTAAGCTCTGCCCTGTACCACTCAAGTCCTTTGTACCAAAGTTCATGATATTTTGAAAAATCTAAACCTTTTAAATAAGTACCCAGTTCTAGACCATTCTCGCCTTGTTCAGTCCTACATTCGGTAAACCTGTCGAGCAGAGCGGTGTATGCGTATTCAAGAACCGTATCAAAATAAAGTATTCCGTAACACGTGTGTCTAATATGAGCTTTAGCTTGCGGAATCCGACGATTTCAAACATTCTGTCGAGGATGAAACGATTTCGCGTTGGGACAAGAACGTTATTATGAGACGCATTCTTCCACATCAGTCTTATATCAATGCATGGCTGGTCGCTATTTATACATAACGTACGGTCGACAACACCCAATAGGGAAGTTGAGAGTTTTCCTTTAAGCAGACTCCTGGCTCACATTGCTACGGGGATTAATTCAACTGGTAGATTCGTGAGATGCGCAAGACTAAAACTCACCAGCTCACCTCTTAGAACGAAGTTACCTACTGATTGAAACTCACAAGATTACGGCGCTTTTCGAGCCCAATCTGCGACTTTCATTTTTCGACTTATTGCCGAACGTACGCCTTAGGGGCTGTTGTAGACACCGGAGATTGGGGGTCTCCTACGCGCCTAAGCATTAGCTACGAGATTGCTGAAAATTTTTTGGCCAAATCATTAGGCCTATCAGCGCTACTTATTAGTCAACGCATAGGTGCTTGAGGAGCATGTGGCCGAACAGGCAAGCCCTCGGTCCTCCCATTTCATAGGGGCGTTTTAACACGGCCAAACTAAGATAGAAACCGGGAAACTAAAATTTAAATAAACGGCTACACGCGGCTACTTTATGCGGCTACATGCTACGTCTATAAAAATCTCGGTGTGTCCCGTTCCACGTTTGGACTTATTACCGAACCTACGACTCGGGGGACGCTATAGCCACAGGAGGTGTGGACTCTCCTGCGTGCCTAACCATAAGCTAAAAGATTGATGGAAATTTTTTTCCCCAATCATTAGCCCAAAACTGGAATCATAGGCCATTCCCCGAGGTCAAGTGGTCGGTGACGTGTCAAAACTCCACCTCCAACATCGGTAAGGGATGGGGGAACTTCTTAGCCCCGCACCCACCGATATTTCGTTCAAATTCTAAGCAGAGGCGAGCTAATCGTTTGCTTTCTGAGGCACATAGGTGCGATACCTATAGACCACTCGAAAATTCCGTTTTAGTCTCACGACAAATAATGGCATATGAGGGGCGTCACTAATCTGTTTTCTTCTTGTGCCTACACCTGCAGGTACTTTATAACGATCCTCGCCCCACTTCTCAACTATCACGAAGACTCTATTCATCTCCTCAACACTTAAATAAATAACATTCCGTTTACCAGAGTTTGTTTGTCTACAAGTCGTTTCAAGTACATAGCTAACGATGCCGGTTTTACGCCTAAACACACGCAACGACTTCGTCATGGACACATCATATACGGCATTGAGAATGCTGCTCAACGGAAGCTCCATCGTTTTCTATTCTGAGGAGTGCACGTCTAGTCGGGTCAAGCTCTGAGATGACTATGAGCAACCGGTGCGCGGTTTGGCACGGAGACAGGTGTGGGGGAACGAGTCACACGGGTGAGTCATACCAAAAACTAATGTTTCGTGTACAGGTTTGTTCCAGCATGAAAGAATCATGTGAATACTTGTGCCCCATTATACCGGGCAATCAGAATTTTTTCCGATACATGGAGCAATAGCGGCTTTAATGTTTTATCACTCCCCAGAGTGCGCACCAATCATTTTCGTTCAGGTGTATTTTCTCGAACTACATACATTTTATTAACCCTCCGGCGCACTATTTGAGAGAAATATGTGTCCGTGTTTATCCTTTCTGTTTAGCAGTTGATACTCGTCTCTAAATTCTATTAAAAACTCACACAGGCCTTTAGCCACAACCTCACTGCGAACCTCGTCATGATACAGTATATATAAATGTAGTGGTAAAAGTATTTCAGACTGTCCATGATGACAAGATTTACATTCTCAGCCGCAGGGTACGCGTACTCGGTATGATGCAGCATGACATAATACCCCTTGTCATACCACTCATCAACAAGACTCACTACCCATACCCGTTGCTCCTATTCTGCACGTGTTGTTTTTTTCACTTCACGGTATATGCACGCTTTTATACAGTTTAGTCCTACAACGTAGTCCATTACATCGTTTGTGCCGCGAAATCCGGCAATGCTCTCGCCAGAATATCCATAGAGTATTTGAACCTCTTTCTCATCACGCTTCGAACGGTTCAATGTAGCCTTAAAAGTTTCAAAGGAGGGAGGGCTAGGGAGTCTTTCAGTATTCACCACGTGTTCCGACTTTACCGAATACCACTTCATAAACGTCGAGCACGCAGTATCAAAGGGAGCCATCACTATTTTTCGTTTACATGAGAATTCTCAAATACACCTCTGAGACCCAGGGCTTGCAGCGGTCAACTGAGCACACGGGGGTAGAGATATGCCCAGGTAGTAGCAGGAATCACGTGACCTTTTGATTGATCTTACAGTGGGCGGAGCTTAGGACTTTTTCCTGTAAATACGCACACACATACACGCACACACACACACACACACACACACACACACACACACACACACACACCAAAAAAAAAACGGGAAAATGAAACCCTAATTGAAACATGATTTATTTAATGAACATATTCAAATATACGTAATAATTAAAATATATATATCGTTAACAGGTAAATAAGTATATATATATATATATATATATATTAGGGCGGGTCGATTTTCCACATGTTTTGAAATCGCAAGGTGAATAAGTGCCCAGTAGTTAGGTTTGGTTGAGAAATTAACCCAAAATTTTTTTTAGAGCAAACGGATAAGGGCCTGCTTGCGGATTTGCAATTAAAGTTTGTTATGGTTTTTGACCAAATTTTCGTCATACGCGATAGGTAAACTCGTCATTTTTGAAGCCATAATATTAACTAATTATAGATGTAGCAACTCAATATCATTTTCTATCCCAAGAGGAGACAATGCCTGATGTATATCATGTGTTTTAAGTGTAAAATGCTAAAGTTTCGTTGAAAAAACATGCATTTTTGCTAATTTATTCACATATTTTGGCTACAAAACTTGGAAAAATACTTTCAAAAGGTGATAAATCCAAAAAAATCACATGTTCTCATGTAAAAAGAAAAACTATTCATATAAATCATCATAAGATTGAGAATAATGTCCTTTTGACATAAATGCAGGACGCATCTTCCTGCTCAGTACTTTAGTAAGGATACATCTGTGACGAGTTTCGAACCCGTACACCGTATGGGAAGCCTCTGTCACTAATTTCACACTCCTCTCAACACTCTGAGAGTGAGAAGGCAAGTCTGGAATGTCTGGCTTAGTGTTAGTGTCCATGAATGACTGGATTTCTTCATCACATAGGTGCTGTGTGGTAGGTGGTTCCATGACATCAGGGTCAGTGAGGTCGATGAGCTCATACCAGTGATTTGCATTCCAATTCACCTGGGGAATTTTCTTTCCTGCTTCCTGGTTGCTCGCCATTCTATAAATGAAAAATGAAAATGAAAATATAAATGAAAATATAAATAAAAATAAAAATATAAATATAAATGAAAAATAGTACTCAAATATTGTCGTTTCAATAATACAAACAAATTACCCACTTAAAGTGACAATTATAATATTTTTTTCAATATTTTTTGGAGAATACCAAATTTACCTGTGTCTGAGTGAGTATAGTCTGAAGCCCAAGATTCCTGATTCTGTCTTCATCATCTTTCACCATGGCAAAGAGGATGTTCTCAGGTCGGAGGCAGAAAACATTACCCTGGATGTTCTGCTTTACAATGCGTTTCACATCATCAAATGGAATCAGCCTCAGTCGGCTGATAGCAGAGAAGAGGATGCGAGAAGAATCATGCAGCTTAGAGGATGCCTTTATCTCAAACCATGCAGGAGCATAAACTCGAACAATGTAATGGACCAACTTTTTCAAATTCAGGTTTGGTCTGTTGACTCTTGTGTACAAACAAAGAAGTCGTATGGCAAAAGTTAACCATCTTGCATGGTTAAGTGGACCAATCTTCCAAGCAGCCCATCCGTCATCTACTCTTCCTGATCCGATCCCTCTGCAATACTCATACAGAAGCCTTTGTTCATGACTGAGGTCTTTCAGTACTTCCTCTGGAATGTACCCTTCAATGATTGGAGTTTCCACAGCTTCAAACTGTACCTGAGGTTCATCCTGATATCTTCTGCACACCTTTGCCCAAGGGGCCCACTGAAACTTCTTGGGCCAGTTGTCACTCCATCCATTTTTTTTAAAAGAGCTTTTAGTGGGAGTTCATTCTGATGCAGTGCGCAACCAATGTGCAGTTTCCTCCCCAGAGTTTCTTCAAGTTTTACCACTAAACCACTCTTCCAGCCAGTGTTGGTTGCGGTATTATGAAGAAAAATGGCTCTGATATTTTCAAGGCTATTATATTCTTCAAGAACACTGAATGTCTTCTGAGCAAGGACCTCACCACTGGCGCCTATAACAGGAATTGTTCTGTGGGTCAAGTAGGCGCCAGGAGATTTTCCATCTTCATAGGTGAAGGTGAGGTGATATTCTGCGTCAACACACTTTCTGAGAGCAGTTTCCCCTTCAGGTGTCTCTATTTCTTTGTAAGTCATGGTATTCTCGTCAACCTTCCCATCCATACCAACACAAATGAGCTGTGTCTTTTTCTCTGATTCCACACCCTCACTAACTACCCTAATTTGAGCTTTGTCCCTGTCCAATTTGCACTTGTCGATCATGATGTGACTGATGTCAACTTCAGGTCTCAGTAGGTGTTTGATGTCATGGAGCAAGGCATTCCCAAGAGCTGCGCCCAGATTTGATGAACATTCACTTCTGACAAGTTCCATAGCATATCTGGGAAACTTTAAAAGGCTGTAGTCTCCTGAAGGCCTCTTCCTAGGCTGCCATTCATCTTCTCCTTCCTGAAAATAAATGGAAAATATTAATGCGTTTTCTGTTTATTTATTTATTTATTTAATTTATTTATTTGCATTTATTTATTTATTTATTTATTTATTTAATTTATTTATTTACTTATTTATTTATAATTATATATAATTAATATAAATAAAAGGAAACTAACCTCGCCACCAGATGAACTGCTTGTAAGTCCAGGCAACTCTGTAGGCTGTATGAAAGATCCTACTAGCTCAACTTCCTCCTGAGGTAGTACATGTTGCTGTCTTTGTTTGGCCTTCCTGTCTCTTTTGGCAGCAGCTGTGTCCACTGAAGACAGCTGGTATGCACCCTTAGGACCTGTTTTGGATCGCTGATCACGAAGGTATGCTCTTTCTTCAAGGGGCACCTTTGCATTTCGAGGGCAAACACAGATGATGTGTTCTTGTGCACACTTGTCCTTCCTACAGTATACTCTTGAATCACTGCAAGGCAAAATATCCAAAGAACAGGAACAGGCAGAAATATCAAAAAGTTTGTCCAAGTTAGCATCCAGATTTCGCTTGACACTTGCCTTAGCATGCTTGCGATTAATGTCTTTCACAAGAGTGAGTAGGTCTTTAACCTTTCTGTCAGTGGATTTGTCATTAATCAAAGGCAGCCTTGGATTCACTGAAGACCAAATGGATTTTAAATCCTTGCTAACTTGCTTGCTGCACTAAGGCCCAAAAATCTGCGCCAGGGTTAGCATAATTAAGGTCATAATAGTATTGAATCAGCTGCCTGTAAGTGCTTGGTTCGGTCATTAATAATTCACAAGGACCACCTCCATACTTTTCTTCACTTTTCTTTCGGGTCAGGTGTCTTGTTTTCGCTTTCGGCATTATTTACACCGGAAAATCTGAAACATAATGAAGGGTGTTAATGCGAATAGCAATATGTAAGAAATAAGCGTGAACGGTCACAGGAAATATAATATTTTACCATTATTTTTTAATAAAGATGCGTAATTAATAATTATATAAAATACAATCAAAACGTTGATATTTATGCTTACAGAAACAAGTTAATAATTTTGGGTTTGCTTTGTTTTGGGTGCGCGTATGCCGCATACGGGATTTTACGCATGAAGCGACAACAGAAAAAATTAAAAACTTAAAAGCTAAATTCGCATTCTGATCTTTTATCAAAATAAATTTCTTTGTGATTTTCACATTTCATAGATGAAATGACAACTACTGGATGTTTATTCGCTTTCTGGTACCAACTTCGACCACCCATAATATATATATATATATATAAGCAAACAACCACAGGGAAAAGGAAACACAAAGTCCGAGGGCTTTCGTGATAATGTGAATATATCACGAAAGCGCTCGGACTTTGTGTTTCCTTTTCCCTGTGGTTGTTTGCTTATTAATAAGGTCACGTGTTATTTTGTGATTTTAGTGCATATATATATATATATATGGCGAAACATTCAAGTACAATGGTAAGAAAAGGGTACGGTATCGTACGTGCCAGGCACCTGGTAACGTTTCCTATACGTGTTACGACACACCTTCGTGCCCCTAAGTTCCTTCACGCTTCCAGTTTCTGTGCCCGAAAATTGTGTGTCCCTACAGTCAGTTTGGGTGGCTGGTCACCCTCATCTTCTAAGCACACTAGCTCTTTCAGCGAATCAAGTTTAACGACCCGTCGGTTCGACTAGTTAAGCGTGATGCCCATCGCCTTCACGATATATTTCATCTCTTCCCCAGCCCTCATCTGTACCCCATACGTTTTTGGACCTGTTAATACAAAGGAGTCAGCGTATGCACTATCACCATACTCATCCTCGATCTCGTCAGTCATGTCTCCGAGGAATTCCCCAGTAAGTACCATGTATTCACCCTCCCTCTCTGTGAATATTACGCTATCTGGATCTGCGTACAAGACCCTGCGCCCAAGAGAGTGCAGTAGTCCCCAAAGCTTAATGCGTGCGTATACCGTTGTAAAATTGGCTACAGGCATGTTTGTAACACGTGAGGTATCTGTGGCCAATTCGGTGATGTACTTCATTACGTACGTATTACGTACATTCACGATCTCCATGACCTTTTTACCGAGGGCAATGGCATAATCCTACACCACGTTATAACTTTGGGCCAGATGAACATTCCCCTTGCCTGTATTCTGTGCAAATTTTCCCCAAAGACTATTTAGGCACAATTTTGCACTAAAGCGCTTGCCAGGGTTCTTAACAATTTGGGCCCAGTCAAAATGTATCCCTTCACGGTCACGATAGCGCTGAATATACGCCGATTTTTCACCCTCGATCTCAAGCCCTCGCGGATACCCTGATGCTCCTACCTTATCCTCCAAAAAAGTATTTATATACGGCGTGAAAAGGTTGGGTAGCTTCTGAAACCTCCACACCTCATATAGCTTCAATATTCTGTAACAATGGCGAACGGCTAGGTCCAGCTCAGGGCTTTTATATACACCTCTGATCTTCCGCTGGTTGGATGTGTGATTACAGTACCTATTGTTCTCCTCTGCGCACTTTATACACAGGGGAAACATATGCTTGTGATCTATAATGACGGGTAAGATCGGCATCCATAAATCGCGAGGGGGTTGGGCACGTCTAAGAAAGAAAGACCGAAATAGTTCTTGTTCAAATTTGCTGAGAACTCTTCGATGGTGGACAGGTCTGGACCCACCAGTTTTTCAGGACCTCCTACTGAGTACGGATTGTTCTTCATCACGGAGGGATATAAAGAACGAAAATCGTAGAACTGGGAGCCTATAAGCTGATCCCAGGTGCGGGTCCATGCAAGATTGTCGGCAGGAGATCTACCGTGGATATCTCCTACGATTCCACACTCAGGACGTGGGCATCCATGCCACCAGCAACCATTAAAGGAGTATACAGTCTTCTCACCAGTGATCCGGTCTTCGCTTAGGCCATCAACCCAAAAAACACGACCATTGACCTTCATGGGTAATTCCCCCGTGTTGCGGGCATGTTTTATATATACACCGGTCTGCTGCTGTAGGTGTATGAGCCAGTAAATAGCCTTATGCCCATAACTGCGAAGGATATTTCTGTGAATGACGGCTAAGGTGTCTTTAGCTGTGAAATTTTTCTTAAACACAATAAAGGACAATGAGGCAATCGTGGTTGCGACTTGCAGCGGGCCGCAGTTGAACCGATCTATGTAAAGCCATCTAAAGGCCTGGAAGCATACTCTAAGGCTCTAAGCACTGCGCACATCACTCACGCAATAACGCTCACATTCATCCGTTATATCATAAGGAATATCTTCATTAAAACTGTTGTAGTAGCGGTCAAAATCTTCACGCCCACTATCACACATGTTGACATAGTTAAGGTAATGTTTGGGGGAGGAGGTACTACTACGTAATTTAAAGTGGTGCTAGTGAGGAAAGTGTCAGGGAAATACCATTTTGAAACTTCAGCGGCTACGCCCATCACCTTGGGTAGCTTGGCTAGTTTACAAGGTGTGAATAATAAAAATCTTTAAACTGAACATTACCTCTTATTTGCATCTATATAAATTTGTTGCCTCTTTTCAATGGGTCGCTGTAAATATCTCCGATGACTTGTGTTCAAGCAGTTCCTTATAAAGGAATTGTGTGTCAAATTTTGCCCCTTTATGGGCAAGAATACACACTAATTTTTTTTAACTTGTCCGCTAACTTCACAATATAAGATACAAAGAGTTTCACTGGGTTATCGTGGGCGATCTTTTTAAAAACGTTTGTCCGTTTACCACATTTGTGACACTCATCACACAGCATCCATGCACTCATCGCAGATAGTCTGGCTTACAAGTAGGTGTGGGATAACCTCTTTGGTTTCAGCAACCGTATATGTTTCTATATCGTAGTACACAGTTACACAAGGTCTATTTTTAGGCTTAGCGTGTTTCATGTAACATACATGCTTTATAAGTTTATACCATCCGCCTTATATTTCTCATGGCATGTAGAACAGTGAATTTCATCACATTTATGCGTGAATTTCCCCCAATTATCCATCATATGAAACATACCACATTCAGAGCATTTATTATTGAAAATGTACGTCTACACACATTACAATCCCTCTTCTCAGCTTCAACTACACGACTTTCACATTTGGGGCTTTTACACTGCTCACATATCATGTGGCATTCCTTACAATGTTTCACCATATCATCCGCAAGCTCGAGACATCCTTTACACAAATCATGATGCCTTCCATATTTTCGACTTTTATCATAACTCGCGTTAAGGTCCCTTTTATTATGGATGGAGAGATACGTTGAATCTGACAGCCCTAAAATAAGTAGAGGTCTTGTACGATCAATCACACAGCTTTTAAAAACATACACAGTCCTACGACGATCATCTATTCCAAATACAACTATAGGAACATTCATTTCCTGCTCCACCCTTCTCAGCTCTTCAGGACCCACATTGCACTCAAACTCAAGCTTGCAATCTGAAGCCAATTTACGGGCACGCTGTACAACCATAGGCAGCCAAATTTTTTTGACCCAGGTATTTAGTACAGTAAACATATGGAAAAAGACTTCTGCTATAAAGCTTTCTGTAAATATCTCGCGAACTGAAGTTAAGAGTACAAGGTGTGGCACTATGACCCGCAACACGGAATACACGGTCAGTCTCAACCGTGAAGTTGTCCATATTGAAGGCTGTACTACTTTGAGAGGCCTGCATTATACGGCTCAAAATATAATCTATATCTACAGCAGCCAAGCGTCAGAATGGTATTACTACACAAAAATCATCTACATCCCCGTCATCTGACCCGAACCCGAAGGACAGCCTCGTCCTGACTTCACGTTCGTCACTGTTCTGAAGGACAAACTCCACAATACGTTCAACTACGCGTCGCAGTCCGTGTTCAACAGCATTGCCATACATGGAACCAGGGTCAACCCCTGATTATATACCGATTTCTAGTCAGGGCAGAGGTGGTGGTTGCGGTGCGCACCAGTTCGAATATTATACCATGTTCTACATCACGAGAAGCTGCTGCTGCTGTGGAGGATGTGCACGGAATTGAACAGGAATAAAGAGACGGATTTTTATTTGAGGAAGGAGCTAGTGTGGGGGTTGTGTCGTACGACGTAGAGGGATGAGGCTCTATTACTAGGGGTCTAACAACCGGTGCACTCCTATCACGTTTTATACCTGGCGTGGAAGGCGAATCATCATGCCTCCGCTTTGAATTGTCGCGTGGCGCTGTTACAGGTGTCGCTGGTGTGTGCTCGTCAGCGGGAGTGGAGTCTAAAACCACATCTACACTGTCATCTGGGTCGTCTAATGATGGGGACACGATGCTGTACCTCGTCGTCATTCACGGTTCTGTGGAAGAAGAGGAAAAACAAGACTGTACAATATAAGGAACATCACTGTATTTTGTAAATGATCCACTTAGGAGTGCAACGTGTTAGAGATGGATTCTGTAGAAAAATTCAGGTTCATGAGCTCGTCCACATGTATTATATCTGGCCCTACTGGATGTGGTAAAACTGCGTTTATGCTTAAAATCATTAAAGATAAGGGGGAGATGTTCTCAAAATTTGTGCATAAAGTCATATGGTGCTATTCGACGTAACAGGCAGTGTTCAACCAGTACCAAGATATTTTGTTCCACAAAGGCGTATATGACGTTAATTCGTTAAAGGGAAATGAACATAGTCATTATAATTAATGATCTCATGTTACAAATGGATAAAACGTTTGCCGAGACATTTACAATGTTCTCCCACCATCTTAACATAATCGTGTTCTTCATCAATCAAAATCTATTTTTCAAAAATAGATACATGCGCGTTGTGTCGCTAAACACACACTATCTAGTCTTATTCGCGCAACGTAGAGCTGTGTCACAAATTGGGGTATTAGCAAATCAAATGTTCCCGAATCAGCGTAAGGAGTTTTTGGAAGTTTATAAAGAAGCTACAAGTCAACGTTACGGATATTTTCTTTGTGACCTTCACCCGCGAAACACGTTTTGAGTGCCTCTAAGAACGAATATTCCCAAAGGAGCATGAAACGGTGTATATTCTAGAATGACAAAAAGGCTAAAGAAATACCATGAATTAATAAAAATCTATCATCGACTGCCACGGGCATTGCAGCAGGTGTTTGTTAAAAATATCGACTCCGACTTTTTAAAATGTATCTGTGAAATCTGTCTTAATGTTATAAAATGTAATGTGCCAATGAAACCCTCTCAGAAGGCTCGCCTACATCGTTACAAGAACATAATACGCACACTCGCTCTTAAAAGTCAAACTGTGGGGAAGGAAAAGCGAATTATTGTACAAAGATGGGGATCATTCTTCCCCATCTTATTTTCAGTTTGGGACCTTTATTCACTACATTAATATAATAAAGAAAGTGGTCGTGATTCCACACGAGGTGTATGCTTCACTGCAAAGTTCAAAGAGTTTAGACACGGTTTTAAAACCCCGTAAAAGCAGGCTTAAAAGAATGGAAAGCGAATTGTTAGGCCTATTAAACAGTGAAAAGTCACCTGATGAGAAAAGATTCTTATACCAAGAAGCTCTGCAGAAATTTCTTCATGAGTACGAAAATTATAAGAAACCGACAGAGCTCCCCGTAGTTATTAGGCACAGCGCAGCCAAAGATGAGCATGGCGACATAGGACCTGGGGCCGACGTTAGAGATGACCAACCAAATAATAACTGTGCGCTCCCACAACATATCGAACATACATCTCCCACATACATTGAGGAATAAAGGCTTAAATCTTTATAATCTATTGAGTGATGATCCCGTTATACAATGGACCGATACAGGTGAGGTTTTTGTTGAAGGATCAAAGGTACAGGGTTAAAACATCATTGACGTCGTACACGACTTGGTGAGAAAGTGAGATAGGCCTTCACCCTCAGGATGGAAGGATATTAGAGCAAGACTTCGGCAAATAAATGTCCCCAAAATATTGATAGTAAATCCGAACAGGTTAAAATAATTGGAACAATCCTCGCATTTGCCACAACTGAGCACGCCATCATCCCCAACGGTAGCATCTCTGAAGAAGAGAAAGAAGAGACCAAACAACAACGGTCAACCCTCTCCACGTGCCCTCTAAAATACGCAAATGGCTAACATATTAAGGAGACGCTATTATGACATTTCTAACCCAGTCTCCTACGGCGGTGCTGATAGACTGTACAGAAGTGTTTACAATGATGAAATAAGCAAAAAAGATGTTGAGAGGTTTTTGCGGGAGCAGGATGCTTATACACTTCATAAGCCGTGAGAAAAAGGTTTAAAACAGCCAAGACAACAGCGGCTTCGATTGACTCTATTTGGCAAGCGGATTTAACAGACATGCAAAGATATTCAGTGTATAATGATGGCTACCGCTACATCCTATTCATAATTGATGTATTCTCTAGATATCTGTGGTTATTTCCTCTGAAAAATAAATCGCCTGAAACAGTTGTTAAACCCACCAAAACGTTGATGTTGAAAGAAAAAAGGATTCCAGGCTATTTTTGTATGGATACAGGGAAAGAATTTATAGGCCGAGCTTTTCAGAGCATGTTGGCAGAGTTTAATATCAGTTACTGCACTAGCAATTATATACATAAGGCCTCTTTAGCTGAAAGACTTCAACGTACCATAAAGGAACGTATGCTTCGTTATTTTACACATAAAAACACTTACAGATATATAGACATTCTGGAATCATTGGCCTCATCATACAACCGTTCACACCATCGCACGATTGGGACAACACCTAACGAAGTTTTAGAAAGAGGTCGCACACAAAGCGTGAGGTGCTAAGAGATATTCGTAGAACCGTGCCCACTGTACACGTTTCAAAACCAATGATTATGTAAGACTGTCGCGTTTGGATAATAAATTCGCGAAGTGATTTGAGCAAGGTTGGACATGTGAGATTTTTAAAGTTAGGGCTATAAGACCTAAAGGTGAGATAATGCTGTATTATATTGAAGATTTGAATGGAGAAGAAATCGCAGGAGGCTTTTACCGCGAGGAGTTGCAGAAAGTGACATTTTGATTTTGGAAAAAATGTGTTTAAAACTTAAAAAAGTTTAGGCAGCAAAGATTCAGGAAAGAGAAAAATGTACCTGGTAAAATGGTTAGGGTACCCAGAAAGCTTGTACACCTATATGAAAGCTGATGCAATAATGAAACTTAAATAGTATCCAACATGGCGCCTAACCATTTGAACGTCACACTGCCGTCCTCTTCTTCTCTCTCTGTACATCCTAACAACACCCTGGCCAACTTTGTAACAGAGCTCCATGGGCCCAATGAATTGGATCGTGATTCGTATGAGGTGGGGATATGCGAAATTCAACTGGACACCCTCTTTTTAAGTACTGAATATAAAGAACACGTTTTTACGGTTCTTAGAGACCTTCATGAGTGTGAAAAAGCCGGGGTAACTCGGGATGAAACAATGCGTATCGCCCGGAGTGGCGATGCACGGTATTAAACTAAGGTAGTAACACTGGGCCCTGGCCGTTATGGTGCGGCTGAGGATGTTATGATAGACTTAAACGTTGGTTTAAAAAGCTCAAATCTTACGGCTGATTTAGTATACGAAATGTTAAGCAAAGAAACCCTGCACATACTCTGACCCTAAAATCACAGGCTATTAGAAATATTAAAGAAAAAGGACTGTTCAAAATTATAACCTAGGGCCGATATGGAGCAGCCATCCAAAGAAACACTTTTCACGAAGTACAAGATTTTTCGACCCTAATATATCAGTTGAAATTGGAGAAATTGGGCGATGGCTATACACCCCGAGACATGTGCTATATTTACAACAATATAGTGGAGCACCAGTTTGTTGGAGATACTCAGGCGCGCCTGCTGCGCACCACTCACATCCCCAACCATAGAAGGAAGAGCTTGAGCATTACATATACCAAATCTCTTTATGTAAATGTCGCAACTAATCTATTAACCAATATCTGAATACAGGGTGTTTATAAAGTCCCAATCGATTTCAGTGAAAACGTAGCAAAAAGGGTAAAATTCAATAACAATATAATAGAAAGCATACATTTAATGAATACTTAAACATATGATTCTACATGAGCACCATCAGAGTTCGAATCTGTCAGCAGTATTGCGGAACATATTTTGGAGCATGACAGAGGTTATTTTTTTAACTGTTGTTACGATAAGAGCACGTAAATGTCCCAGCTTCATTCAGATGGTATTTTAAACACCGTCTCTTTCAACAAGATGGGGAACCTTGTCATTACGCAAATATTGTTCGGGAGTACCTAAATGAACGATTTCCAAATCGGTGGATCGGACGTGGGGGCAACAGGTCCTGGGCTGCTCGATCTCCTGACCTAACGCCCTTAGATTTCTTTGCATGGGGCTTTATCAAATCAAACGTCTTTCAAACGAGGATTACAGATCTGTAAGATTTACGTGCTCGTATCGTAACAGCAGTTACAAAAATAACGGCTGTCATGCTCCAAAATGTGTTCCGCAATGCTGCTGACAGATTCGAACTCTCTAGAGATACTGATGGTGCTCATGTATCATAGAATATTCTTAAGTATTCATTAAATGTATGCCTTATATTATATTGTTATTGAATTTTACCCTGTTTGCTACGTTTTCACAGAAATTGATATAAGAACGATTGAGGGAAAAAGTTTCCCATTCGGTGACGGAAGCTTAACAGTGAAGCTGCACTTTCGACGCACTGAGTTATAATGGACCGACGGGTGAGATACCAGCGTGGGAGTGGGTTTGGATCCATTTTTTCAACCATACTACGTATGGCTGTCCCCTTGCTGAAGAGGGGCGCCAGATACCTCGGGAGGAAAGTGTTACAATCAGGTTTTAACGCGGTAGAAGATATAATGGGTGGAGGTAGACCTAAAGAAACTCTAAAAAAGCACTTAAAGCGTACACGGGACGAAATCATGAAAGATGCAGAGAAAAATGCGTGGTGGTGAGAAGAAGACGGCTGTCCGGAAGAAGAAGGGGTTACCAGCACGTGGCGTTAAATGTAAAAGGACATCAAAAAAGAAGTGCTCTAAGCGAGTGAAACCTACGGTTGATAATTTTTTTTAACTGATATAAGCTAAGGACTTTGTTCTCGTGAATCATAGGTTGCTTACTACTTGTCGAGAGAGGTGGCACTATTTCTGACTCGTCATGACACGCTTCATCCATCCGTGTAGTTCACAATGTTGTAAATCGGAGCTGTCCCTCTTTGACATGCCCCCAACACAAGTTTCTATTGAGCACAGTGACTTTATTACGATTAACCCGTTAAACACAATTAGTTCCCCGAGTGCCCCTATAGAATTCGTGATACCCAGCTGAGGTCCTTACTTTTTTTATCCAAGCTGCATGTACATGCACGCTAAACTACGTATAGCCCATTCAGATAGAACGGACTGCGATGATAAATACGTTGTATACCCAGAAACAAACTTTCTACACTCCATATTCAGCCAGTGTGAGGTATATTTATATCAGGTCAACATCTCGGCAGGAACGGGCTATTACCACCTACGAGCCTATCTGGAAAATGTCCTCAACTTTTCAGAAGAAGCGAAGGATGCCTTTTTAACTGCCGAGGGCTATTAACAGACTAAAGACGAAAACAGTAATAAAGGACAAATTTACAAATTCTAAAATGAAGATATACGAATGCTTCGGGCGTCTGCATAGAGACTTCACATTCAAGGAGAAACTGCTTGTGAATGGTATCGACATGAAAATAAAGCTCACTCGCACGAATCCTGAGATCTGCATAAATGTGGGAGCTGATCAAGAAGAGGGCGCAAAGCTCGTTGTGAATCACGTTATGGAAACATACTTTCGCGGACGGCGAGTGAAACTAAGTTCGCCAAAACAAATAGAAACTGAAAAAAATTACTACATGCCACAGTAAAATACCCAATTAACAGAGTACAGATCAAACTATACACGGTGCCAGCAGGGCTGGCCTCGAAGCAGATAGAAAACATCGCCCTGGGAGCTCTACCTTAAAGGTTGTTAATTGGAATTCAAGAGCACGTTTCTGTGAATGGGAAATATAAAAAGACGTCTTTAAATTCGAGAATTTCGGCCTTAAAAATATAATTCAATACGTCAATGGCATAGTGCTGGGGGAAACAATGGATACGGATTATTCATCAGATGCTGTGTTCCCGTTTTGCGGAGTGCATATAGTAATCTTGCACATAACGCCGGTGCTTGTGATGAATTAGGGATTGGTGTAACGAAGAAAGAATTCATCGATCAATTTAACCTTTATTCGTTTGACATCACTTCTGATTTATCTGTTAGTGTAATTACACACTTAAGTTCACAGCAGAATGGGAACATGTCAGTCAGATTGGAATTCGCCAGGCCGCTAGACGCCCCTATTAATGTACTAGTATACCTCGAATCAAAAGCTCTAATAGAAATTGAGCGCCTAAGGAATGTAGTCACTGACTTTTAAAATGGATGCGAATACAGTCCAGAGAGTAATGAATAGTGACCGAATCACACGCTCCAAATTTATCGGTGTGTTTGCGAAGAATGAAACATTGAAATTTTCAACTACGAGAGACTGCTGTGCAATTATTCTGGACACGGATGTTATTGGTGGTGAAGGGATTCATTGGATAGCCATCTATTTTAAAAGTAGGGAACTAATGTACTCTCTTAACTTGATGGGGTTTCACCCTTGGAATGACGCTATTATTGTAAAATTTCTCGAACAGTTGTATATCCCCGAAATTGTCTGGAATCCTTATCGATTCCAGGGATACTTTAGTAATACTTGCGGCATGTACTGCCTTTCATTTCTCTTACACATGGCACGTGGAAAGGAATTTATATATTTTTTTAAATTATTCGACCCGTGTCACACTGAGCTAAATGATGAATTGGTATGCATGCAGATAACAAAACGTTTTCCGTTTGTGTTTGTGCGCACGCGATGTATTGTATGATGTTTTACGCTTATATAAATTGTAACTTGAGTAATTGCAACAATATTGTTTAAAATATAAGATGTCTCCAATAATGTTAGTCTTGTGCTCTGCAGCTTATTTAAAATTTAATGGATGCTAATTCTGTAATTTAAGTTGAATATAAAAATTGTACTATTTTATAAAACATTACTTTTGTTTCTACCATTTAACAAATTGATGAAAATACACTGCGTCTTGTTCTAAACCGAAACAAAAAGAAAAAAATTCACACCACTTCATCGATGATAAGACAATCATTGGATCGAGTGTCCAGTAAAGCTTCAACCTCCAAATCGCCGTCGGCTATTTGCGTTTCTTCAAAGCCATCACGAAAAGTTTCTAAAACATGAGTCAGTTCCTCATCAGGCCTTTAAGAAAAAAGACCACGGTTGTAGACAGAAAATTATTTTTTCTGTTCATACATTTTTCTGAATCTTTTTAATTAAAATCCATTTGTTTTTCATCAAAAATACACACAGAGGAATATATATATATATGTATGTGTGTGTATGTATATATAAATATATATATCATAGATAACTTTAGTAATTTTAAAAACTAGCCTAACCGGTTGATTAACATATACTTCCAAAAAACATATATTATATATACATATATATATATTAATATATATATATATATATATATATCTGATGAGGGAGTTACAAGGAGTTACAATACGAGAAAATACCGAATATGGTAACCAGATCAAATATTAAACAGCAAGCAACTAGCTTAACCGGGTGATTAATATGTACTTCCATAAGCATATTATATATATATATATATATATATATATATATATATAAGAGAGAGAGTTACAAGGAGTTACAATAAGAGAAAATGCCGATTAGGGTACCCGGATCAAATAATAAACAGCAAGGAACTAGCCTAACCTGGTCATTAACATATACTTCCATATATATATATATATATATATGTATATATACATACTCGTATATATATATATATGTATATAGGAAGGGAGAATAGAAAGGAGTTACAATAAGAGAAAAAGCCTAATAGGGTACCCGGATCAAATAATAACAGCAAGCAACTAGCCTAACCCGGCTCAAAAGGAAGATTAGCTAGGTGTGCTACCTATCGTCTGCCGACACCGGATCTCGAACCCGATCGAATAGTTTTACACTTCAAGATGCGTTTATTATGGCTTTTTATAAATTAATTATCACTTGCGAGGATTCTTGATTAAGCACTGAATAATGCGATGTGTGTGTATATATATTTATTTATTTATATATATATATATATATATATCTATATATATAATATATATATACCGAGAACGGAAGTCAATTTACATCATATTTCACAAATAAGTAAAGATTATGTAATAAATCATAACGCATACACTAAAATCTACCTAATTTATGCCACTTGTGTGGAAGGGCGACTAGCTGGTGATGCTACGCATCACCTACCATCACCGAGTCTCGAACCCAGGACAATTGGAAATCCCTACCTTTAAAGTTTGCAGCAATTCATTGTTGGTACGAGCCAAATATGGAAGAGTGATGCGTTTACTAATTCTAAAAGTCTACCTGTAAAACTTTGTGCAAATTTTTAAATTAATACGTAATTATTTGATAAACAAAATAATTTCAAAGTTCGTTTTCTAAATACTTAATAAAGCACAATAATTTACAGAGCTGGAAATACTTTTATCCTAGATGGGGATATTACACATCGCCTGTTGGGTGTCGAACCCTGGACAATCGAAAAAGTTTTACTACACCCTCCAAAAGTTAGTTTTCAATTACATAAATTTTTCTACTTACATTTCAAATGTGCTTCGTTCACTCTGCTCAACGTCACAAAATTTTTCCACGGCTTGTGTCGAAAGAAGATTTCCTCCGTCGGTGGCTGCGAAAGGGTTGAGTGTGGCCTCGGCAGAGGGGTCACCGACTTCAAACACCTGTGGGAGACAGTAGAGTTCTGGCTGACTGGAGGCGTCCATGACGAGAGAATGTGTAGTTACTCGTTGATAAAAATAACTGCTGTGGGTTCCAGCTGAAAATGCCCCCTTTTATATGCGATACGTGATCCTGATTGTAACCAACCCTCAGAAGACCAATACAGAAGACCAATATTCGAATTGCAAGCTTCCTGTTGGCTGTCAGTGATTTTGGGTGTGGCTGTAACGTGTGTGCGAGGTTTTCCACCAACCGAAGCCCATGGATTCGTTCTCATACTCCGCCCGTTGGGTTGTAATTGGACGAGCCGCGAATTCGTGGGGTCGTGTCTTTATCAAATTTAACTTATTTATTCCTCAGATTTTTTTCAATTGTTTTCATAAGCGGGTAAATTTAGCAGCATGTAATTTAATTTTTTTTTAAACGTAAATTCATTGTTTTTAATATCTTCATTGAATAAATTTAGTTTTTCCTAAACTGATTTGTATTAAAGGGAAGACTCTCCACCTCTTTTTTAAGTGTTTAAAAAGTAATTTGAAAGTCTTTTGATTATTTTTATTTTCGAGGTTTTGAGGGAATAAGCTCTTTTAAAGTCTAAAAAGTTTAAAATTTTTGTTTACTTTTATAGTTTTAAGAGGAAAATCTTTAATAAGTTCACGCATGATGAGAATAAAATACAGTTTTCCATTCCGAGCTTTTCAGAACATACTGTATATCGAAGTCCATTTAAGGCAAAAATAACAGGTGCCAGGTGTTTCGCTTAGAGAAATAAATTTAGCAAAGGACCGGATTAGTTTCGCTATCCGAAAGGAAATAGTGACGACCGAGTCGAAATTTTACCTGTCACCTTCCATGCAGGTGGGTTTTGTTTCATTAATTCCAGGTGCAGAGCCGTTCATCTGGCGCCTCATTTGTCTAAGCATAAAAAGAATTAGAAATATATTTGAAAAAAATGTGAATAGCGACTAAAATATAGCTGTGAGCCTTAAGAGATTATATATATATATATATATATATATATATATATATATATATATATATACAGGGCGTCCCAAAAAAATGTATACACACTTTAAATACTTATAAAGGCAGTGTTTATTAAAATACATTTCATTTTCAAAATGTAATAGAATCTACAGACATTATTTAATTGTTTTGTCAACGCCTGTTTTCAAACTGACGTCCGTTCTGGTCCAGGCACTGCTGATAACGCGAAGCAATGGAATCGCAAACATCACGAAACATTTCGTTTGGTATTTGTGTGCATTCTCGTTCAATGGCTGCTCTCAATTCAGCGACTGTTGCAGGTTTTATAGCGTAGACTTTGTCTTTTAAGTATCCCCATAAAAAAAGTCTAGTGGTGTGAGGTCTGGTGAACGCGGAGGGTATTCTACGAAACCCCTTCGTCCAATCCACATCCACATCGTGCCAAGTACCACTCGCAATACTCCACTCTTCGGTCCAGATCATCTTCATTAATAGCATGGACTAATCTTGGAATGTAACTTTTCCATTGACAGCGCTTCAAAATGCGTTGGACAGACGATTCTGAAATTCCTACCTCACGACTCGCTTGCCGCACAGATTTTCTTGGACTTTGGTGATACGTTTCCAGTACTCTTTCTTGCTTTGTGGGGCTTGTCGATGTCCGTGGTCTTCCGGAACGCTTCTTGTGGACATTCTGAACAGTTCCATCGGCTTCAAACTTATCTCTAATTCGAGTGATGGTAAGTCGCGTTGGTGGATCTGTTTGAAACTCCCTCCTAAACTGTCTTTGCACTTCAACTGCGTTTTCACACTTCCAGTAGCATTTTAGAATGAATTTCCTTTGTTCAAAGCTTAGTCTGACTGCCATTATTAATTCTAATGGGTTTAACTTGGAAAGAAAGAAACATCAATTGAGCTATCAGCTGTTAAAGTGTGTATACATTTTTTTGGGACGCCCTGTATATATATATATATAGTCGTACGAGCATTTAATATTTTAATTTACAGGGGATAATTGGAGAAAATGTTCTTGCTATTCCTTACTTTGATATGTGCATGGGATGAAAAGGTTCACCACTAATCTCATCATAATAATAATTAACCTCCTTCTGTATAATCATCTATTCTAGAATTGAATAAATTCGTCTGACATGAACGAGGAAAATGCCTACAAACCATATTTTTCCCTTAATAAAAAACAAACGCTTGTACATATAATAAAATAGTAAAAAGAGAGGGAGAGAAAGAGGGAGATAAGTTTTGTGTTTAAAAATATGAAAAACGTAAATTCAAAGTTTTTAAAATCTTTATTGTATAAGTTATCAGATTTTCAGAAATGGTGGAGAGAGAACGACAGATTAGCAGTTAAACATTTAAAATGTACATGCAGGTGTTCCGCATTAACTCACCGGAAAGGTATTAGCTGTTTAAATATGAAAATTAGTTTTAAAAAATTTAAAACGAAAGTTATCAGATTTTTAGAAATGGTAGAGAGAGATCGAAGGATGTATTATTTAAAATAGCTGTGACGGAATGAAATTTGTAGTTTATCCTGAAAAAATATAAAATTTAATGGATATTTTACAGGTCTCAATTGAAATGCGAGTAATTACAGATATGTGCCCTAAGGTAATTATATATATATATATATATATATATATATATATATATATAAATAATCGTATGAGCATTTACAGGGTGACGATTGGAGAAAACATACAACACTAAGCTCATCATACTGTATTGTTAACTAATCTCCTTTTATATAATCATGTATTCTGAGATTGAATAAGAACGTTCATGACTGAGGGATTTGTTTTTGGAGTTTAACTTCGATTTACTTTATCGAGATCTATGAACGTATATAGAGTGCCCGCAACTGAAATCGCGCACCCTTATTGTATTTTTCTATGATGAGCTCAAGCATGAAAACCACGACGTTTAGCAATCAGGATTATTTGTGCAGAAATTATTGTACATCAAGCAGCATTCCTTATGTTTCTACTTAATAGGTATGTATTTCATTTGATTCTCAGTGTGTTCATTGGATCGTATCAGTCCTGCCATTTGTTTGTGAAAATTGATTATTTTTGACATTTTAGAGTCTGTGTGCTTTATTTGTAATAAGATAATAATACCTACAGATATGGATAAGCCAAAAGCATCGCGAGATGACATTGTCCGTATTCTTGCTTTAGAAAATGAAGGATTGTCATATACAGAAATCGGACAACGAGTCGGCCACCATAATAATAGAAGTTAATAGAAGTCTTGAAAAAAGTGTGGGTAATAGAAATCACTGCAGACTACTACAGAAAACTTGTTCACTCGATGCCTGCACATGTAAATGCAATAATAAAGGCTAAGGGTGAAATAACTAAATATTAAAATAAAGTTATTCACCATGTGTGATTTTTTCCCTTCTCAATAAATAACATAATATATGTTTTTACTGAAATTGGTACACGCGCGATTTCATTTGCGGCCACTGTATATATATATATAGTCGGGGAGTGTGTGTGTGTGTGTGTGTGTGTGTGTGTGTGTGTGTAATAATAGGGAATCTATAAGCGTACATATATAGTCAGAAAGTGTATGTGCGCTTTTAGAACAAATGGCTGCTCAAAAGTTTATATACAGTATG